>JANPWX010000281.1:780077-823279 GCA_024734555.1 Trochalopteron elliotii | reverse complement strand
CACAGTTTGAATGAAAGAAGTGACAGTAACGTAAAGTAGTTTTGGAAACATCACCTAAAATGTGTAAAGATAACTGTCCAACCAACTGCTACCAATGAAGTGTTTGATTTTTCACTTTGCTTTCCACATGTCTTCATCCTTAGCATGTCATGTATTTAGTTAGAGTTCCTGCAGCCTTGCTTCCAAAATGATGTGTGTGAGGGCTCCAGGTGGGCTGCAGTGGCCCCCAGGCAGGACAGGAGCGTGGGGCAAAGCGCTGCTGTCCTGGGCTCACCTTGTGCTAAGAATATTCACAAGGCGTTGCTGCTTCTGAGCGTTAGACTGCAACTTGGCGAAGCACTGGGTACTCTGGTTTCATTTGGATTTTTATGCTACTTTGAGATAGGAGATTTAAAGCAATGTGACTTTAAAAAGCAGATTTGCTGCAATATTGCTAAACTTCTAAAATCCTATTTGTGCAGTAAAAGAGCACCTTTTTGTTTTTGATTTTTGCAGGTTTCTCGATTGCTAGGTGCTTTCAAAACCCAAAAAAAGGTGACCAGAAGTTTTGGTAATGCTGTGAGTATAATAGTCCCATTTTTTTTTTCTTTTAAGAAGTTTCTCAATAAGCGGGTTTGGAAATTTATAAGATCACTGTTGTTGTTCTTATGTTCCCAAAAAATAAGGGCCAAACAAGTGAACATGCATGCTCTTAATGCCATCCTGGATTTATATCAGTTAATCACTGTCATTGGCAATTACATATCAGTGTGAGAATACAAAAAGCTCTAGCAAAAAACAGAAGTGGTGTGGAAAGTTTTCACAAAATACAGATGTAAGCCAGTCTTCTGGAATTCATCTGGGAATGCGCAAATAAATATTGGGCAAAGTAGAGAGATTGTTGAGAAGCTTCTCATTTCCTTTCTTTTGCAGACTTCCCTCTAAGCACTAGATTTACTTTACTGCTGCTTTTAGAATTCCTTGCATCTAAAATTCTGTCTTTTTAAGGTCCTCTTTAAACTAGTTGTGTATTTCCCTGTAGATGTTTTACCTTCTTTATGTGTATGTGTTTGAAGTGCCCATGGGCCTTCTTTTTGGTGAAGGCAGAAAGGAGCAGGGCTCAGCACCCCTAAACAGGACTTAAAGAGGAACTGTGGCTTTTCATGATAAGTTTTGTACAACAGCAGGTACAACAGTTAAAAAAGCAACTGAAGGGTCACTTACACAGTATAAAAATCAGAAGGTGAGGCACGCTTGGTTCTATTGAAAACACAACAGTCTCAGGCTCAGGCTTCCTGCAGTGCTGTCAGACAGCACAACACTACGCTCGTGGCATTTCATCAGTGGCAGCTTGCTCAGCAGCAGTGTTCTTTTAACTGAAGCTCTGGTTTTTTGTTGTTCGGAGTGAATTTCTTTGGCTCAAAAGTTAAAAAAATCAGTCAATATATATTGAAATTTTGCCTTGTGAGTTGATTCTTTTGGGGGTTTTTCATATAATGTAAGTGAGCTACCTTTTTCGTAGGTAAAAATGAGCCTATGAAAGCTGTTGGATATCTTTAAATAAAACAAAATGAGCTGGAGCATGTACCCTTAGAACAGTGATCATAATTTATTTTTTTTCTTCAAAGCAGAATACATTCTCTCCTGTTATTTGTTAAGCCTGGGCCATGCATTTTTTTTACTTGTTTGGTGATGATAAAAGAAACAAGACTGAGGACATTATGAGAGGAAAATAAGTTGGTATCGTTAAAAATGGATCTGAGTTCACTGGAGAAGTTTAGCTTGGCATGACTTTTTTTTTAAGTGAATGTAGCTTTTCATACACGTAATCATTTCTAGCATGTGTCAGTATTATGCAGCATGTTGATAATATTGTAGACATATATGGAACAGAGTTATAACTATGTAATATAACTTGCTCTCCTGATTTCCAGAGGAAAGCATGCTATGTTCATTAATTTCAAGGAGTACTGAGCATAAATCTGCCTTTCACATTCAGCCTCTGTTTTGATATAGGAATAGGTAGTAGGTGAATTTTTAAACAATTCCCTCAAAACATTTGCACACTCCCTTGGAAAGCAAGCCAGTCCTTCTCACTTCTGTCCAGGACTGCTGTTCTTCATAGTGAATATTTGGTAAAGGAAAATTTCTTTTGTTTCCTAATAGTTACTTGGTTCCTACAACACATGAAGATGTTTTATATGTAGAAAACAAACATTCATTTGTTGTACTACTGGTATTTCTTTACCTAGGTACAAACAGTAACTTTAATCCCAGGAGATGGCATAGGACCTGAGATTTCTGCTGCTGTCATGAAGATCTTTGATGCTGCCAAAGTAAGTCGTATTTGTTTTGCTATAAGCATTGCAAATTTAACTACAACAACAAATATTAATTAGGCAAATTTTAAAAAGCTTAAAATCTCTTTTAAGAGATTAAGTCATATTTAAGCTATTAAAAATTTTTCCAGTAGAAAGAGTTTGAAGTGTTAGCTAATAAAAGACAGGAACGTGATATCAAGGCATGGCTTGAAACTGTTATCTGACAGAAGAGTAGAGACTTGAGAGCAAATGCTGTGTTTAATTTTTGGAAATATGAAGTCAATGTCATGTGAAATCACCTTGTGGATGTAGTAATCTTGAGCAACTGACAGAGGATGTTCTTTCATTTATTATGACTTCAAGTGCAGGTCAAAAGTGTGTGTGAAAGGACTGGCTCATTTTAGCAATCTAACTGCTGTGCTGCCAAACACACTAACTTCAGTGATACGGAAACTGACTGTATCCAAGAGCTGTTCTCTTACCTGTCTGAGAAACTTCACCAGAACTTGTCAAGTTTCCTAGAAAGGAAACTCTTGCTTACTCTTCAGGCAAGATGCCTGTTAAATTGTTCCACATTAGTAACAGCACCCAGGCATATTCCGTTTTTATCACAACTATCCAACATGAATTTGTAAACATGAAGTTTCTTTAATTGTGTTGTATCTTTTCCTTTGTGATCCTTCCTGATGAAATGAATGGGTGGCAGCCTGTCTCCACTTACAGTCCTGTGGTAAATACAAACTCAGAAAGCATCGTGTAGGATGTGCAGATTTTCAGTGAGATAATAGATACACTTCTATGTCATACAGTCTTCCAGTCAGTGGGATGACAAGTTCTCAATGAATTCAGCTTTTAAATGTTGTCTCTTGTATACAAGGAACTCAACAGCTCTAAAACCTTTAAAGAAATAGCACTTGTGTGTATATGACATCTAGGGCGGCATTGTGGTATTTACATTTATGATGATTTGGTGCTCACACTATTTCATTTCCACTTAATTACATTTTTCAAAAATTACTTTAGTTGAAACATCTCATGCTTACCCTCACTCACCAGAGAAAATACTCAGAGAAAATTGTTTAGAAAGGCCTGGAGAAAATTCCTTTCACGCCTTGTGAAAGTTAAAACTTGAAGCAAAGTCATGACATTAAAGTTGATGTAGAGTGTGTGTGTTTAGGCACCTATTCAGTGGGAAGAGAGGAATGTTACGGCTATTCAAGGACCAGGAGGAAAGTGGATGATACCCCCAGAAGCCAAAGAATCCATGGATAAAAACAAAATGGGATTAAAAGGTATTTTACACAGATATTAAATACTGTTATGTTTATCATGAGTTTTATGTAAGGCCAAAGTTCTTCCTCTGTTGCACAATAAAATGGGTAATTATAGGGGGCAGCCTGTCAGGTAGCTGCCTGTAATCTCGGAACAGTCCTTCATTTCCAAGCTGTAAATTTGATAGTTGTTGTAATTAAAGGTGGATACGTACCAACCTTTGAACTCTCTGCAGAAGGCATTTCAAAGATACACAGTAGCATGCAATAACTACATTACTAATGAGCAGTATCTTTATATGTTTTAATGAATACATTTTGTAAAATCTGTTCCATGTAAGGCTTGCAATTTGGCCTTTACCCAACTGATTAATGTGCCTGTGCAGTAGCTGACAGAACAGGGAATTCCCATGCCGTTCCAGCGTAAGGGTTAAACAGGAATTTGGAGATCCTTTGTAGGAGTCCCACATGACCTAGAGTTTCAGCTCTCAGGTCCACGGAGGGGTTTATTTTCTCGTTCATCCTTGTGTATCTTTTTATTTCTGCAGGGCCTCTGAAGACCCCAATTGCTGCAGGGCACCCATCGATGAATCTGCTGCTGCGTAAAACCTTTGACCTTTACGCCAACGTGCGTCCGTGCGTGTCCATCGAGGGCTACAAGACACCCTACACGGACGTGAACATCGTCACCATCCGCGAGAACACCGAGGGCGAGTACAGCGGCATCGAGCACGTGGTGGGTGCCTCAGCTGCTGCCTTCTGCTGCTTTCTGCTTCAGCACTGCTAACGTGGCCCATCTCTCTGGGCTTCAGTGGGATTCTTTATGTCTGGCACCCATAAAAAACTTCCTCTATTGTGGAATGCATTCTGCCTCACTCAGAATTCTGCTGCTTGGTTCCAGATGGGAAGAATGAACTTGCACTACTGATGCACTTCCTGTCTTTCAGATTGTTGATGGCGTTGTGCAAAGCATCAAGCTGATCACAGAGGAAGCCAGCAAGCGCATTGCAGAGTTTGCTTTTGAATATGCCAGAAACAATCAGAGAAGCCACGTGACTGCTGTGCACAAGGCAAATATTATGTATGTTGGCACTTCTTTTGAGAAAAACAAAACAAAACAAAAAAATATCCCCAAACATTTAATTATAAATAACTGCTTAGGTCTTACTCAAATGGGAAACTTCTGTTGATGGCACTGGGAGTCAGTAAAATGGGCAGTACTGACCCAGTATTGACAGGGCTGAGATAATTGTGTGCCAATGTTCTTATTAGCAAGTTTGTAGTAATCCTTCCTTCCAAAGCTCTTAATTTAGAAACTTTTTAACAAGGAGAAGGAATTAAAAAACTGAGGATGAAAGCAACTGGTGAATTTTGCTGTTTGCACACCACTTTATACTGAACCGAGTCACAACACATTATATTACGTGACATCACCTTCACAAATTCACTAAGCTTTTCATAAATGAATAGAAGTAATTCTGAGAATTCATGTATGCTGTTTAAACTGATACAGAAATATTTTAGGAGGGATGAATAGTCACAAATTAAGTTTCTGAATTCTAATTAAACCCCTGTTGCATGCAGTTTTCTTTATCTCCTGTACTGCTTCCTTACAATAACTGCTATATTCTCTTGCTTATCTAATTGCAGGAGAATGTCTGATGGGCTTTTCTTGAGAAAATGCAGGGAGGCAGCAGAAAACTGTAAAGATATTAAATTTAATGAAATGTATCTGGATACTGTATGTCTGAATGTGAGTATTTATGTTCTAGTTGTGGTTATTTTTTTTTTTAAGTTTAAATTCTTAACCTTAATGAAAATATACTTCCTTCTAGATGGTTCAAGATCCATCTCAATTTGATGTGCTTGTTATGCCAAACTTGTACGGTGACATCCTCAGGTATGGAGATTTGCATTTAAACTCCCAACACGTAAAATACTGATACTTTCCCAACAGTCATTGAGGCCACATGCAAGCCAGATGGGTGATCATCTTATGCACTCAAACATCTTAATAGACATTAGCTGCTTCAGTTATTAATATATTGATGGGAGGGGCCATATGATGACAATGTACTTTTTACTTAAAAAAAAATCTGTTTCTGCTTATGGAGGCTATGAATATTGTTCACATGGGACAGAGAGAAATTTCTCCAAATGTGTGAAGAATATAATGGCTTACATTGTAATAGAGAATGCATGCCTGCTTAGATATTAGAGAAAAACTTTCTCATGCTCAGTAATAAAACAGATTGTGTAGGGTAACTGTGGGACCATGATGTGCACTGGGAGCTCACCCTACAGTTAAATCAGTCTGCATAGTCACTGAAGAACTAAATGTGTGGCCTCTTAACATTCTGCCAGCTCTTGGTTTATGCATTACTTTTCCTTACCTTCAAATTGAATTTTATATTTGAATAACATTGATACTAGAGGTTCTCTGTGTCTTGAAGGCAAAACCCATCAGCAGACATTTTCCATTCTGCACAATTATTAGGTAGAATGTAAATTCCATTAAACACCTATAAAATGAAGTGTTTTAATCTGAACTATTAAGTGTATCATGTAACATAGTTTCTTCTCACACCTCTAAGGCGAGACTGAGAAAAGAGTCTGAACTGGAATTTTTATTTATATGTTCTACTATTTTCATCTTAGAATCCATCTCCTGTTTTTGTACAGATAATAAATTTAAAGGTAACTTATAGATAAAAAGAATGCTTCTTAAGCTTCTCTTAAAACAGCACTCTCACTGTTATAAGGCTGTCCACACTAAGAAAAATCAGATTCTAACTAATGCTTCTTGCTTTAAGAATTGTTGAAGGCATGCACAGGGCCCTCACAGCAGCTCTTACACTATTAACTAAGAGAGATCAAATCAGAGGAGTCTCATCATTAATACCATTTCACAAAGTTCATTATCACCCATTTTAAGGTTCTTATAGAAATTCCATAAAAAATTTCATTATTCTAAAACTTTTCAATAAATTTGAGTCTGTTCTTGAAGAGGGCACTGTCACCACTGGGTGAGGTCTCACCTGCTGCTCTAGAAGTATGAACAAAATTCCAAGCAAGTTCCTTAGACTGAATAGGTCTGAAGAGGCAGAAGACAATCTCTTCTCTTTAAGCATTAAATACTTAGAGTGACAAATGCAGGCTGTAATCAGTTTTTCCCCAGGCTCTATGCAGCTTAAGATAAATGGTTTATTTTAGCCTAAAATATTGCTCTGCAAAGTCATCCAAACTTTTCTCCTTGTTAGTCCTAAACTAAGGACTAACTTAGCTTAGTATGAGCCAAGCTGTAGGCAATAATTAGGTATGGATGTGAAAATAACAGATTTTTAAGAGCTCTGTTCATCAGTGTGCTCAGCTCGGAGGGTACAGTATGATGACAACAGGCACAGTTGGTTGGTCCTTCCCCATGTTAATTTTGGTGGAAATCAAATTCAGTTTGCTTATATCTGATAATGTGCTAATGTCAGACTTGTGACCTGCAGGCTGTTGAGTAAAGAGAGGGGGAAAGCTAGTCTGGTGTCCCTTGGAAAATGTTCCTTAAAGCTGCACACAATATGCTACAAAACCACCAGTAACTCACCTACCTGAGCAAAATTCCTCCACATTTTTTAGAAGGGATTTACATGTGAGAAGTAGTTCTGGGCCCCTTCAGATGAAGTAATATTTTTTGTAGTTACAGGGAACTGTACATAACAATTAGTTTTTGAGACTTCTACACATATTTTGTGCTTCTAGTACTTCTCATTGTGCCTGTGTCTTACCAGCTTTATTCTAGTATTTGGAATTTCCTTTTAATTTTACTTTATTACAATGTCTTCTGCTAGTAGTTCTAAGAATTTTCCAGTGTTCTGATGGGGTACAGGTGGCTAACAGCATCTGTTCTTTCTCTGTATTATTCTCAGACTGTGCAGGTGTATAAATTAAGTTATAGTTGCAGTTGATTGATAAACAAAAATATTTTAATACCTTGCAGAAAGGCAACTGTATATAGAAAAACTCGTGGATTGTTTAATTTGGTGGTTGGGTTTTTTTCAGTGACTTGTGTGCTGGACTCATTGGGGGTCTTGGAGTAACACCCAGTGGAAACATTGGTGCCAACGGCGTGGCCATTTTTGAATCCGTAAGTCTTATTACACAAGGCAGAGCAGTAATAACTTTGTCTCAGCTTGAGAATCTAAACTTTTCTATGCCATACAATGTGATTGACATTTATCTAACAAAGTTCTTTGTAGAACTCTTTTTTACTGTGAAGATGCTCAAGCTTTACCCTGAGAGACTATTAAAGTAAATATTCCATGAAAGTTTTTCACACGTTGTTTTTTTGACCGATACTTAATTTTTCCACTTTTTCATATGATAAATACCCCCTATGAAATAGAGCTTGATAGGCACAATTTAAAGATACTAGGTGACCTAGTTTTCCCTTTCTGATGTCTTTGAACTGAATTGTTTCGGTCCTTGGTATCTGCTTTCCACTGACTGTATCACAGCAAAGTAAGTCCTGTTTTAACATGAAGACCTATGGCTCAGGTTGCTTGCACGACTGCCTAGGACATTTTAATCAGCCTAATGACATTATAACAGATAGGTTTACTCTCATTTCTAGGTTCATGGAACAGCACCAGACATTGCAGGAAAAGACATGGCAAATCCAACTGCCCTCCTTCTGAGTGCTGTGATGATGCTGCGCCACATGGGAATGCACAAACATGCCACGAAAATCGAGTCAGCTTGCTTCGATACAATTAAAGATGGAAAGGTAACCTGAGGGTGTGCAAATAAATGCAGTGAATTAAAATCATATCGTACCAAAGCAAGAATTAACGTGGAAGATTCACACCAGAGTGAGGGATGGCCTGTTGCATGAGCAGTGCCACTGTCCTTCTCTGACAGTAATTATATTATCTTTGGTGATATTAAATCTGCCCAGCGCAGTAATAAAGGGACAGGCTGTCGCATTCCTTTAGTCTCATCAATGCTAATCTTACATTTCCACAGCTTTATGAAGTCCAGAATAGTGAACTGGATGGCTGTTTTTCAGGAAAGGAGTCAGAGTTTTATGTAACTCTTAGCATTTCACTTAGGAAATTTATGAAACGTACAAAACATATATATTGAAATCTGGGTCCTGACGTGAAGGACACTCATTTGCCTTTCACAGGCTTCATCATCCACTTTGTTTATAGAATTTCAGTCCTGACTGTAATACATTTGCTTCTGTTTTTTCAGCTCAGTTATTTTCTTTTTTCATTCTTACTGCTTTCACTCATTTTTGACTACAAAAGAACAGTTTTTATCCAGTATTAACTTTTTTTCTCTGAGGATGTTATATGTTTCTCTTTGGAAGTGAGTGTCTTCAGATTCATGACTCAGATGGGATACTGGGGAGAGAGGGGGCAGATGCTCTGAAACTTGACAAATTTGTGGTCTTACCATTATTGGTTCATTCTACATTGATGACCATCCCTTGAAAACATAGTTGGAAAGATCTTGAAGATTGCAGTTAAAGAGGATTAGCAGCTAGTCATGCAGGTTCATTTATCTTAGACAGGACCATGAGAAGCTGCTTTGTAATTAAAAGTAACAAGAATGCTGAAACCAAAAGTTATCATCATTTTCCAAGTTTGCAGCTATCTTGCTATGTGTAGGAGCCACTTAAAAAAAATCTAAACTTACAACTGAATAAAGAGGTGCTCCTGTAAAGTTCCCATTTACTGCTCTGGAAATGAAATCCTCCATCTGCAGGTCAGTAATTCCATGGAAGATAACAGTGCAAGTTTTGTGACATGGCTACTTGTTTACTTGTTACTTATAATGTTACGATTATATGCTCACAATGGAGTGTCTTTTTAATGGAAAAACCCCACAATGCAATTTAAATTAAAAAATCCTAAAATAGTAACCATGATTCTATGCTTGTCTTGCTTGTTATTCCTCCCTTCCCCTCAATCAGTTAATTAAGGTATGTGTGTGTGTCCCACATGGGGGAGAAACTAATAATTTTAATTATCTCCTAGAGTGCTTTTATGTGCTTCTCCTTGGTTGGGCAAGCAATGTTGCCCACTTTTTAATTTTTATTTTACTGTCTTCATGATGTCAGACAGGAGTTGTACTTGATGAAGGAGATTTTTAACTCTCTATTTCCTGTCTCTTAAGTAAACTAAGAAAACATGGACAATTGTTAACATGCAGCATTAAGAGTTGTGTGCTTGTTCTGTGTGAGTTTCCTTAAAAAAAAGACCCAATCTTTCTGAATTACTCTCAATTAGTTGTCCCTGTGCTGAGCCTTCATATATGAATTTTACTTCCAAAAGAAAAACTTCTTACTGAAGATGCAAATACTTAACCATTAATTACACCATTAGAGGACTTTGTAGAGCTTTGACCACACACACTTCCTTCCTGTAGTTAGAATAAAGTCATGTGCAAATCTGATAACATTGTAAGTACTTCATGTATACTCGGGTTTTCTCTCCCTGCACAGTCCTTATTGATGAAGTCTCTATGGGATGCAGAACTCAAACCTGAGTTTCTTTCATTCCTGCTGACCTTATTTACTATCCACACACAAGACAGCATGAGAACCTCCAGAACTGTTCAGAGACAAGACTGGCCCCAATTTCAGTAATATTATTTTTTCTTTCTTCCTTTCAGGTCTTGACAAAAGACTTGGGAGGCAATGCCAAGTGTTCGGAATTCACAGATGAGATCTGCCGCCGAGTACGGGACAAAGACTAAACCTCCTCCTCCTGCTGCTGATGACTCTGGAAGGACATGTCACAGAGTACAATATATGTAACATGATACCCACATGCATAGAGTTTGCTTATCTCTTGAGAGCAAACTTTTTAGCTGAGGCCTCTCCATTAATAAATCTAGTCCAAATGGCTACAAATGATGCTTGTGCCTGCTTTCGGTGGACTTGTCCAAGTGCTTTGTCTTATTTATTTTTTTCTATCTGATGAGCATTTTTATGTAAGTGCATTCTTTTACTGGCACTGTAACTGTCTAATATATTCCTTTTCAATTAGAGGGTTTTACTTTCCACATAGAAAAATTATGCAAACAAACCAGTAACAGAACTAGTGACATATAAAAGCACATTAATGTTTAAAACCTACTTTATTGATCTTCTTGAAATTAAAAAGATAGGTTTTCAGCCTAAGAGTAGCACAAGATGAAGTACACAGAAACAGGTATAAAATAACTTAAAATAGCAATTTTGTGTTAGAAGCAGTGAGAAAAACCACTTCAGGTACTCTGGTGATTCATGAAATACAGCCCTGCCCACCAAAGGCATGAATTAAGAAATACATAATTCTAGAGATTTAATCTATTTCTGTATTTTAAAAAAACCTACAACCATTAACAAGGGGTGAAAACTAATGATGAAGAAAAGGGTTTTTCCACATCTATATACCAAAATATTCTTACAAGTTTTCCTCTCTGAAACATGCTTTACCAAGAGAGTTCTAATGAGGGCAAACTATACAAAATTACTTCCATCATATATTGTGAGGGGAAAGTATTAACTTTGCAAATTTACACTAAATATTTCATTACTTCGGCTAGAATGCTTTTTCTGTTGTAGTTTCTGCACAGTCTGTTCAGTGTGTCTTCCTGTAGTGACTAGTAATTTTATTCTAGAAACTCTGAATGTAAGGGACTAGTCCTAAATGGATTGAGACAGATCAGCGGTTTGGCTCTGGTGCCTATGTTCCAGAAATACATTTCATCCCTATTCAATGGGATCTGAATCTATTTTTTCCTTGCTTATTAAGCTTAATGGGTGCAAAAGCAACTTGTTGCCCTCCCCGTCCCATCAGATGCAGATCGTCACTTGAGTCATTCTGACCTGTAGCTATCGAGGTAATGCTTCCATTCCTGCACCTGACAAGAAAATACGTATTTTCAAACTTGTTAGTGTAGCACAGGATTATCCCTCCTGCCAGAAGCAGGCTTCTTCCAGCCTCATTCTATTCATAGAAAGTAACTAAGTGGAGTAATATCTATTAGGACTGTTTTGGGCCGGTTGTTTCAGAAGTGAAACAACTTTGGAGTAACAACTTCTCCTGTCACTCTCTAAAGTAGGCATCCCAGCTTTTTTATACAGTCTGACAACAAGCTGGAGGAGCTTTATTCCTCCCACACTCTGCTTTTCGTGAATAGGGTGACATTTCTTTCTGTGTTTTACAAGCTGCTGCTTCCTTGTTTCCTTCAGATTAATATTGTTAAATTTTGAATTACCATTGCGCACAAAATGGGGAATAATAAACTTTTCAAAATCCTATTGCTTGTTTGTTTTTATAATCCTAGGCTGCTGCTTTGTCTTATGTATCAAGCTGATTATTGGTACTTGCAACAAATCTTAGGTCTGTAAGATGTGTGAGACTGGTAATGGAACTTTCATGGAAACCTTATCCTCTTCTGCATCATTTTTTAGTCTCAATAACGGCTGTGCCTGCCTGCCTGCCTGTGTGAGCTACTAGAGCTGTCTGCCAGAGATCACTTACAGCACACCCTTCAGACAACTTTGTGCCAAGCATTTCCTTCTCATAATATGATTTATTTTGCACATGGGTAAGAAGCAATGCAGCCCACATTTGTCAGAATTAGTGCAATGTGAATACTGAACATGCAGATACACACTGACAAACACTGCTCAAAGAAAAGCACCGTAAGCAATTTTAAAGAAGTTTCTGTAATAGCATTTTAATGTGAGAGCTCCTGTGGTTACTCCTTTGTGTCTTTCAGTCTTAGGGAGCTATTCCCCTGCTTTTTCTGACTATCTGTTTTTATGAGAAATAGTAATGCTTACTCCAACATAGATTTAAGAAGTGAACTGCTGTGTTCACAGAAGTCTAAATTCTAGGCATTACAGAAATAGGAATGTCTTCAGATTCTGAAATGTGCTAGTGAACAAGAGAGTGTTCTCTGGGAGGGGAAAAAAATCCCAGCCCTTTTTTTTTTAATAATTATCACTGGAGTGGTATGACAGTTTCATTAAGCAGTACTGCTATCTAGCAAAATACATCATGAGCTACAGAAACATCCTCTAGAACAAAAGGAAAAAATGAAAAATGGAAGACTGTATAAAAAACTTTTTGTTTCAGTCTAGAGGAATTAATTACATCTGCTTTGTACAACACAGAATGATGTTTTAGTCATTTAGGTCATAAAGTAAAAGCAGTATTAGAGAATGGACACACTGTAGATGCTTCTGTAAGAAGAGGCCAAATGATCAGGTCAGTATCAGAAACAACTAAATTGACAGCAGCTTTCTAGTGGTTTGGTTCAGTAGACTACAAACTCAAAGCATAAATCTTTGTTAATGCTTTTGATGAGAAAATACTTCCTTTGCTCACAGATCTTTCTTAATGCTTGGAGGAAACACTTTTTATTCTTTATAGAAGGAGTCTACTTCATTTCGGTATTTCTCGAGCACAGCGAGCCGCTTCAGCTTCATTGTGGGACCTTAAAAGAGGGAGAATCAATTCCAGAAATAGGAACAAAAATTCCTACTCAGTTTCAGCTTTGGTGCCTAAGTTTTTTATTGAAGAGCCTCTTAGGAAGAACATGCCCCCCTCTAAGCACAGATAAATGTTAAAAGTGAGGTTGATATGTGAGCATGGTATGTGAGGTTGCCTCCACGTAAGCATGAGGACTTCAGAGGCAACTGCACATAAGAGGATGGTAACTGGCTACTAGTTTTTTCATACAAATATGGTTTTGAAAGCTTTTAAATAACTCGCAGTTTATTCAAAGAGCCCGGTAATGTGCTTTGGGCTCCATTATCAGGCTTTCACTATCATGCCACTTTTGTTTGTTTTCTTTTAAAGAGAAACTTTTGATGCCTTAAATTTTAGCTTTTATCTTCCAGATATGTGCTTAAGCATATAACTCTCAAACTCCATACCCTGTCAGTTACCGTTCTCCCATTTTATTCAGACAAAACAATTTCTCTCTAGGCCTGAAACCCAAGGTCACCTTATTTTCACAGGGCCCAAAAAATGTAAACTACAGTGAAGCGGGGCGGGGGGGGGCAAACTGGAGGAATGAGACTCCACTACCCAAAGCTGTTATTGGACAATTGGCCTCTGACATGCAAAGAGACCAAGCTTATATCTGTCTGAAAAACGTGTGGCAGTCGTCCTTCTTTGGTGTAGTCTCTGCAAGACTCCTGCGCTGCCCAAGTTGTACCTTGTGAAGGTCTTTCAATAAATACCTACCCTTTATCTTTTAACTGTCTAGCCTCTGTCCTAGGTAGCCATTCCAGGCATTACTTTCAGTATTAGTACTGGAAGTTATTAATACTTTAATGCACAAGGAATTAACCAAAATTGCTTAATTACCCAAAGCAATCTGAAGTTTAAGAGCTCTTCTTGCAAATGAGCACAGATTCATAAAAGTGTGCACAGCAAAACCTCCAATTTTTGTATTTCTTACCACACACTGCATAACCGGTTTTCCTTTGCCTGTAGTGAATATTCTTAATAATATTATTAACAGCCTCTTAACTTTGTGCACCTCAATATAAATCAGTAAGTCTTACCTAGTTCTCCGCCAGAAATGGAAAAATCTCTTGGCAGGACGATCCATTTCTGAATGCAATGAACCCTGTTGGTAGCAGTGCTGTTTACTCTGTTGATGCCCTCCTGGATGGCCCTGTAGATCGCCTGGTCTCTCGTAGCTACAATCTCAGACACTTTGGTGGCTTTACTACCACTCCTCTGGCAGAAGTCTCTGGCTTGCTCTGTTAGAATGTCAGTAGGATCAGATGTATCTGGGTCCAGGACACTCTAAAATATCAAATGAAGTCAATCATCAAACGCTCACTCTTAAAAGGCATTAACAGGTTCTCTGACCTGGCCCTCCCACTTGGGAAGAAGGCTCAGTATAAATACACAAACATTCTGTAAACCTTAAAAAGCAGAAACACCTGCAGATCATAAAGGGCTTTTCTTTCCACTTGGCTACCAAATGTAAATATTTTCAGCCTATGTGCAGATGTCATGAACAGACTTAAAAATATGTGAATGAATTAGGTCACAGAGTCCATCTCTGGCCTCGAATTTCATATTTTCCATATTTTCCAAATGACTCCATTGTTAGATGAAATCATTTAGCTCATCAGTCAATGGAATTATTATGGTGTAATGTAAACAGCTTGAGATAGAAGTGTTCCTAGACTTCTTAAATCAATATTTTCATTGTACCTGAATGTGGAATATGGGGTTATAATTGTTAAAGTTGTTAAGGCTGATGTTCACCTGAAGGCCCTGTGGGGAAGGCACAGCTGCAGGCTGGATGGTTGGAAGTTGGTTGGGGGTGAGGCAGTTCTGAGGAGGAACCCGTGGACAGCACATGAGCAGGAAGCTGGTTGGGTGATAAGAGGTGTGGACAGCAGACTGCAGCTGAGCCAGCCCATGGGTGCCCTTCTTCTGTTAAATTCTGGTTATGTCCAGTTGAGATTAAAGGTATAAAAGGGGGGGTGATTTCTACAATAAAAGGATCACCTTTGGATACATAAGGGGGTCTGTGTCTCTTTGTTCCCCATTGCTACACCTGAAGATAGAGAGTATCAGTCATAGAGGTAAACAACTTGAAAACACCTAAGTAGCCTTCACTAGGTATGTCCACAGAACTGAAGTGCAAATGTTTTAGAAAAACAGTGATTTCTCAATTGAAGTTTATACCACAGCAATGCTATTAATTATTTTGTTCCATAGTCATCATTCTTGTGTTATAAAAATAACAAATTGTAGAGAAATGTTTCTGTTGGAAAGTTTCTGGGTTTGCCCATAACAGAAACATTTGTTGGTTTTGATCATCTGTAAGCTGAAAAGCTATTGTTGTGTTCTGTTACAGAGATTTCTCAATCTTCCAGCATTTCTTATATAAAAAAATGGCAGTTAAATAGAAAATAGCTGCTAGTGTATATGTAGGAGGAACAGCAGTAAATATGTGGATGTTTAGCAGATCAGGTAACCCTAAGTTCAGACCTAGCAGGATTTGTCTGTAGTTGTTACATGTTTTTTCCCCCCTGCTAACATCCTCCTATCTAATTCTAGGTCTTTTTACAAATGGTTCAAAATTATTATTCTTTTGTTAGGTGCAGGTATATAACTTCACTGAAGGCAATATTAAAACTGGTTTACCTTTAGGGTCAGGAACATTGACAAAAACTTCTTTTTATCTCCAATCACCATAGCATTACTGACAATTGGGAGTTCTTTTTTAACAGCATCTTCTATTGGAATTGGAGGCACATTTTCACCTCCAGCTGTAATAATTAAATCTAGGCGAAAAAAAGAAAGGCTATTAGCTGAATTCAAATAAATTCCAAAGATCAGGTTAATGTCTGGCTCGACCTGCTTTCCTTATTCTGACATAAGAGATTTTTTTTTCCCAAGATAATATTTTCCAAGTACCACAAATCTTATTAATTATCTTCAAAACAAAATACTACTATTTTTCAAACATGTGCTCAAGTTCTCAGATCTCCCTCAGTATATTTGCTCCAGATATTTTTTACATAATCCAGTAACAGCTTATTCTCAAGGGACTGTTACATAACTGGAACTTTTCTGTTAGAGATCATCTCTTCCAAATCAGCATAGGATTCATCCTCTATTCTATTGTTGCTATCTCCCCAAAAAGCAAGTTCATGGTTAACATCATGATTAAAACCAATTCTTAAATTCACCAAGAGGGGTCAGACAAAAATAAGTTACTGCTGGAGGAAGGCTTGATAAAAGCAACATTTGTTCTGAAGTGTAATACATATATTCACTGAAATTATTACAAACTTGAGTATTCTCTAAGTAAATTCCAATTCTTTGCTTTTGTTATATTGGTGACTTCTCATTGTCCTCAAATAATTGTCTTTGCAGCAGTTCAGAACATGCTTCAACAACTAAAACAGACACACATTTCTAGGTCTAGCTTTTCCTTTCATTCCACCCTCCTTTTGCAATAGTCCTGTCTTTGTCTCAGATCCTCTACCAACCTCTCTGGCCCTTCGTTTTTCATTGTCCTTATTTAGTCTTGAATTTAAAACTTTAATGAAACTGGATATATGATTATTTTATCCCAGATGGTCTGCCTATCCTGTAATTTAGAGTAGCTGCTATTAGTTCAGCAATCAAGACAGATATAAGAGAAACACAAATGTTATTAATTGAAACAAGGACTTGTTACTGCTGTGCTAAAGGAAAATTAATCAGACAAGAAAACAAAATCAAGACAGCTGCATTTGGTGCAGGCTATTAATAGTACCAACTTCAGGCCTGATTCCTAGCAGGACATGATGCCACCTGTGACAAATTCACTCATCTGTGTTATCTCCCTAGTGATGCATCTTATGTCGTAAGATGATCTTTAGTCAATTCTTAAATCTTTTGCAGTTACATCTTGCCTGTGACCAATCCCACTGTCTGAATATGTATCATGAAGAAAGCCTCCAAGTCAGCAAGTGACCAGTCTCAGTCTCGTGAGCCTTCAGCCAGTGTCCTGTAATAACACTTAAGTTCATTGCTTCAGCTGTAGCTTTCCCTTCTGCTCTCAAGCTTCTGGTCACTGCAAACACTTCAGCTAAGGCACCAGAGGAACTGACCTCTGACCTACAGCAACAACCTCTGTGTACCAGAGGGTGCCTCTCCTTCCTGCCTAAATATTCTAATGTGCAATAAGGACACTTTGGCAAGATTCAAAGGGAGACTGGACAGCTTAATGGTATCATTCAAATCAAACAAGACACATTAAACCTGTGTTAGTAGTTTATATTGCTAATTGTAATTAATACTGACTAGAGGTCTGGGAGATGAAAAGCCTCATTGTAGGACTGCATCATCTCCACCTACTACAGACTAGAGGGAAACTTTTCCTGAACACAGTGCACACTGTGGTTTTCTCATAGGAAATTTTATTTTATCTTCCTGTTAGGGCAATGCTGCCGGCACTAAAGGAAAGACACTTCATTAGATGGACCACATCTGAGAGATGACTGAATAGTGCTGAACATTTACCCTAAGCAGAGAGCAAGATTTTGCCTATTACCTTTAATTCTTCCAGTGACATAGAGAAAGCCATCTTTGTCTAGCTTTCCTAAATCTCCAGAATGCAGCCATCCCTCCTCATCAAAGGCTTCCTTTGTTCTGTCTTCCATATTTAAGTAACCCATGAAAACAGTCCTTCCCCAGAAACAGATTTCTCCATTGCCTTCTGTGTCTTTGTCCACCAGTTTCACTCTGCATCCAGGTGCTGGTTTACCACAGCTACCAGAGAAGAACAGAAAAACTCCACAAGGATCACAGAAACATCAAACATAAAACTGATAAGCTGGCCCATGTGCCAAATCCCTGAAACTGTTAAAGTATCCATGACTGCAAATATCACCGTGCTGTAACTGTCTGGCAGCCATGGAATACTCCTTCATTAGGGCAGATTTGTCAGGGTGTCTGAGCACTTTCTGGCAGTCTGTCTTGGCCTGTGCTTGCTGCTTTTCCCCCTGCCCCGTATCTTCATTTTTGATTTTGAGGTCTTGCATTCCTCCCTTGGGCCAGGGCTAGAGTATATGTCAGATCCAGCCACTGGGTTTGGCCATAATGCTGTAGCTCAGTTTCAGTGCTCCTGGCACAGTGTGCTATGGAGTCAATGGGTTCAAATTCTGATCTGGATATTATTCTGGCTCCCAAAGTCACAAAAGAGTGGCGTGGCAATGCACTCAGGGAACATACAATAGGCTGTAATATTTTGCTGACCTTAGTAAATACTCTTGTCATAGATAGAATGGAACAGAACATATTAAAAAAATAGTAATAAAAGCAAAATTACCTGTGTTGCCTGTAAATGTAAGGCCCAGACAGGCAATGTGGGCCTGTGGTCTCACTCATCCCATAGGCCTCATACAGGGTGATGTTCAGACCCAAGAAGAAATACAGTGTTTCTGTATTGAGAGGGGCAGCACCAGAAAAGTGCTTCTGACAGGAAGAAAGCCCCAGTGTATTGCGAATTTTTGCAAGCACTAAGTAGTCTGCTAATCTTGTCCAGAGCTGCTTTAGATCACTGCTGAGTACAAAATACACAAGTAAGTCAGAGCAACCTAGAAAGTTTTCAAAACAAAATCAGGCACAGATTTTGTCTAGAGATGTATTTGTCATTTGGTTTTGGGTGTTGGCAGAAGTTAGAACATAAGTAAGGTGACACATTCATCCTTCTTTCATTTATTCAGTGTCATTCATTTCTCCACCTTTGCTACCTCCAACTCGGGAGGTGTCTGAGTTCAACAAATACATAAAGACTCTATAAAAACATATTATATACAACACAGCTCTTGTATTCCTGATTTTTTATCAATTAAATGTGTCTCTGAGAACCTACACCACTGAAAACTGAAATTTGCAGGATCTATCTGAGAAGCTGAATAAAAAGACGAGCAGAGGAATATCATGGAATGTTCTTCTGGAATACCATTCTGCATAAGAATTTTTACACTTTATTGTGAAATAATTGATATCAATAATAATTGATAACTACACCCTCCCCCTTGCACTATATTTGCTGTGTTGCCAAATCAAATGTTATCCACTTATACAAAGAGTCTCATTGAGGCTTCATGGTTTATTACAAGCAAATTGCTACTTTCAGGTTGCTGGAAATCTCACTCATTGTACTACATACCTGTTTGAGCTGTTCAGGTTCCTCTCTAAGCTAAGTGACATAGCCCAGGACAGCATTTTCTTCTTCATAAATCCTGACTGAGCAGAAGCATCCTTTAACTTCTCCATGATTTTCTCCCATACTCGGGGAACTCCCATGTGAGACGTTGGCTGCACTTCTTTTAATGTGTTGATCAAACTGCCCTGTTATAATAATTAAATAATTTCAACAAAAGGCACACAGCAGAGATGAAGTGACTTGGTGATGTAAAACATGAATGTTTAGTGCTGTAGAACATCACTAAATATGTAGGACTTAAAGAAGGGCTGCTGAACCCACTTCAGTCAGCCATATGCACTAATAAGTGTCAGGTCTGACATGACGGGGGAGGGGCTACACAAGGAGGAAAAACACACATGGTTTAGTTCCTCCTGTCTCCCTTTTCTCCAAAAACTGCTTATAGTTCTTTTGCCTAAAAAGAGCCTTATGGATTGGAATTATATATTTTAACTAGAATCTAGAGCACTGGATCACAAATACAACGAGCTTTACTTTTCTATAACTCTAACAATAATGGACGCTCAATCTTCATCCTCTACAACTTTTCAAAAATCATATTCTCTCCTTGGGATGTTTTCTAAGAAAAAGAAGTGCAAACTTAATTAGATGTAATACAAGAGAAGGTACCTTTAGAGCATCTGGCTCAGCAAAATAAACTTGCTCTCCCCATTTGATTCCAGTCCACAGGTCATAGATCTGTGCAGCTATGTGGCTGAGTGGGAGATAACTGACTATAGACTCCTGTTGGACCTCTGCAGGTTGCATATCTCCTGCTCTGCTGCAATGGGCTGATGTCCAAGTTATCTGTTTAAATAAATAATAAAACACATTAGGTATGGTGGGGATTTTGGTTTGGGTTTTTTCCCTTTTTTCCACTTAACACAATCTAAGAATCCTAGTGCTATGCTAACAAAACTGTGAAAAATCTGTGCTCACAGAAAAACATTGCAATATTGACCACACACCAGACTGTCAGTAACCTGGGGAGACTGCCAAAAGCTAGATGACCTTTGCAGCAATACAGAAGAGCAGATAACCTAAGTAAGTACAGCATTTTTGCTGCCTGACTTGGCTGTGAACACTAGCAGCTCCCCATGCCCTAGTGACACACTGAGCCAGGCAGCCATGGGCTGGATGGATGAGAAACAATTTGATCTGTCCTTTCCTTTGCAATTCTCCAGCTCTGCAGGCTTTCTATTAAACTGGCACCTTCCACCAGTGCTGTATCTGCAAGTTAGAAAAAGAATAATAAATACTCAGTGATCAGTGAGCTCAAAGGACAATTTAGTATCAGCCACAAGCTCATTGCCTGGTACTGATCATCCTCCGGCTAAGCACTCAAGAGGAAGATAGCAGCTGTGCTCTGCTCCTCTGGAAGCCTCTGGGGTTCCCAAGTGACACATGCACACCTACCCCTCTCATGAGAGGCAGCACATACATTAATAGTTTTGAAGTTGTGTTGCTTCTCTTGTTAGTGAACCTGGATGTTTTCCCCTCCTCCTTCCCATTTCCCACTTTATCTCAGAAGATGCAGTTCAAGGATGCTAAATATGCATATCTTCATCATTAGAACACAGCATATGGAAGACCCATAAATACACGTGATGGTGTGACAGACAGTGGAGAAGACATATGCGCACAAAAATAAAAACCAAAACAAACAAAACGCCCCAAAAAAACCCAAGCAAACCAGAAAACCCCAAGCAACAAAAAGAAACACCTCTTTCTCAGAGGCATCTCTAATCAAAACTGTGTAATGCAGAATACAGGAGTGAGAGTATTCAAGATGGCAGAGTACAGACACAAACCACATGTATTCCTGTTATCACAGCACGTTCCTGCCAGCTTCTCTTTAATAAATGAGAAGGTACAAGTGTAGCCTTGGCCTAAGGAAATAGAGATTCTCAAGAGAGGGTTTTAAGGAGCAGCATGCTGCCAGGCCAGGCCATCCAAATTTAGGTGGCAACAATGGACAAGTGGCTAAGGGAGACACACACAGTAGAAAGAACAGGATGTCTTTAAGATGTGTCTGCATTCATTGCTTTTACTCCAAGCCTCACACAGGCACACTCAGAGCAGATCTGCGAGGATCATGCAGGTCTGATTCAGCACAGGTTTTGCACATGAACAGTGGCAAACATATTTGACTAAAGAAGGCAGCAGCAGAGCTACAGGCATGGCATGCTTTCCACTGTTTGTCAACATAAAAATAGCCTGTTTGTGATCAGCAGCCAAGAATAGCTTGGCAGCTGGCATGGAAATGACACCAGACTCCTTTGAGATAGAAGAGCATAGATTTGCAACATCAAATCAGTCTTTTTGTCTCCCAAGTTCATTCCAGGTGCTACTGCACTAATTCCCTACACTTGGGTGGATTGCTGTTTTCACATTGTGCAAGTCTGCAGTAATTTCTGCTTTATTTTAAGGGGTGAGGCCTCAACTTAATCCATCTCTTTTCACAGATTCTCTATGTATTCAGAAAGGCTCCCTACTACCTTCCACTCCCACTCAGTCACCAACCATGTATCTCTGTATCAACCAAGATACACGTACCATGTATCAACCAAGCAAATCTCTGTGGAAAGTCCTTTTAGGAAACAACTTTGCTTTGTCTACAACTGGAAATTTTCTGCGTGCAGCAGCACAGGTAGGGCTACTGTCAGCACCAGCACTGAGCACTGGAGCTGTATTATCCTCTACTGACAGACATAGAAACTTGCACACAAGTCCAGGAACAAAAAACACCAAAACCAAAAAATACCAAAACCAAAAAACCCACACATCCACCCCCAATTTTAATAAAATCAGCAAAAGTGGTCCATCAGGCTGTTTTGATAGTAACTGGCTGATATATATGATTTGTTCATTTCACAGTGACCTATGACATCACTTGAGAGACTTTATGGCAATCTGTGAATTATATTTATGAATTCATGCATTAGATCTCTCAAGAAATACAGTGAATAAAAAATTCATATTCATAAAGAACTGTTCAGCTTTGTGAAACAGTTTTGAACAGTGTTGTTTGGAGTTTCATTTTTTACCTTGCTTGTACTTTACCAGAAATAGCTGACTGCACTTTGGATATTGCTTTGCAATACAACTATCCATGCTGTAAAAGCAAAAGTATTCCAGGGCTCTTGGATGTACCAGCCATTTCAAACCACAGGAATAAATATCCTCCCACTTTGCTGTTTCTCTGCTACAGGAAGAGCCTAAAGTACCTACATTGTCATGACTCAGCATGGCTCCTTTTGGCTTCCCAGTTGTTCCAGAGGTGTATATCAGAACACAGCACTGGTTCGGCTTTTGGGAGTTAATAATGTCATCCAAAGTACTGTCAGAGATATCACCTCCCAGCTCCAGAAACTCTTCCATCTAGAACAGAGAACAGAAAATACAGGATACCAAATGGCTTCTTACAAATCGACACACTACTGCATCTTTCCTGTCTCAAAAATGTTAGAACATTTCAGTGCCTTGTTCTGAACACGTGTCCAAGGCAAGTTTCCCCAGACCCTAGCAATGGAAGAAATATGGTGAATCTATCTTAGAGCTTAATGTGTGAATTGCAAACACACTATCTAAAATTGTGCTGCCATGAGTCTTTTCAATACCTAAAAAGGAATAGTAATACTGTTCCTCCTCCAACATGGATACTATGGATAAGTCATGGAGGCTAAAACTGTTACACTCTCAGACTCTAAGAATGATTTTGAGCATTATTTAAAGGAATCTGGGTGGATCATTTTAAGAGTACACTTGTGAGAGCTCATCTATAATTCATTGTACACTATATAACTATAAAGCAACTGAATGGAAGCTTCTTTGCAAAAGCATAATTATCTAGATGTGTGAATGTTTGCCCAAATTATGTGCTCCTTTATAGGAAACAGCATATGATGCTGGTCACAACTTCCATTCAAATTTAGCTCATTCAAGAGTGAGATAAAACTTCTATGACACTGGGCTTTTGTGCCACACAAATTGACCTAGAGGAATCCTGAACTTGCTCCTCTGTATCATATGGGTTGCTCTTCGATACTTCGGTTGTACACCCCTGACGTGCTGTGAAGTGTAACATTGATTGCAATGCTAATTGGAAACCAGAGTATCACAGTATTTTTTAAGAAAATTGATAACCAAAGTTTCCCATTGCAATCATGTGATTCATACTGTGTTACAGAAGTGTGTTACTTAAATGCAAGGTGCAGCACCTTCATTTTTCAGCAATTTCTTGGAGCTATATATAGCACCACAAAGCAGTTATGGGGATGATGAGTAAAACAGAGGTACAAAAGTAGTGCCTCTGTTTGAGGGTAGTTCATTTATTCTTTCAGACCTCTGGCATTGTCACTGGGCTACTAAGATTACAATAGTCAGCCTCTGTGGCACCTTAATCTCCTTTTCTTGGTCTGTTCTAGGACTATTCATCAGTTTTATACTTTTTTCCAACAAACCACATCTGTGAAAAGAGAGACACTGCACAGCTCTGTAGCAACTCAGGAATTTGTCACATTCTATCCCTTCCCAATAATGTGGCTGCATCAATTTCACAAGCTCCTCGAAAGCCTGGTGGTGTGAAGGATGTAATTGTATGTCACTAAGCAGTTGTTCCTCCTTTCCTGACCTTACTGTATTCTCACAGTTGAATGCATTGATCACTGAGAATCTGTTGCCCAGGCTTTGTTTACTGAACAGCACCTGCAACAGATGGTGTTGGCATTCCAGCAAGTGTGGAAGGTACAGAAACAGTCACACCACACTCCTGACTGTGCATTTGCCTTCTGGAAACATGCACTGCTCAGCCAGCTCTGCCCCTGTCACCGCTCATCACACAGCACAAATCCCTTTCATCCAATGACACGTGGGCTGGTGGTTTGCTCTGCATCACATCTCAGCAACATTTCTGCCTTTGGTGATCTGATCTCTGATTTTTACTTTACATGACAAACTATGGCAACTGTCAGACACTCACAGCTACCCTGCTCCTCTGAGAAAATGTTCAATGTGACACCTGAACGCTGAACCAGTGTTTAAAAATACAGCAATTCTCACACATTTAGATTTCAGTAAGTGCAAGTTGCTCAAGAGTTAAATGCTAGCACCTAATCTTTTTAAATAGTAAGATCATCTTTGTATTAACATTTTTATTGCACAAGATGTAAGGCATGCTCTATACCAGTATGTACAGTATTGGAAGAGTAGCAGTTTATTATTAAGTTATATACTAGACAAAAAAGCACCAAAGACTTTTTTCTTATCAGATTATCAAAATTGCAAGTATTTTAAGATATTTCTATGCTGTTCACTGCTCATTAGTTTTTTATATACTCAATACATTATATTTCTCTTCAATATATTTTTTCTGCAGTTGATGATATGTAGTCCAGCTAAAATACTGGATTTTTAAAAAAAATTCACAAGCACCAGGAAGCAACTTTTATTTTTAACCATTTGAGAGTACACATTCCCACCTAAAAATTACAGGTGTTTTATTAAGCCAGTGAAGTTAAAGATCAGGAAGACATGAGACAGACAGTAAAGCAAGGTACCTCTTTTCTTAAATGTGGAGTATCAAAGGTAAATTAAAGAGAAAAAGCTGATAAACCTTTTGAATGTGCTTGCTGGGACACAGCAATGCATTCTAAATGTTAGATAATCACAATGGAAATTTATCAAATAAATAATACCCCCTGTATTAACTGGTAATACACAGGTTTACCCCATGAGTTATTTGGTTATGCCTTTGTTCTAGTATTCACTCACCGTGTACAAGTTTGGATGTCTCTCTGCAACGGAGTCCTTATATAGCACCACAGCCTTCAAGTGTGGCAAGCGATTCCAGATCTGTTGCATTTTTTAAACAAAGTTATTATTTATGATTCATGTCTTGTGTGGGCTTTCATCCACACTAATACTGCCAAAACTGTAATGGCTTGACAGGCACAAAAACCTCTCATTTCCCTCCACCTCCAAACATTCTCCCCTGAACTCATCACCAACGAGCTCAACTAGAGGCGGGTTGAGGAGGAGGGAACTACATAGTCTACACAGACTGCACAGTCTGCTCCAGAATATCTGGTTTCAGTCAAAAGGTTTAAGAAATGAAAAATACACCAGAAATGGCTCCTCAGCATCCTTTCTTATAATGCACAAAAGGGCACATAAAGGAACACTGCAGGTCAAGCTAGAAGCTGACCCTGGCCTGTGATTACCAACAGAGATAAAGTCCCTCAGCGAAAACTGACATGCAAGTGCTAAAAAAAGTTCTACTTCCTTAAAGAAAAAAGCAAAGGAAGCTGTATGCACACTGTAAGGATAAATAAAAACACAAAGCTGCAGGCTTACAGGCAGATAGCAAGAGGTTGTGTGCTTTATGAGCCTGCAGGGAGCATTGATTTCACTGAATTCTGTGGCACCCCATGCCTCACAGATGTCTTTCAATTAATCACATTTTGAACTGAATTTTGCCAATACACAAGTAGTGGCTTGATGGTAGCCAGTATATACATACTATTAGAAGGACAGCAATTGAGATGTTATTATTTCAGTCTTGGGGTCCAGAAAAAAAATTTCAAAAAATCCCTCTGCTGGATAAACCAGTGCTGACCAGAGCTCTCTTATTCTATATAATGTGTATGAACCAAACCCCTCGAGTTGTTCCATTTGGATTCTTCTCTCCATGTTCACAACAGCATAGCCTGGTATTGTGTCAATGACACTGCAAGAAGGCTTGTCTGACTGTGTGTTTTTACAGAATACTAACAAAAATCTCTCTTCCTCCATACTGCATACAAAACACAACTACAAAATACAAAGTAATTAATGAACAAGACATATGAAATACATTTGAAGAAAATCACTGCATATTTTCTCTCTTCCAGGTTTCGGCAGAAAGCTCCATCATGGAGGGCCCTCCTGCTTCAGCAAACAGTGCCATTTGGCACAAGTATGAGTCCACAGGCCTTCCTCAACATCTGAGACAGACAAGCCCTTCCCAAGAGCTGCCTGTGCTCCTCTCCCAAGTCACCCTGCCATCAAATTGGTCTTTCCATCTGGCACTGTTGCTGAAAGGCAGGCCCAGCTGCCCAAGAAAGCAGAAGAGTTCTGTCAAAATTGAGACTGTTCACTCAAGGAGGCTCCTGCTTTCTCACTAAGGTCTGTCTCATGTTAGCCATGATGCTACCAAAGTACAGTAAACTCAAGAGCCTTAATGGCTGATATTATCAGCAGGAAAAGATGATACCTTGGAAAGAGGAAATTCTGAACGCTGACATCCTTAATATTTAAATGGCAGACCTTTACAAACCTGCGTCAGCATCATCTCTTCCATTCAAGTGGACTGTGCTTTTCCAAACAGAATCAGGTGGTGACAGTAAAAACATGGGATAAAAATGTAGGTTTTTTCAGGTAAGCCTGCAGTGAACCATCCAATGAGCTCTCTGCTGCAGCCACAGACACTGCAGAGGGTCAGAGCCACCCATGAGCTCTAACACCAGATACCAGATTTCTGAGTACCAACATACACTTCACAAAGAAAGGTTGCATGATACAGAGAGCATACATGGTATTTGGGACCAATACAGCATCAAGAAATGAAAAATTGTGGTTTTTCAGTAATCATTCAGCCACCTTGTACCTGCATTATCTTGTCCAGCTGTTTCTGATTTTCCACAACCATGATATCAGTCTTGCTGTCATGAGCAATGTAGTGACAGGCCTCTGGAGAACTGCTTGTGTATATTCCTGTGACAATTCCTCTGCATCAAAAAAAAGGTCTATATAAGAACATACATTTATATGCATACACACACATATACATGCATGTAATATCAAAAGAGAATAATAATCAAAGATCAGATGAAAGCTGAAGGGATATAAAGATGTGGAAGCAAACAGCAGGACAGCTCTAATGTATATTTCACATATTCAGATATACATGAATCTCTGATTTATGCACATTGCAAAAACCAATCTCAGAAATATTCAGTAGAAGATGCTGTAGGCTAGGACTCAGTGTTTTAACCCATTTAAGGTTACACAGGAGTTAGGTCAGGAAGTGGTAAAAACATCCCCACTTATGTCCTCTTTTTGTTCACGCTGTGCACAGATACCAATTTGGATTTCATTGGTACAGAACAGTTTAAGAAGTAAAGTTAAGTTAAAGTTAACAGTTAAGAACTAAAATCCAAATTAACAGGTATCAGGACAGAAAAAATCAGGGTAGTTAATATTTATATGTTACTTCATCTGCTTGAATATATCTTACTGTAGATATCATTACTATTATCATTAATATAAAATTGTGATTCTCATCTGTTTCCCACATCTTCCATTGATAAGATCCTGTACAACAGCTTCCGTGTGCCTGCCATGGTTAAGCCCATGGCAGACAGCATCCATTTATGACTGTCTGGACTCTTTGGGATATGAGACTCCAGCAGGTTGCTGAACCTGTCAATCAGTAGCAACTCAACTTCCAAGATATAACACAAAATATTGACTTGATCCATTTCCAGACCTAGCCAAACAGAAGTCCCCAAATCCCCCCAAAAATATCTTACCCAGCAAAAACAGCTCCAACAGCTGAGATGAACCATTCTGGAGAATTAAATCCAAGGATTGCTACGCTATGGAATCGTTCAAGACCAAGCTTAAAAATAATATACATAAGGTTATATAATACAGGCCCACGGGAGAGAAACGTACACAGAAATATAAACCATGGAAAATTTTGATTTATTACTATAGTACTGAGAAGGCATGTGAAGGCACGTTTTGGAATCCATAGCAAACTGGTATTTATCAGCAATTAACAGGATGTGAATTTTCCACTACTTTCTGTCTAGTTGAACTCTGCTGCCAAGAAAAGCCCAAGACCCAGAATATTTTGATACGAACAAGAGCATAATGAGTACTAATATTACCCTATACTTAGAATGTTTTAAAGATTGTCCTTATCACACCAAATTCATGATGTATAGTAGTTTTCCCCTATTTTTCTTTTCTGATCTTAAGACCTCATTCTGAGCTCTGCACCCATGTTCCAGAGACACAGTGCAATACAGCAGCTCCTTACTTGCAGTCAAGGTTCCCAGACAGTAGTGTTACTTCTAACCAAAACTCATTTTCATCATTATCATTTCAATAAAGAATATGACTACTGATCTTCAAGTAATGCAAAAAACCTCTTATATATTGTGGGAATTGGGCTTGGGGTTTTTTTGTTAAATTGCGGTTTTGGCTTTTAAAGCAGACAAAAGGATTAAAGCCATTGGTTTTGTTTCCTGTGCCTACCTTCAGGAAGCTCTTGGCCGCTTTCCTAGAGAGGCAATAATATTCTGAAAAAGTTATTTTCTCCCATTTTCCATTCTTTTTGCTGGCCAAAGCATTAAGGGATCCATATTTTTCCAGGCTGTCCTTGAACATCTGATGAACTGTTATGGGGGTCTGTGGGCATGAGTTATCTATTCTCAGTCTGACTCTGCCATCAGCAAAAGAAGTCCACAGAGACTCTGGAAGGTAAAGCACCATTGTCAAAGTAATGTGTAATTGAAAAATACCATGTGGCTGTGCACAAGAAGACAAGAGGATTGAATAAAGACCACAGGACTAAGTACAACTCTGGCACTTCCTAGCTCTTGAAAGAAAGGCTTTCCAATTTTCTTATTATTAAATATACCATGTAGAAAGAGAAGTCTTTACTTCTTATACTTTGTTCTGCATCTTGAATAAAAGTGCCATACAGAATTATGTAGATGATCTGTATTTTGTAGACACAGCCCCAGCTCCAGAAGGATCTGTTTGCCTGTGCTCAGCTCTCCACTCCTTGTGCCAATGGAGTAGATGGTGAATCAAAAGGCTAAAGAGATCCAAAAGACATGAACCTCCGCCCCTGTTCAGTATGCAAGCTCCTTTTGTGTGTTATAACTCTTCCCTCCCTCCTGCCCCTCCAGCTATTCTCCCTCATCCTGCCCCTGTTCCTCACTACTTCCCACAGTTTTTCCCTCAGTCATCTGCCCCATGTTCAAATATGTCAATTCCACTCACTCCTGTCTCACCCTGGTTCCATTTTTCATCTTCTGCTCTTGTCTTCCTCACCCTGTCTATACCATCCACTTTTTCCTCCCTGTATTTTTTTCTCCCCTTCTTTGACAGGACAAAGAAGCACAGCACCAACAAATGTGACTTGGCTCTCACCACAGGTGCCAAGGACTGGGACAGTCCCTGGCATTCACAAGAAATGTCTGCCTCAAAGACTCTCCTTGGCTCTTGCAAACCCTGCGATGAATACACTCCTTAGAGGATCTAGGATAAGCTGGTGAATTCTCACAAGGAAAACACAACCCTCCCACGACTCCCCTGTCAAAAAGTTCCCATACTTATGAACAAAACAGTACAAGAACATTTTAAGAACATTTTTTTCCTTAGATTTACTTTCATAAATGAAGCAATGTTTTTAGCATAGGTATAAAAAATGGATATATTCTACAGTGATCTGGTGAAAACACTTCAGACCAAAGTGCTTGGGTTTGTCAGAATTAAGAGTAACAGAAAACAGTACTTTTTGTAATTCCTTATACAATTTAATAATCATAATTGTATTTTACTATACCTATGGAAAGCAAAAAGTGTAATGCAAGCTCAGTCAGTATCTGTGCTAGTTCCTACCACCTCAGTGGCTGAAAAAGAGCAGTTTGGGAGTGTTCAAAAGTACAACATGCATCACATCCCTCTCCAATGCTATTCTAGTTGCTTCAGGGATCTGGGAACTGCCTCTCTGAGCACTTGTGGCAATACAGGAACACATCAGCCACAGTTGGAGCCACACCAGTGCTTTAGAACACACTTGCAGCCTCCCTCAAGTCTGGCTTGCAGTCTGCACCAAGAGCAAGAGGCACAGCAAACTACTGTAAACTCACAAACATTTCATTCCATTCCTGCTCCTGGCTGGCAGATTTGCATTGTTCTCCTGACAAACAGAAGGTGCTAATGACAACAATAAGTACAAATAAAGCTGCTTCATCTCCATGCGCCTTCATTTTCTCATGTGTAAATTGCACATAATGATTTTCAAAACATAGGTGTGGAGCTGTGCTTAGGTCAGTGGAGAAAGCACATCGTAAGTCCAGACAGTTTAGAAACAAATAGTTCTGAAGGAGTTTAGGTAATAGACAGACTTTATCAAAGTGTAAGCAGTAGCACCCAATCAGTACTTTATGAGTTGAGAAGGCAAAACTGCTGTTTCTGCACTTAACCCCAATGCAGGTATGAAAAGGATGAGAGGCAAGACCTGTCAGAGATAGAAGCTATTGTTAATCCAAATGTTTATTGTCTGCAGTGACACACCAAAGCCCAGATGAAAAACTCTATATGTAGATGTTCTGGCTCCTAAAACAAAGGTGTCAGGGATTGCAGGTGTGCTTGGACACAGGCAGGTGACTGCTCTGTTCAAAAAAAAATTAAAAATCATACCATACAGAGCTAAAATACAACATTTTGGTCCATGCATTAAAAACATTTCTGAATAAAGAGTACCTTTCTTGAAGGAAACTGAAAATATTAGCAACATTCCTACAATAACATTACAGAAGTTTCATTAATAGTGTCTTTTCACTTCAGAAGTGCAGCAGATAACAGCATAGTTTCCAGAGAATAATGAAAATCAATCAAATTCCTGAAATATCTATACATAGAAACCAAAATTGTACTTGAAAACTGGGTTTTCTTTTGTTTTCCTTATGCAGATATTTCTGGTGTTAAAAAGGCATCTTTGATTCATATCAAAGACAAAGAACAGAATCACTTTCAGAGACTCTGTGCATCACCTTAACAATACTCCAGATACAGCACAAAAAACATAAACCAGAATGCCCATTCAGTGTTTGCTTTTGCATGTATTTGCAGGTAGAACTTAAATCTCAAAACAGTTCTGAAATCTTGATAAGTCAAAGAACTCTAAAAATCTATTCAGTCTGTCCCCACAGATAGTAAAAACAATGGAACATGAACAATAAATTTCTCTGTCAGTTTGCAGAGTGATTTTGAGCAGAGGGCTCATTCTTTGTAGAAAGTGCCTGAGAAGGAATGCCTGGCTAAATACTAAATGCATCAATTATAAACGTTGGGAGAAGCAAAACAGGTGTTCTGCCTCAGTAGCATCTGAAAGTTAAACTGCAATGTCCAGGCTGAAAATCAACTCAGTACCTCCTGAAACCAAAGTGGAGATGAGAATAAAACCTCACTATATGCTATTGGCATTGGTACGTTATACAACTACAGCTTCACAGCGTAGAAGGAAAAAACCTGGCACTGACTCAAAGCACTTCATGCCACTGAAAGATTTCTGTATGCAAGCAAAGAGTAGTTGCTCCTTTCCTCCTTCTTCCACTAACTCCTGCTAGCTGCACTATACTTCATACTCAAAATGCTTTTTCATCCACTACTATGTAACCTTGGCTCATATCCTTCATATGAATTCTGAAGGTCAGAGATGTTGCAAAAAGATTTCTGCTTAAAGAAGGCTCTATTGTCAGATAAAATAAAAAGAGCAGAGATTTTATTCAGGTAATAAAATCTGGGCTGTCACTGTTTGAGGCTCTGGAAGGACATTTTTTTCCCTATGTCATCCTCCTCCAAGGCCAAAAAGCTCCATGATCAGACTTCATTTTCCATGTTTCACTGTCTTCCCTGCTGAAGGAAGAGACGGTTTGGGTAATCTCATTCATAAAGTTATAACAGGATGAATGTACTGCAGCCTCTCTTGGGAATTGTCCTAAGCAAAGCTGATCTAAATACCTGGGATTTTAGGTGGGCAGTTTTCCCACTGGAAACTGAAGTGCAAATTTTCAACTTTACAGGACGAAAAAAGTAGTTAAGAACCACTTAAAAGAGGCACTTGCAGTTTTCAACTGATCTTTTACAATACAATGCTAAACTTATGAACCATTTACATGTGAATACTGTGTCATAAAAGTACATTTGTTACTCAAATATTTTCTACCAAGTTTGCAATTATGCACAACATAGAACACATTACACATATTGAATTTTTTAACTGCCAGTTTATTCCTTTCACCATGTACAATGGGAAGTTCTCACATGGTACAAGCCCAGATATCAAAAATTACTTTAAACAGACAAACAGATAACAAGTTTTTGGTTTTGTAGTTTTTCTGTTTGTTGTTGATTTTTTTGTTTGTTTTTTTTTGGGGGGGTTGTGTTTTTTGGGTTTTTTGTTTGGTTGGTTTGGTTTTTTGAAAAATTTTTTTCATGAATAATCCACCTAGCTGAAACTGCTGGACCTCTGGGCTACATGAAGGAGAGTGTGTAGTAGTTAAAAAACAAAGACAAGAGAAATACCCTAACCCTACAGCTTAAAACTAATATCATTAGTGAAAACTTCTTTCTGTTCACTACCTGACCTGCAAGTATTCTGGTGACTGCCAGAAAGGATCTGAGAACGTAAATGAATTCAGATGTTTATGGAAGAACAGCTCTGAGAGTCATATAAAATGCAAAAGACCCAAGGTCACCTTTCAGACAGATAAACAGACAGATTGACTGTGGAATGGCCCTGCTGCATGATCTGAGCAACTCCAAGTGATATTCCATAGATGTGCCCTGCAAAGCAAGAAGTAAACCAGTAATTTAACTTCTTCTTGAAAATTAGTCAGATTTAACTCACAAAACAGTGTCTTGATTATATGCCAGATGCTGCAAAACATCACTCTGCCCTAATGACGAGAGAAGGAATTCAGGTCTTTGCTGGAGGCATTCCTGTCAGTCATCATCCAAGATTCCACAGCTATGATGCCATCACATTCTGCTGACAACAGAAATACACCATTCCTCCTCTCACCCACCATTTTTTACTTTTCTTCAAGATGTCTGTGACCCTGAAAGATTAACTTAATTTTAGTAGAAGCTTGAGCTGAGTACACACTGATTAGAGTCTGAGACCTTGGTACCTGTGTCAAACTTCTCCTTGTGCCAATAAACAGATTAAACAAAGGTACAGAACTTTGGAATTTCAAGTGAACCTGAAAATCTCAGCCAGCCTAAACACACAGCAATTCTTTTAATAAAACACACAAACCATCTCCTGTGGCTTGCCTTGCCACGGCTAGGGGAGGAAAAGGGTTTTCTGCTACATCACCAGTTTTCCACAATAAACAAATAATTTTTTCCTCTCTAACATAAAAGAAATAAATAAACATAAAATAAATAGAGGAAATCTTTTAAAATTAGCCAAAACACACAAAAATATTTCAATTAATGGAAACTTCTACTTTTTCCACTGGAAGGGAACAATTATTAATTACAATAAAATATACTGCTCTTCACATCAGTAAACCCCTACAGTGTGGATCAGAGAAATAAGATATCCTTCAAAGAACGCCTCCATGAGCTGATGTGGAGGGAGTGGTGCACCAGGACAAGTACAAAATAAGCTTCATAACAACACTGACGCTCCTAAAACTGATTACGATGCACCAAAATGAACACATGTGGAGGGTGTAATCAGGAGGAAACATCACTACAGAAACATTGCCCAGGCATGCAGGAATGGAAAGTCAAAACTCAGAATTGAAATTGGTGAGTAATGTGAAAAGTCACAAGAGCTACAGTGGCAACCAAAGGGAGAACCAGTGATATTGTGGGCAGCCCACTGACACAGGACATGCAAAGGGCTGATGCTCTCAGTGCCTTCTTCACATTTATTGGCAAGGTCAAGCTTCCTGAGCTTCCATGCCTAGTAGAAGGTGAGATGTTTTACCTACAGTAGCAGAACATCAAAGTAGGGACCACTTACACAAACTGGTCACATACAAAAGAGTTGATGGGACAAGATGGGATCCTTCAGAGTGGACACTGAGAAACCAGGTCAAAGCCATTGCAAGGCTGCCCACTGTCATCTTTGAGAAAGCACAGCAATCTGGTAAGGTCTCCATCACAAGAAAAAAGGCAAATGCCCCACCTCTCTTCAAAAAGCAGAAAAAAGAGGATTCAGAAAACTAAGGGCCAATCAGCCTCACCTCAGTCCATGGAAATGCTATAGAACAAACTCTCCTAGAAATCATTTTGAGCTATAACATGGTGACTGACACCAGCCAGAATGGTCACCCTTGACTTGGCCCTGGTAAATATAACCCACCTGCCTTCCAAGATGAGTTGACTGGCTCTGACATGGGGAGAGCAGCAGCACATTGCTTACTCTACCTTTAACACAGTCTTTAACAACTTCTAAATAGCCCAACATCCTTGAAAGGTTTGGATGCAATTGGAGGAATAGGTGGATAACAAATTGATAAAAAGGTAAACATTGGAGGAACAGGTGGATTAAAAAATTTATAAAACGGTAAACAAAAAAATTGGATAAGTAGTCTTCAAGAACAGTGGTCAGCAATTCTAAGTCTTGTTAGCAGGCAATTCCAAGTGACATGCTTCAGGAGTTACCTGTGAGAATGACACTGTTCAATGATGGCACTGTTGCCCTGGACAGTAGAATGCACCCTCACCAGCTTCAGAGGTGACAGCAAACTTGAGGAAATAACCGACAGGATCAAAGGCAGATGGATGGACCTCAGCACACTAGAAGAATGGGCTGACACAACCTGAAAGCTCAACAGGGGTGAAGCCAAGTCTTGCACTCCAGGGAGGACAGCCCCATGGCACAGCATGGGCTCGATGCCAGCTGGCCATCAGGAAAACACCCATGGTTCTGTGGACAGGTTGGCTGCCAGTCACTCGTGTGCCCCAATGGAGACAAAGGCTAACTACACCCCTGGCTGCACTGGTAAGATTATAGCCAGCAGACCAAGGAAAGGGATTATTTCCCTCTACTCAGTGCTCCTGAGGCTGCCCCTGAGACAGCATGCAAGAGAGAGATCCTGACAAGCAAACTGGCAGAAGACCAGAAGAGGGACTCCCAAGGCAGGGGCCTGGAGCACACCATCTACAAGAATCCCTGCAGGAACTGTGTTTTTCCAGTCTGGTGAAAATAAAAAATGAATCTACTTGCAGTTTGTTAAAGACTGAAGCAGTTACTACAAGGAAAACAGATTCTTCTAAGAGGCATGCAGCAGAAGGACAAGAGGCAATGGACATGAGCTGCAGCAAGGAAAATTCTTGCTGGATCAAGAATCTCACAAAGTAGGTTACGCAGCCTAAGAAGACAAACTGAGAAGCTGTACAATTTCCATCCCTGGAGGTTTTCAAAACTCAGCTGAACAAAACCACAAGGCTTCCTATGAGAGAAAGATGTCCTAGTTGCCCTCCAGTGCTCTTTTCCAACATAAATTATTTTGTTGATTCCATCAGTATAAAACCAGCGTGAATGAGTTCTCTTCTAACTTCACACTGGCTTTAGTCAATATAATGCCTGCTGCAAACAGTAAGGGTACTCTGGATTTACATTTGCATTAGAAAACCCCAAATCTGGCCTGCTTCCACAGCAATGAGCTTCTGTATGTTGGTAGAAAGGAATGGGGAAAAAATTCCAGAACAACCTGTGGTCCTCATTAGATAAATTTACTCCTGAGGTTGCAGAATGTGTCAATTATAAAGTGAGGAAGTCAGTTCTGATCAACTAGAGAATATCAGAATCTCCTCCTTTTCCCTTTACATACAATGTAGACCCTCTGCAACCAGACAGTGAAGTTCCTTTTCATGAAAGATCTTTTGGGAGGAGTTTTTGAAATTCAGCCCTCACTTCACCACTCAGCATCTCCATAGCAGTGTGATGTTTCCAAGTTAAACACTGCTTCCCATTTAAATGGATAACAAGTACTGCCACAGATTGCTGAAGTCAAACAGAAGACAAAGTCTAACAAATTTGTAAGCTCCTGATTCATCAACTAGAAACATATCTAAATACCAATAAAATAACTGCTTAATTTAAATGGATGAGTTGTGACTTGTGTTTGCAGGAAAATTATGATGGAACAGCTGGAATGGCTTCTACTCTTAGCTGTTCACCTCACCTTTGTGGCAGAGACTGTGGTCACCTCTGCAGGAGTGGCTGAATGACATGTGCATTCCTGCCTGAGCACTGCTTTACAGCCCAGCTTACTTCTCCAAACTGCAGCCAGCAGCAGCCTCTGGGAGAAAAGCAGGTAAGAAGCTGACAACATTAACCACTGTCCCAGATAAATTCTTAGGAAAATAGGTCAGAGCCTTCACAAGCACACAAAAGAAAGCACTCTGCAGTATCACAGTCTCAGTGACAATCTACATAGAGTAGATTGAACTGGCTCAAACAGTTCAATAAGATATCCTGTAAATTTGAAAACAGGAGTTTGTTATCACCTTTACTCAGCCACATTTATTTCCTGCTCACTGAAAGCACATAGCTAGCAGTCCAGTTCTTGGAAAGAACCCTACTGTGTATTAAAGATCTGCCTATTGAGAAGTAACTAGATATCCATACAGATATGTATTTATACACATATATAAAGTCTGCATGCAGGATTCCTACATAGATCAGATAGCTATGTGATATTGTTTCAGTTTTCTCCTAGAACAAATATTTTCTTTCAATGAGTACATTTAGACACCAGCAGCATCACCAAGGCAACAGGGAGTTCTCTTAGGGCTGCAAACCCTCCAAAGAACCTCACAAAGTTCTGCTAGCAAACCTCCTTTAAGCCACATGGTAGCACATTCAGGCAAGTCATTCAGCACTGCAGCTACATTAAATGGCACCAGTGCTCTGATGCAACATAGAACTCACCAAAGCACAGCTGTTCCTTTAAAGCCTCCACTCCTGCATTGCACAGCAAATCCTCCCCAAGTCACAGATGGTGAGTAGGCTGTGATGTCAAAGGCAACCCGACAACTTGCATGACTCTCAGTTGGACCAAACTATTTTTAATTTTTACCTAGACATCATCTCAAATACAGAGAAACACTGGCAGAAACTATTAAATCCAGGCAAATTTAGAGAAACTCCTGAAAATTTTTCAGCTGCCCTGACTCACTTCAGTTTTATTTTAATTTTGTCTTTCATTATCTTAGCCCTGAGTAATTGTCAGTGAAAACCTGCTAGAATAAACATAAAAATTACCAAAACAAACAAACAAACAAACAACAACAAAAAACAAAACACCCCCCCCCCCCCAAAAAAAAAAAAAAAATCTGAGAAGAGCTCAAATTTCCAACGATCATCTTTTACATGCTTACCTGCTGGCTCTATGCCTTCACCCTGGGTCTCCTCCAAATGAGGCAGCAGATCCCTGCAGACAGTCTGTGCACCTGTAAAGTTTCTAAAAGCAAATAGAACTATTAAGATGTTATCCAGGAGCACTAGTAGGATCTACTACAATCAACATACAAATATGCAATAAAAGGTATCGAAAGGTAAACAAAAACACAAGCAGGTGGAAATAGAAAGCTCAGAGCTATCAAATACATTTTGACTCTGTTCCAAACTCCACTATGACGTAGTTAAATGGAAATGCCTTCACCCTAAGGATGACATTCTTTATTTCACACTTTTGGTTTCAACATCATGGAATATACCAGAAGAAGACAATAACTTTGAACTGCCACAAAGAGGCCATGAACCATACAAGTATGAAGAACGATTTCCCAGTCTTAATCCTGATCATACTGACACTACTAATCACAACACCTTGTAAATTGTCACTGTTGAAGGTCTGAAGTCAGGGGGTTTTTTTAGGCCAGGAAGAGAAGGCAATTTAGTTAATAATAATAATAATAATAATAATAATAATAATGATGATGATGATGATGATGAAGTTTCTCAACAATTTCACCAACACAACAAATTATTATTAACACATGGATGAAATTAACTTTTCCTAAAAGTAAACAGACCAAGTTAAAAGCACAAATACAAACTCCAACCCAAAAAGTCTGGAAGGTTTGCTAAGAATTCCATGAGCAAAATATCTGAACAATAAGCATTTAGAAATGACTGAATATAGCAATGCACTGAAGATTATTCATGAACAGCAGCATAAAGATTTTTAAATTTAATTAATTTCATTTCACAGAACAAGTGGCGGGAATCAGCAGCCTTTAGAGGCTAAGAAGAAGCTAGGATTTCCTTCATTCCTTCTCCATAGGTACAATAGAAGAGTCCTGAGTGAAGCTCAGGAAGTTCTTCCCCTCCACAGTCTAATAAATTAACTCAAAATGTAGAAAAAGAAAGTTGAAACAATGCCCTTCAGAGCTTTCAAATAAATAACAACCTCAAAAGCAGTTTTTACACAGTGAGGGGAGGTGACAGGGAGCAAACAGCAGGACCAAACACTACATCAGGCACTATTACCCATTTCATATTAACGATCACACTTGTAAAATACTTATATGTGTGGGACACTCCTAGAATTTATTATTGTTAGTCACAGTGAAATTGAACTGCAAAAAAGCCTTAACCAAGCTGTATCCCCCTTACAAAAATTCAGCAGACTGTAACTCTTCACCCCTCAGAAGTGACAAGCACAGTCCTTTTCCTGCCTCGCTCCTCCCCACAGGCCCCCGAGGAGCAGGGCACAGGTCACAAAAGCAGCTAAAGGAAAACAAGGGGTAATCACTAATCTTGCCTGTGAGGATATTTACTCTCTTGTTAATGGCATAATGGCATCAAACATGAAAGGGCTTGTCTGATAAGCAAAATGAGGCTCTGAAAATAATCACTGGCTTGGTGAAGATGGATGTTGATGAGAAACTGAGTAATTTAAATGCAGAAGGGGATTGTGCTGCATTTTGAAAGGTAAGCCTGTGTTTGATATGTGGAAGAAATGGCGACATAATGAAGTGGGATTGCAAAGACAGAATGACAGACCAGGAAGACTTATTTGGGAATAAAATGAAAACAAAACATATGTTTGTCTGCCATCTCAAAGCACTTGGTATAATTCTTGATTCTTTTCCTATTTTAAAGAAAAACTGTATCTGATGTTTAGCATCGAGTGGAAGCTTTTTCTTTAAATAACTTGTGAATAATAAAGCTTTTTTTTATTATTTTACAAAACAAATAAACCAAAGTCTTGGTCCAAAAATAACTGAACATCACTTTTGATGAAAACAAAGAGCAGAAAAGCCTTCTGAATAAAACAACTCTGACCAGTAATGTATCAGAAGAGCCTAATTTGAAGATACTCAAAACTTTAACATCACTAATGACTTTTCCCAGATTAATATCTCTTTAGTTTGCTTTATTCTTATCTGTTATAGGATACTGGTCCAGTTTACATTATATTCTTTTTATAGAAAAACAGCCAGCTAACATCTGAACTTCTGGACTTCCTCTGATAATGCTTCAATGTGCAAGAGTTCTATGAGGACCCCTGCATGTTCAGTATCAAAGCTGGTAACATTCCATGCAACATAATTCTTACCTGTCCCCATGAATCAGGCACCTCATTTGAGAGTGAGGTTTTTTGCTATGAAAGTCCAATTAAGAAATTTTCTCTTCCAACAACAATTTCTGTGTATATTCAGAACCATTGCTTCTGAATATAAGAATGAATGTGGCTTTGATGACTGTACTTTAACCTTTTAACCTTATTTGCTTAAAAATTACGTAAATATCCAAGAATGGTTATGGTATCTGGAATTGTTCAAGACTGAACTGAGCAGAATGTGGTGGAGCTGCCTGGTCAAGAGTTTACTGAGCATAAATTGCAGCCAGCAGAAAAGGCACTGCAGAACCACAGCGTGGTGCCAAGATGCCCCAGCAAAACCAAAATGCATTGGATATCTGGACTTTGGCTCTTAAATTTTTTATTAAGACTGAGGTTCTGCATAAATTATTCCACGTTATTAGTGCAGGGCCAGCATCTTCCAAAATCCAACTACTAGTTTAAAGGTAGACGACTTTCTACGTCTGTTTTCTGCAAGTCTACAATGCCAAAGGTAATATACAAAAACCTCTATAAATCACACACAGCAAGAATTTAACAGTAGAGGTCACTTGAACAAGTCAATTAGGACAAACTGAGATAATGTTTCAAAACATTGACCAGCTAGAATTAACCAAAGCATACTTCTGTGTAGCTCCATTAGCATGGGTGATTTTTGAATGACAGTATTTCCTGATGAAATTTGGGCTTTAATTTCAAGGTACCACCCTAGCAAACATGACCTCATCTGCTGTCTGAATTCAACACACTGCCCTCACCTGAGATGAAAGCACAGCTCAGGCTGGCTGGCTTATCCAGAGGTTTGGGGCAAAGCCCAACACTGCCCAATCCATCTGCAGCTCCCATCACTTCCCTGTGCCCCTTGGATGCTATTCCACACTGAAGCTGTTCTCACACACCAGCTGTTGTTTTCAGGCCAACCTGAAAAGCAAGAATCTGAACGTTCTCTATACTGGATTAACAAAGGGAGAGCTTCCTTTCTCTCTGTGTTGTCATGACTGTAACAGCTCTAGTGAGATTCATCTTTGCAACCCAGTGGAAGCAATGTGTTTGTGAGGTAAAATAATGACTGATGTAACTGACAGCCCTTCCTGCTAGGCGTGAGTCACCAGAGAAGAAGCATCCAGTCTGGATTTGCTGGCATAGCAATTACTGGTTTTATCTGAGTGTATTTGGTAGCAACCAGTGAATACAGTATCACTGGGAATTAGATTTTCTGCTTACACCTCATGCTCTAGGCCAAATACTGTCAGATATTTGCTGTCCTATAAATTGTTTCCTCATAGTAAAATCTGGTGAAAATACAAACAATAAAACTGAAGAGAATCTATGAAGTCAGTCTTCAATATGATAATAAATCATTTTCTTCTTTGGGAAAAACATTTTACAGAAATTCTCACTTGAATAAACCTTATAGGATACACTGAGTATATCCTGTAATTAGGTTGAAGCTTTTCTCTCAAATTTAAAAACTATGAAATTTATGTTCTAGGATATATTTTGGTCTTGTTTCTGCATAGTGATTTCTACTATCACAAACTGCATCAAGAGAATATGAACTGTTATGCAGCCATCATATAATTATGAAATTTAAGGGGAACCTATTCATAACCAGATTATGTATGGGAGCAAATAAAAAGACATCTCATTCTTTTGATATTCCTATTTCTTATCTTATTCCTGTTGTTCAACTCCTGTAACCTTTTCAATGTTAAGTTTTTACCAGTCAGCTCTCTACAAGGATTATCAAAATTTCAAAAGATCAACCTTTCTATAGAGAGGGAGAGTTTCTATAAAGTTGCAAATATAAGCAGCTTAACAAATGATTATATACATAAATTGTTAATACATTATTCAAGGACAAGTTATTCCTTTAGACTTCAGAATATTTACTCATAACCCTCCTCACACATATAGCAAGTCAAAGTACTTTTACATCTGGAAATCACATTCACAACTGCTCACAAAGAACACTCAAATTTTTTTTGCCGTGAAACTAATGGGTAGTTCAGACCACACATTCACCCAGAGCCACATTCTGAGCCTCCACACCTGTGCTGTCAGATTCACAATGAAGATACTATCTCCTCCTCCCTTTCTTGGTATTCCTGCTGCAGAGGCTTCTCCATTACACAGCTTCTCCACTCCCACCCTGCTCCTGGATACTGTTGTACCACATGTGAGATCACCATACAGCAAAAGATTTTTATTAATTAATTACTTTTATTCTGGTTTAATGGATGAGGCACATTCACTGTTGAAGATACTGCATTCATAACATACATTATTGGATAAACTGAGGTTGTGACATGATGCCTAAGTTTAGAAGAACAGTGTGTTCAAGGTTGCAAAGCTGTGGCTGTGGTCTGCAGTTTAGGTCCACTTAACTTCCAAAGTTTTTATTATACAACTTGCATGATTGCATAATTTTTTTTCTTTTGACCTTTTGAAATAAATTATCCTGTTGACTGTCTGCAAAAGAGAACACAGCCAGTAAGGAGGGAATGCTCAGTTACAGTGTCTGTGGAGTGCATACAATTTCTCTGTCCCTTACATGACTTTTTCCAAAAAGCAATCCCATTCAGCTTCTCCTGGGAGTGCTCTCATGGCACTGCTTCCAGACTCAGTGGCTTTCAGAAAGGCTCACTGCTGTTCTGCCCTCACTGTGATGATCCAAAACAATGCAGATGCTTCCTCTGCCTTGCTGTTTGTCCAAGCATATCACCTACAAGCTCACCCAATGCCAGAGGTTGCATTCGTGTGGCAGTCAGCATGTTACTTCTTACTCACCGTCCCCACCTTTAATTAAACTCCTTTCTCTTGCCCTGCCCAAAGAAATAGTTTGTAAGACACAGGTGTTTATCTCAGGGAGCAATGCGTGCAGATCCCTCTTTGCACAAGTATTTTTTTTCTCAAACACTTCTTTGTGTTTGAGAACTGTTAGGACTGTCTGTCCTAACTGTTAAGTATTAATCCTATTTAATACACACAAAAAATAGGCTGAAGTGGAAAATATGCATTTTTCCAAGACAGAAGTTCATAAATTTTGTTTTTATCTTTCACCGCTTGCTTCTCGTGAGGACAACCTAGTGCATTCCTTCTCTAAACTCCTACAGCTTGGTGGTTTGATTATTTAAGGAATCCATTGCAGAGTGGATGATAAAACATCCTTCTTCCAATCACCTGTCCATCTGCTGTTTCAGTCTTGGTGACAAGTGTCCTAAATATCCATCTCTGTTCCAACCCTAGGAAATTCCCCCCTCCGAGCTTTTGTTGCATGTTCTCCAGGGCCAATCCAGCTATATACATTCCACCAGCCTTACTCTCCATTGGAGCTGCTTTGGGGGGTGTTTTGGGTCTACATCTGCACATTATCAAAAACGGTTCATCGAGTGCTAGACATTTTCAACAGCTCATTGGGGCATTTGAATTCAAGATGGAATCATTAAGTATTCATCTGACAACTCTTCTGGCAAAGCAATGGCTTAAATTACCTATGG
>JANPWX010000281.1:704736-775106 GCA_024734555.1 Trochalopteron elliotii | reverse complement strand
GGTTAAGTTCTCTTGTCTTTGACAGGAAGAAGATGGCCTATCACAAGGATCAATTATTACCTGAGGATTACTCCCCCAAATCCACAAGAGAACAGGCCAAATAACCTCTGTACTATAAAATCAACATTATGCAGGTGCATCCCATATGCCAAAAAGATACAAGTAACATATTCCCTACTCAATGATGGTATTAGGTTTAAAGTCAAAGTAGGATTTAGCATAGGCAAATAAACATATTAATAATCTTCATTAACAATTTTCTCTCATTCTAGCCTCAAAAGATACACCTTATTCTTCATTAGATAGTAGAGACACCAGACAAAATTCCTGTGGATCTGCACAGTGGTACAAGAGAAACTTAAGCTGAAAAAAATCAGTAGATCAGTTTGTTAAAAGAAATGCTCAAGCTACTTTACCCATTTTCACAGCTCCCTGAAACATTCCTTGCATTTTCATCCTGCAATTGTTTTGTGAGAGTCTCTCCACTGTTAGGCATGCTGACAAACCCTGCAAAGCTGGTTACAAATATGCTAAAGAACTGTGCGGATCAGGCATAAATGAGCTACTTGGAGGACCAAAGAAACCAACAGTAACTGGTTATTCGTTAGAAAAAGCAACACGTAATACAAGAGGAGGAGACTACTGCCACAAAAGCTATTTCTTTCTGATTTTAACATGCTTGAAATGTCGCTGTGCCTGTGAGCTGCTTACCGTTAAACTTTCCTTTTAATTCACTTTTCTTTAATTATCCGTGAGAAGAATTTTAATGAGTTTACAGTGCTTTAAGATGCAAATCTTCTCTTTTGCCAAGATTTCCATAAATTCGTTCACTCAAGTTGAAGCAATTCTAATTTTACTAAGTCTAGTTTCAAAAAGATCATTCACTGAAGCTCTTTTCTTAAAGAAAACACAGATTAATTACATTAGGAAATGCCTTCAAGTCAATTCTACATATGAAACCCAGTACTGCAACAGCCAAGCCCCTCCTCCAGCACCAAAACTACAGCAGCACTTCCTGCTCCTCACCAGAGCAGGCCTATGGTATAATATGGAAGTTTCTACACATGACTGAACAAATTATTTCCCAGAATGTAAGAGAGTCCAGTTCAGCTATTTAGGCTACTTCTTTACTGGTAAACAAAACAAAGTCTAGAGAATGGCTCAAGCCACCCACTGTGAGTAGCTTCCCTAGCATGGTTTTGGCCTGTATGAACTGGCACTTCTCTGGGACAACACAGGGCAGAGGCTGTTACTGGAGATGATAGTAACGACTACCCTGTCTGGAGGAGGAAGAGAGATGCAAGCCATGCTGTGCCATGGCCTTCAGAGCCAGAGAACATAATCCAAAATGTTTCACTTAATAGTACAAAGACAGCCACAGTGATCAGGAGTATCTAAGATAGCAAATATTAACTTTATAGCAAGTGTGGATTTTATTCCAGAGTGTCTTGCACCATATCCAAACGTATAATTGTAGACAATGCAATTTGAAATGAAAGAAAACTTTGAAGTGAGATTCTAAGGGATCTATTCTCAACAGCAGAAACTTGATTTGAAAATAGCTGAACAGAAAATGGGGGATATTTCAATGGTAAAAATGTGTCATCATATGCAGCAAAACTCTAAATTCGTCAGGATTGATTTAACTCCTTCATTTTGGGATAATTCTCCAAACACTTTGTTCCAGCTCTTCTCTGCAGAAAGCTACAAGTTCTCTTCCTTGCAACCAACTTCCCAGTAACATAATCAAGAAAACTCTTTCTTCTTCAGGTCACCTAAAATGTTTTAGATGCTGTATGAAGGAATCAAATCAGAGAACAGCTAATTACCTTGCTTGAGTTGCATCTTGGGTTTTTAGTGGCTGGATAACAGGCTGGTCTCATAGAAGGAAATGACTGCTCACTCTCTAAGTTGTGTGCTTTCAGTGAATAAACAGAAAACCTCAAATATAGGCATCTTCTGTACACACTGTGTTTATGAAGGATTTTTCTCTTTTGTTTTTCCTATAATTTTCCTTAAACTAGCTAATGGTTAGCAAATTATTTTGACACAATCAAGCATTTTCCAGTGACAAATCACTCCCTCAGTAACAAGGGCAGCTTGTTAATGCCAGAAGGGAAGCCAGGCTGTGAAGTAAGGGGAATGCATCAGCGGGAATTGGTGGAGAAGAGTTGCTCTGGAACTCTATTGTGTGACTGTAACAGAAAACTCACGTGATTGTGATAAACTCTGTTTCCTGCAACTGTTAGCTACAGTCTTTTCCCTTGAACAATAGGCTCATAAATGTCAAGCTATAATAGTTCTACACAGAACTTGCTTTTGTAGTTCCAGTTCTACACAGAACCTGCCTTTGCAGTTCTGGTACATTTCAAGGCTGTCTTCAAGTTTCAAGAAATAAATCCTAACAAATGAGGCCAGCAACTTAAATACAGTTCAGCAGAAAAGACCTTCATCTTGAAATAGTTTTTACATGTTTCACCTTACAGGATGCTATGACCCTTTTCTTTTATGCCTGGATGTACCTGCATGCAAGTAGCACAAGACTGCACTAGACCCAGACAGAATTTTTGTGGTGGGATGGGCTGTTTTTTGCAGCTATGGGTTAAGATATTTGGGGTCACTAAGCTGTAAAGGAATATAAAAGCCAAATAAAGCTCACTGTTCACATCCTTTGCTCTGCAATTAGGACTGTTACCTTTCAGAAATTTGCAACTGATACCTCAGAGTTGAAGACACTGTCACTACAAATTTGCTCTGCCACAAGATCCCAAACAGAAATATCAGAGAGGCCAAACCAAAGCCATGTTGTTACTAAGGTCGGTGACCAACAGCACCGCGAGGCAAACCAGCCTCTGTGTGGGTGAAGCATGTTTGGGACAGGATGATTCAGGTTTAATTCACAGTAAGACTATGGAAATGTGAAACTAGCCAGGGTTGTGTTCTCCCCCATCTATTTACTTGTAAGGCAAGAAGGTGAATACCATAAAACTTGTATTTACTTAAAATGAATGGAGGGGGGGACTAATTCTTGATGCTCCTTGCTACTCATCTCAGTTAGTTTAAGCAACTGTATGATAGGACCCCTTTTTTCCTCCTCCTTTTTTTAGTCATGTAACATAGGAACAAAGAGTGTAAACCAATACTTTTTGGTGCAAACATATTATTAAACTGGTAGTTCTATTGTTACTCCCGTCTTCCAGCACTGAATCCAAACCAAATCAAAAAAAGCCTTACCTCACAACAACCACTGGCAAAACATCTAATAACCTTTATTTTTCCTGTTTGAAAGGCTTGGATACATTTCTTTACATAAATCGCATCACTTCCAATCTTTTTTCATCATTTCAAACCTGTTTTCTTAGAGCATGTCATCTTTTCAACTTGTTACTAACTGCAGCCCTCTGCCTGCTATGTTAACTACATTTACTGTGATTATATACAGCTCTCTCTTTTTCCCACTTTCTCATAAAATTAAAAATTTCACTTGGTGTCTGAAACATTTTAGCTAAAGTTAAAAAAAAATATTAACACCACAGATCTACTAAATGAGAGAAGGTTTCAGGGTTCACGCAAAATTCTAAATCCGAATATGTCTTCAAATATTACTGTGGCAAAGCCTCCATTAAGTCTTACTAAACATGTGAGTCTCAACACACAACTTAAGGATCAACCAATTTATGCTGCCTTGGGCCAAGGAGATGATGCTGAGGGCAGATTCCAGAATGGAAAGCTCCAGGCAAGCAACAACTTTTTAAACTCACGTATGCTTTTTGTACTAATTCATTTCTAATGAAGGAATTCAGATTAGAGAAAGCTGTGACTGCTAGCCACTCACTATACACTATCCTAAAATAGCTCAAAACAAATGCCATCATTTACATTTCTCTTGCAGATGCAGATCTTTTACTTTCCATCTACAGCAAGAAGATCTTCCTAAGAGTTTTTTTCTGTACAAAATATCATTTTCATGTATCAATTATGGGCCCAGGACCATTAAAGGTTCATTAAATGAAACTGTCCTACTGTAGTGTTTAATATACATTTTAATAAGACTAAAAATCATAGCTTAAAAATATTATTTAAAGAATATTTTCCTAAGAAGTTTGTAGAAATTGTGGTAACTTTTGAGATCTGGATGCTTGAAAGAATCCAGCTCAGCATGAAGGAAAGTCTGCTGTGATTCTAATTTCACCTTACAGAGGAAATACTCAAGCTCTTTATGCACATTTACTTTGACTGAAAAGAGACACAATCCCTCAGATTCCTGACCTTTTCCCCCAGTGTTTGTAATAAACGTTATTTTTGATACTTCTTTACAAGAATCAAGAGTGCTGCAAGAACCTGCAGCTGCAGTTCAGCAGGTTGTGCTCTTACCTGTGTCTCCAGGATGCTGCTTTCAACAAGAATGAGAAACAGTAATACAGCCAGATGAAAAAATGCAAACAAGCAGATTCTAGCAGTGGTTTATATAATAGTGAGATTAAAAGATAAATGCATAATTCTTGTAGCATATAAAGATGCTGCATAATCCCAAGGTTCACGATTCAAACCTCTTGTTTTGTGCCAACCTGTTTCAGAACCAGAGTCCTCTGGTGGTTAAATGAAACAGACTCAAGATCTAATAACTCCCCATTCCCAGTCCAGACCTGCCTACTTGCAGAGAACAGAAATTCTCTGCTTGTTTTCCTGTTGACACCCACATGCAAATTTGATATTGTGCTAGTAAAAAGTGACAAGGTGATCCATGTTACATGTGGCAGGAGGGACGAAAGGGAAAGAACAGCAAAAGAAATTAGCTGTTCATCCAAAAAATGGGTAAGCAACTTCTGGTTAGACTGCACAGACTTAAGGAGGCAAGGTGTGCACCACAAGAAACAGAGTTGGGCATATACAGCCTTGATCACCAGGCTGGTTGAGTACAGGAACCACCACTGTAAGTGCTGAGAACTATGTCTGCATATGTAGAGGCTGTATCACATTTATTACTAATCATGACAAAATCAGCTGCTGAGGATTCTAACTCTGTCCCATAAATATAGTATTGATAAATAGGAAATGTCTTGTTTCAGACAGCTACAGGACTGTATTGCCCTCAGGTATCAGAATGACTGTATCACTCAGACAAGAGAGATGTAGGAGATGCACATGATGATGCAAAGAATATCCATGGAGTGGTATCTCTCCCATTTTTATAATCTCAAACACCAACGCTTACTAATTTTCCCACTAATTCTTTGAATAAATAATGATTTGATTGTACCAACTGGAACCAAAGATGGAGAAAACAAATACTGCATATTAAAGTAAATATAACTGATAGGTGTCCCTAATAAAATGAAAGTAAATGAAGTAGGAGGTTCAATCCTCTTAAGCAGAAATCCAAACCAGCCAAATTTCTGGCTATTATTACAAGTAACAAATGTTAGCAGTAAGAAACCATCCACCATTGTGAGTTCTTATTATATTTACCAGTATCTACACACATCTATATGAGGATTTCTACTCAAATAAATTATATACTCTTTTTATGACATACTAAAAAGGGATCTCTAAAATTCATATGTGCTTTGAAAGCCTCTCTTTTACTGAAGCACTCAGCTTCTACAAAGCTATGAGCGGATTTATTGTTTCTTCTAAAATGGAAATATTATGTTCAGAAGTACAGATTATAACTAATTTATCTTGAAGGTGAAGACCATTATGAGAATAAACCTTTTTTTTTGCCCTAAAAAGGCAATATTTAGTTCTTTTTACAAGCTTACAGAGTAACTTAACAAAAATATTTTAGCAAATAGTTTTTGTATTTACTTGCCAATATAATTTCACAATTGCAAAACACAGATTTACATGTTCAACTGTTGATAATTACACTCAGGGAAAATAATAGTTATCAACACTGATTTCTTTCTTGTGGTTTTGAACTATTCTTTTCATCTATATTTTCTGTTGATTTCCTGTAATTAGCTCCCCCTTCTTCAGTAAACTTACATGCTGAATATAAGTAGATTGCATTAGTTCAATCTTCTCATAGTATTTACCTGAAATAGAGTAGGAAGGTCATTATAATGGCACCAGAGCTCTAAATGCTTAAAAATTTTCATTCAGATCCCACACCACTGCTTTTCCTCCCCCTTTTTCTTTTTCCCTATTTCCTGTGTTAGACAATACAACAGGGCTGTCTCATTCAGAGTCATCCTGACTCTCTACCTGGGCTATTGTTGGCAGGGCAGGGTGCTGGAACCTTTGGGTTATCATAATCACAAGAGATGTTCTGCTTTCACAAAATTATTCCCAGGAATAAGGAACTGTTCCCTGGAATAAAAAAAACAGCTTATAAGCATTTCTATCACACTCAAGTTTGAGCAAAATCAGTTCATCCAGCTTTTCTGTATTTTTCACATGAGATTTTTCAGCATTAAGTTGCCATCGTCTATAAAAATATGATTTTGCTCAGGAACCAGTTATCTTCTTACCCCAAGCAGTAAATAATTAATTGAGGACCTTCAGTTACCTGGAGAAAGATGAAAACTATCCCAGTTTCCAAGTCTGCTCCAGGCAGGCTGGCTTGAGGAAAGGACAAATAACAAGCAGATACAGAGCAATACTGACAAACTTCTAACAATCAGAAGCTAAAATATTTCCCGTGAAATGTCTTGTTCTAATCTTAAGTACTTCCAAAAACTCTAGAGATGGGGAGATTTCTCTTTTAGAAAATACCATTCCAGTGACAGATCAACAGGTAGAAGAAACAACGTGTTCTTTTTGTGCTGCCTAGGGCAGAAAGGAGACAGCACCCAGCGGGGTTATTTTACATGTAAAAGGTAACATAAACATTCTTCTAAAATTTACTTCCCCACTCCCATCTCTAAGAGATGGGTTACCCGGTTAAGTTCTCTTGTCTTTGACAGGAAGAAGATGGCCTATCACAAGGATCAATTATTACCTGAGGATTACTCCCCCAAATCCACAAGAGAACAGGCCAAATAGCCTCTATAAAACAAATATAGCCTACTATAAAATCAACATTATGCAGGTGCATCCCATATGCCAAAAAGATACAAGTAACATATTCCCTACTCAATGATGGTATTAGGTTTAAAGTCAAAGTAGGATTTAGCATAGGCAAATAAACATATTGATACTCTTCAGGGCAGAGCAGGGATACAGCATTAGCCCAGTTTATTTTAAAAGCTCAAAATCCGGCGGAACAAAACACCAAGAAAGCCATCTAATAATTAACCAGAATAAGATGTAACACACGACGTGGGGCAGGTTGTACCAGAGTTCTCGGCAGGCTCTTCCAGAGGCGAATTAATGGATTTCACGGAGCAGCGAGAGAAACCGGCAGCAGCTGAGGCGCCGCTATGAGGGGGGCCCCCTTCAGGCGGATCCCCGTGCCTCAGCAGGGACCCCTTACTCCTACCGGGCCCACGGTATTTTGGATTTTTCTAAAGGTGACACTGGTGGTAACTTCCTAAATTAGACTGAACAGACTGTTTCTACAATTCAAAGACATAAAATATGGGGGGGGGGGGGTTATACATCTCTAACTCCATGGAATAGTCACATTTTAAACCTAATGGAAAGCTCCTCAATCTAACCCTAAAACTTCCATATAATAAAGCTATTATTCTGGAACTTTTATTGAGAAACGGTATTACACTAAATCTAAAAGCTATAAAGAAGAGGCAAAAATAGACGTGCATTAGCATATTAGCATAGGTAACAATTTATAGCTCCCATTCAATGTCAGCTCCTCGGTACTCCATTAGCCGAGTACTAGTTTGGGCGAGCCGTACTCAGGGAATGCCAGGCACGCGCGGGGAGCCGCAGCTATACAGCCTGAGGGACTACACGCGGCCCGGCCCCGCAGCCATGCCGCCCTTTAAACACGGACTGCGAAACCCGGGCCCGGCCCGAGGCTCCGCCCCCCGCGCGCACCACCGGTGACGTCACGCGCCGCAGTTCTAGGCCGTTCCAGCCCCGTGACGTCACGCGCGGCGTCATTCCAGAAGATTCGGCCGGGGCCCCTATAAAGCCCGCGGAAGAGGCGGGGCCACTGGAAGCGGTGAGCGGGCGGCGGCGTTCTTTGCGGCGGAGCGACCGGGGCGGTGAGCGCGGCCCGCGGGGTCTCGGCAGGGCGCTGGGCGGGGGTAACGCGGGGTAACTCGAGGGTAACGCGGCGCGTTCTCCTACAGGCACCCACCATGGTGAAGGAGACGGAGTACTACGACATCCTGCAGGTGAAGCCTAATGCCTCCTCCGAGGAGATCAAGCGCGCCTACCGCAAGCTGGCGCTGAAGTACCACCCCGACAAGAACCCCAGCGAGGGCGAGCGGGTACGCGGGGCTGGGGGCCGGGGCTGGGCCGAGGCCTGTGGGTCACCCACCCACCGTGAAGCGGCCGCGTTCCCGGCGGCACCTGCGGCTTCTGCGTGAGGTGGGCCCCGTGCGGCCTTTCCGGCAGGCCGGGGCTGAGTCGGGCTCACCGCAGTCGGCGCGGGTTGGGCGGTCCTGCGGACAGAACCGGAGGCTGGCGCAGGGCCGCCCGCGGGGGAGACCGCGGGTCGCTCATAAGACAGGCTGTTGTTAAATCAAGCGTGCACTCAATCGTAGTTGAAATTCTGCTTTGCCTGTCCTGGAACGTAGTGCCAGTACGTGAAGGCTCCTCTACTTCCAGGTCTCTGTTCAGACCTGTGAGCTTGACAGCAGGTCTGATGGCCCAGCTGTGGCAAAGGGGATGCGGCATTTTTTCTTTGTGGATGTGGCGCGTACCAGTTTTCCCGTAGTTACGGTGGAACATCATCCTTAGAGGAGCTGGTTAAAACAGGCAAACCTGGTAGGATTTCTAGTGTGCCAGTGGCCGCTGTGCTGTCAGGTGTTGAAAAGGCTGGTAGTAGATCCAGCTGCTAGCACTGTTGTGCTTCATGGATTTGTGTTCCTGAACAGGATGGGTTTTCTTCAGAGAAAAAAGTTAATGCAGATATCCAAGGTAATTATCCCCGGGGAATCACTGGGCTGCTTACAAGAGGACTGTTTTACATGTGATCAGCAGACCTGCTTAGCTGCCTGTGTTGGCTGGGATGATAAATGAATACCACAACTGGAGAACTATGGAAGACATGAATGATGGGATTGTTTATCTAAAAGTTGATCTGCTAATACCTTAATATAGGAGTAGAAGGTCCATACTTACATCTCTAGAATACTGATTTACAGAACTCAAACAGTAGCCTAGTCAAAGGTAACCTTTTCTGCTTCTATTTTGGGCCTGCTGTTTTTTTGCTTGCACCATTTTACATGGCCATGAGTAAATGAAGTTTAAAATGGAAGTAGTCATTCCAGTAATAGCAAATTATGTTTAAAAATTCAGTTGGTAATCTTAGTAATAGGACATTCTTTATAGCTATTAAAGAGAATTCCTTAATTGTTTTGTTAAAGTGGGTGTTTTGATTTGTATCTAAGTCCTTGTATTTGTGATGAGTAAGCAACACCAGTGTCTGTGCACATAAATCTCTGTTGTAGCTGGATGTACCAGCTCAGCAGGCATGGAGGATCCCCGTGTGGCTCTAGGCTGATGAGCACTGCTGTGGCCATGAGCAGCTGGGCACCTGCAGGACTTCAGGGATAGTGCCATATTCCTTTCTAAATGGATTTGTTAGAGGTTGTCATGGTTGATGCAACTACTACAATCAACAAATGTAGTTGGCACATACTTGTAAGGTGGATGTGACTGAATTAAGCCCACTTAAGACATGGGAGGAGGGGGGAGAGGGAGGAAAGGGGTGGTTTTCCTGGACGAAAGTGTACTTTATAGTCTGTTACCCAGGCAGTTTCCTTTTGTAAACAAGTGCTACAAGAGCTTGCTGTAGTGGTTTGATTTGTAGATGGAGTGTATATGAGAGGGCTACTTTTCCTCTTGGTCATAGTTGTTCAGAGCGTCTTTTTTCTTTTTAGTTTAAACTTATATCCCAGGCATATGAAGTTCTGTCGGACCCAAAGAAAAGGGACCTCTATGACCAGGGTGGGGAGCAGGCTATTAAAGAAGGAGGCCTGAGTGGCGGCAGCTTCTCTTCACCCATGGACATCTTTGACATGTTCTTTGGTGGTGGAGGCCGAATGAATAGAGAGAGAAGAGGTACAGAGTTCTAAACAAGTTCTAGAAACTCTAACCATGCACTTAAGCATAAAACACTCGTGCTATGGTACTGCTGTTCTGCTGAGTGTACATAGTGTGGATATTACTTATTGCAACAATAGAATAAGTAAACTATGATTTTTCTAGTTACTTTAGCATTAAGATTCTAATAAAGTAGATAACATGGCTTAGCCATAGCCATTTTTCTGCTAAGTTCTGTTTATTTTTTTGTTGGAGGGGGAATGGCTAGTCTGTAGGGGAGGGGGAAACATCAGTAAATCAGCAGTTGACTTAGACCTGTTTGAGTTACCTGTTTTCCGAATCTGTGCCTCACTTGCTCATATGCTTTTGGGCAACTTGCTTCAAAAGGACACCATCAACTTAAACTTCAGTAATTTTAAATCTCATGAAAATATTGGGGAGAAATTACATGAAACTGAGTACAGCGTGCTGCCAAAAACACGGTATAACTTTTGTCTTTTCCATGCCCAGTGCCTGTTAAAGGAACAAGTAGTAACTTGCTGTAAGATCATTGAAATTATGCTATGGAGTGGCATGGAAATTCATAGGCAGGCATAATAGCAACTTCTGAATTGCCAGATCTGAAGCTGGTAGTGTCCTTGCATTTTGCTGTTTCAGTTAAGCTTATAAAATTAGAAGTAGGAGCAGGGATAAGGTGGCTTTAATGATGCTTCGCTTAATTACAGCTCAGCTTTTATGTTTGGACATAAAGGGGTGGAGCTTAGTGGAAGCTGATGGAATTGCACATGCTTTTAAGGGGGCTGAGTTGTGTTCAAAGTTTGGAATGAACTTTGCATTTCTTCAGTGAGACTGTGCATGAACATTTGTCTTCACAAGAGCTGAACAAGTATTAATATTTCCCTTTTGTTTTTCTAAAGGCAAAAATGTGGTGCACCAGTTAGGTGTATCTCTTGAAGACCTATATAATGGTATTACAAGGAAACTGGCACTGCAAAAGAATGTTATTTGTGCAAAATGTGAAGGTAAAAAAAAACTAGTAGCGGTTTCAAACCCCTCTTCAAGTTTTTTTTGTGTTTGTTTGGATGGTCTGGGGCTGAGAAAAAAGTCTGAAGGCTTTCTTACTTTCCTCTCTCTTTTTTTTTCTTTGCCTGATCCCTGAAAGTCTGCCAGGGTATTTAATTCTTACTTATAATTATCCAAGAATCAGTCTCTCAACCACAGTGTTTAGTATCTCTCAACTAAGTGATTAGTTTGCAATTAGCACAAAACTCACTGTGAGTTGCAGTTGGGGTACCTAAATTAAAATAATCTTCACCCAGAACTTGGATGTAAATGTCTCTTCTGTAAAACTTCTTTAATTGCTGTGGGTGGAAGTCTAGCTTGTGTTATGCTACTAATTTTACAGTATTAAGTACTCCCTAATGACTGGTCCTCTTTGAGGTAAATTTTAATAAGGTCTTGTATCCTAGTACTCTGTTAAACATTTAGTAAACAGATTCTTTTCCAATTATTAATGGAATGTTTATGTCCTGAATTTGGTATGCTGACAGGTCCTTGGAAACCAGGATTTACTGGGGGGGTGGGGCAGAGGCTAATACAATAAGCTGTATAAGCATTTTGTTTGTAGAAACCTTCAGCTTGTGGGGCATGTTTTGTGATGGCAACTAAATGCCATTACTGAACTACTCTTAAGTTACCCTAATTATGCTCTAGAAGTCAGCGAGTTCCACCCTGACTACTGCAATTTTTTGAGACTGAGACTCAATTTAACTCTTTTGTCAAAGGTTATGGCGGAAAGAGAGGGGCAGTAGAAAAATGTCCTGTGTGTAAAGGAAGAGGAATGCAAGTTATAGTCCAGCAGATTGGACCTGGCATGGTGCAGCAAATCCAAACTGTGTGTCCAGAATGCAAAGGCCAAGGTGAAAGAATAAATCCGAAGGACAGGTGTGACAGCTGCAACGGCTGTAAGGTTGTAAGAGAGAAAAAGATCATAGAAGTTCATGTTGATAAAGGTAAGAACTGTATATTTGTACTGGTTCCCTAATAATACTCTATAATAGTCGATAGTTCTGCAGAGAATAAATGGGTGTCTTTTCTTTAGGTATGAAAGATGGTCAGAAGATAGTATTTCATGGAGAAGGTGACCAGGAGCCTGATTTGGAGCCTGGTGATGTTATAATTGTGCTTGATCAAAAGGATCACAGTGTCTTTCAGAGACGAGGGCATGACTTAATCACAAAAATGAGAATTCAGCTCTCGGAAGCCTTGTGTGGTTTCAGAAAGACAATTGAAACTCTGGACAACAGAGTTCTTGTCATATCTACTAGGCCAGGTAGGTCTTTTAAGAGTTCTAATAGTATGTAAACTATCACCTTGTCTGTTTAATTGTACCTGGACTGGAGTTTTTGGGGGTAATTGTTCTGTTTGGGTTTTTTTTCTAACCAGATGATGGAACAGGTTCATGAGGCAGTCACTTAATTTAGTGGGTTCTTTGTTGTTGTTGCTCTTTCTAAAATGTGCAGAATTACAGCTAAAGCTGTCAAATACTTAAACCTCAGTCCCAGCTGGTGGATAGCCAGGAAAATAAAGAGGCAAGAATCTTAAATTCTACTGAATTATCTGTTCATTCAGCCTGAAGGCTGTGCCGAGAAAAGCTGATTTCTCTTACAGCAGGAGAAATAGTCTAAATGCCTTTAGTTCTGTATGGCTTGGGTTTAGTTCTTTCCTGTGAATTGGTTACAACCTCCCTGAGGTGCCATGAGAACACTGCTTGTGTACAGCCCTGCCTCTTGTAGCTGTGGAATGCCTGTCCCATCACAGCAGCCCACTTACAGCTCTTGCCTCCATAGGTGAAGTGATAAAACATGGTGACCTAAAGTGTATTTACAACGAAGGGATGCCTGTCTACAAATCTCCAATGGACAAAGGCAGCCTGATTATACAATTTTTGGTAAGCTCCATGCTTTTCTGTAGCAAATATACTCATGTTTTCATATGACCAAATACTCATTCTAAAAAATCTGTAAAATTGTAGGTCCAGTTTCCAGAGCACTACTGGCTCCCAAGGGAGAAACTGTCTCTGCTGGAGGCTCTGCTTCCTTCACGAGAAGATGTTATGGTTACAGATGAGATGGATCAGGTAGACCTTGAAGATTTTGATCCAAATGAGCAAACCTACCGTAACAGTGCGGGAGAAGCATATGAAGAAGATGAGGAGGGTCCAAGAACAGGAGTACAATGTCAGACATCTTAAAGCAAGGTGGAGTGGATATCATCCAAGATGTAAATTTTCACAATGAAAACTGCATGGCTGTAATAGCCACTGCTTGTGGTTTTTGTGTTCAGCAAATTGAGTTGCTGCGCTGTCAGTATCACCTTTTTGTAACTAATTTATATTGTGTTCTTGTAGTCTTTCTATATAAAGCAACTGTCATACAGCTGAGAACCAACTGAGTTGGTATGCATTTTCCTTGCTGTGAAGGTTCTCAGTTTATTTCACCTGTGCTATTTCTATAAGACTTCAGCAATATCGATAGAGGCTAAGTGGAGTGTCTTATGTAAATACTTTCATACTGGAAATTTCATAGAATAAAACATAGCAGAATAACTCCTAATAAATAGTACTTCACCTTTTCTCATGCTTCTCTTGTACTTTCTAAGCCACTCTAGAACTCCTTTATTTAAACAAGTTCTAAGCTCAGACTCCTCTCGTCTAGTCTAGATTATTCTCAATACTCAACTTTGTGTTAGTAGCTGCTCCACTCATACCGGTCTCATTTTGTATTTCAGAAGCATTTTGTGCATGCCCTCCTCTCTGCCTCACAGCCCTCTCTTCTTGTGTTCCGTGGGTTTACAGTAGCATTCCTTCAGCTGCCTCTGTGTGTGTGACCTAAGTACAAGCTCTCCTCTAATGTGTTACATGAAGCAAATGCTTCCAAATAAAAGTTTGACCTTTCAGAAGCTCAAGCTTTGTATTTCAGCCTTCCCTAGAAAGGGGTTTTACTTCCTCCTAGGCATTGTATACTTGTGCCTTAACTAAAATGAATAAACCAAAACCACCTGCACTGGGTATACTGCTGCTGTTTTATAACATCCATGATACCACAGTACAGTAATCCCATTAAAGCTTTTTTCCCTTTTACCTATTTTCTGGTAGTGTTTGTTTTAAGTCAAGGTTAGAAACAAGTGGTCCCCTTTAGTGAAACTGAACCATGATGAATGATCTATGTTCATGTACCACACAATTGCTGAAACAGGTGTTCAGCTTAAGTGATCCTCCTGCACTCACTGGTCCGGCCCCAGGACAAGCAGAGGCTGTCATTTCCCACATCTATAACATAGCCTCAGTCATTTTCCTTCTGCTAAAATAAGCTGCTGTGACACTTAGCCCATGCTTTCCAATTCTGGTCTATTTATGTTTAAAGGCAGGGGCGATTAACTGAGCAGTTACTTCACCCATGCCTACGTATTTCCAAAAATACTTTTTTTCCAAGAATTAGACACAAGGACTTGAAACTGTAGTTTTTATTTTAAAAAAGTAAGACTTCCTCTCATGCTGAACAAAATCAGAATTAGATATAAACATATCTAGTATTACAGATCAGTATGAAATGCTTTTATCATACTAAAAAATTACATAGGACAGTAGCAGTCCCTTGAAACGGCCACAAGAGACTTACTGAAACATTTGAGTCAAGACATTTAAACTGGACAGTCATAAATATGAATTTCTTGGTCATCACCAACAGACACAATTTTGGACCCACTTCCATTGTATTTCACTCCCCAAACCTGTAAATAAGATATATTCTAGTTTATCAAGAGAGGACAAAGAAAAAGAATCTTTGTGTCAGTCATATTTATTACAAGCAGCAGAGAAAGGATTATTGAAAAGTCACCTGATTAGAACTGGTGCAGTTCTCGGCTTCTTCAACAGCAGTTAAGGCTGCCGCGCCAGAGCAGGACGCTGCCCTCTAGCAGCCTGACGAGTCCCTACAGCCACTCCCACTGACGGGGTTACACAAGCCACAGATACTTGCCCCAGTTTGCATAAATAACCCAAGCATTTTCTCTCTTGCCCATCCTGCAGCCTTTTCTGAAAATAATATTTTACAGTGCAAGAAAGCAAGAGAGGAAGTATTGGTCATGCAGACTGACACATTATGGCAGACTGAAGAATGACCTGGGTTATACTTGAGCTCTCTTTGAGAGAACCATTGACCTACCAGTGCAAAACTCAGGTCAGGTCAGTCCTCTGATTTAAGACAGTTTCACAAGCTCTTAATGCATCCGAATGACATTGGGAAGGGTGAAGGCCAGCACATTAATGTGAAATGCAGAACAGGTATGCTGACAACAGTATAGTTCAGGCACTCGTTTAGGCTATTTTGCACTAGCAGCCACACCCAGCATTCCCAGTAACTGATACATCTCCGTTGGCCACAGACTGAATGAGATTATAAAACAACAGGGCAAATCAAGTCCCACTTGGTACTTCAATATTAAAACCCCCATAGCTATAGATAACTGAAAAGGTTACCAGCAAGAAAGTACTACAGAAGAAAATGTTGAAATAAAATCTGGAAGAATATCCTTTGCTTCTTGCTCAGTGATCCATTAAAATATAACATCGTTCTATTCATCACCTAACATTTGGACAAAGAATAAATGGATAGAAACCTAACTCCTTCCCTCACAGGTAGCTATCACTGAGCAATAAATTAAAACCCCACAGTATTACAGACACTGGAGGAGGAAAAACTCCCAAGTTTCCAGGCTGCTTTCAAGCATCTGTTGAGGTAATTCCATCCTTTTAAATAAGTATTTCCACCTTTACACATGTACATGCTGCGTAAGTCACAGAAGTAAGACCAGACACAAAAGTAACAAATAGAGTCTGGTGAGACTTTGGCCACTCAGGATTGCCTTTATTTGGGCCTGAAAAAAGTTAGTTAATTGGAAGAGATCAGCATATACACTTGGAGTACTAGGTCAATATTAAGTGCTAAATAACCACAACTTTGGAATTTCATTATGGCAAGCTGAAGCTGCATTACTGCAAGCCTGGAGCTGCAGGACCAAGGTGAAGCACAAATGTGCACAACTACACAAGCTCTCCTGGGAACGTGGTGACTTAGGGAATAGTAGCCATACCTGATCTTGGTGGTCAAAGAAAGTATGGACACAGGTCCTCGTTCCAGCATCCCAAACTTTTACACTTTTATCAGATGAGCTGAAAGAGAAATAATACTGATCAATGTTCAAATTAATAGATTAACTAAAGTTTCATGCAAACTTTAAAGGGTCTCATATGGTAGACATAAGAGAAACCCTCTTTCACCCGTCAAATACAGGGATGAAGTAACAAAGGACTGCATCTTCTGCCAGGTTCCATTACTTGTAAAGTAAATTCACTGTTTCAACATCCAAGGAAATTCCTGTTAAATATACTTGGTCCCCCAGTTGCCTCAGCTGTTTTAAGGATTAATACTGATGTTCAAGGAGATTAAGGTACTACCAGTTTAGGTTGTAATTCTTGATTCAACAGCAATTCTTCAGCTATTTAGACTCAACTGCCCTTCTCTTAGGTTAGGTGTTTTCCACTTGTCAGGAACCACACTGCAGTGGGATGACTTACTGTGTAAAATGTTCTCATTACAGCTGGTATCACATCACAGATGGGCTTGAGCCTTTAAATTTTATGTTATTTCCTTACAGATCCCACTGCAATTTGTACACATTTAATTTTTATGTTCCATCTCCCCTTATAAAATCATATTTATTTCAGTAATAATAAACAATTAAAAATCCTCAATACCTGGAAACAAAATGGGTATCATCGGGACAAAAGGCTACATTTAAAACCCAGGATCCGTGACCACTTAATGTACCAGCCAAGTTTGCATGTTGCCTGTGGAAAGAACACATTAACTCTGAATTCCAGGGAAAAGGAACAGGAATATACTCTAGCTAGTGCAGTCAAGAATGGTTCAATGGAAGGTGACTTCTGGACATTTGTTCATCCAAGCTGAACTGGTGTTACAGCAGATTCTGTTCTTCCATTTCAAAAAGTTAACATAAAAATAAGTCACTAAGAAGATACACTGGAGGACAAATAGTTTCACAAAAGCCAAAGCAATGCAGGTTTAGGGGGTGAAACCACTGAAGCAGGACCTTTTCCTCCCCAGGGTTTTCCAAGGTATTGCAAGATGCAACAGAAATAGGTGATAAATATAATTTCTTACATACAGAACAGATGTTTAGGAAGGGTGAACACAAGCTCACAGGACAGATACACAGAAGAATTAGCTTATTGCCTACAGGCAAATATGAGGAAAGTAATTTGTTTTCAAGTTACAGCTTTCTTCTACCTCCACACTTTTTAAAACTATCGAAGGATGTAGTATTTTATGATTTAAGATTATTTATTACATAAAAAGTCACCAAAAGCTGAAAGGAATTCTGGAGAGCCGAGGGTTTGATCTATGTTTCACAGTATCAGCCTCTCTGATACTGTCATTCTCCTGCCAGCAGGGCTGGGAGTCCCCACTCACACGTCGTAGATTTTGATGTAGCCGTCGTCGGAGGCGGTGACGAGTAACTGGGAGTCAGGGGAGAAGGTCAGCGAGCGGATGGGCATGGCGTGGCCTGCAGGGACAGGGACACAGATCAGGACTGGCACTCCTCTCACTAATGCCAGCACTCAGCAAGCTCCACCACATCAGCACTGACTGCTCAGAGAGAGCAGCCCCTTTCTCTCTAGAGGCTTCTTCCCGCAACAGAAAACAGAAACAGACGGCAATTCTCAACTGGGAACGTTAAGGCATGTCTGCAACACAGAGTAACTAGTTTCTTTTAGCTGTGGATCTTTATTAGAAATTATGTCATATTTTATAGTATGATTGCATATTTAAGTTATTGGGGTTTTGGTTACAACTGGGCAGAAACTGCATCAACACTAAAAACCCGTTTATCTGTTAGAAAAAAATGCATGTCTTCTACAACATAAAATGTTCAGTTATTTTTTAGAACAGCAAAAAATTGCTTTAGAACAAACACCATAAAAACCAGAAAAACCATAGGCATGGCAGCACACTTTTGTGCTTGTCTGCAATACAAGGAGCCACAATTTAAGAATTTAGTTAAGCATTACTGACTGTATCTTTTTAAAAGGCATTTATGATGCAAATCTGAGTTTACAGTTTGCCTCTAATATTTTAAGTGGTTTACGTTAGAGCACACTAAATAACTAAATACTGTCTAATGGACAAAAATGTCAACTCACTTTTGCCATGGTTGTTTTAGTTTATTCTGACTTGCATTATTATCCTTTAATTTTGTCAGAAACAAGGCCAGAATTTGGCTACTGCAAATAACCAAACCATACCTTCTAGCGTATGCAGAAGTTTTCCAGTCGCAATATCAAAAATATTGATAATGCCATCTATTGCTCCACTGGCCAAGTATTTTCCATCTGGACTCTGTAATAAAACACAGAAAGTGCAATTCAACATCTGTGTGCATTTATGCTGGGTAAGCCCTGACATTCCCTTGGAAACTTTTCACAAATAATGATCTATGTAAGATACCTGGGCTCCAAAAATTGAAAAGACTGTAAGTAAGATCCAAATATATTTTCTAGATGTGCACAGGAAAAATGTCATACAATTTGTATTTGGAACTATGGCTGTCACTTAGTATTATTGTAGAGATAACTGATAGATGGAAACAAGAATACCTATTTACAACATATTACAGCAATAGCAATTTCTCATCAGGAATTATCAGTTGTGCTCCTTACATATGCAATGCTAAGGATGAACTTTCCTCTGGTGTCCAGAGAATATTCTTTCTTTCCAGATTCAACACCGAAAATATTTACTTTCCCCACGTGACTTCCTGTTGCAAGGTATTGGGAATCAGGTGAAAAAGCCAGGGACCAAGCATCAACTGTATTAAAAAATAAAAACCAATTAGCTGGATCCTGTTCCTGGTTCTTATTCAACAGTGTCAGTTCTGTATGCATCTGTTTGGATGTTTAACGCTATAAGAATGTACAAGCTCATCAAGCTACCCCTTCTGTGTAATTATTGAAGTGTATCTTGAGCCATTTACTTGCATTTAGTAAAAGATTACATTTCTAGTAAGACCCTGATCTTATGAGACCCCTTGTGTAATAATAAATTTAGAATTTAAGGCTGCATCAGTTAAAGTCTACATTCTTACTTTTTCCTGGTACCAAAACATTGAAACTACTGAAAAAAGCAACACTAATATGTAGCAAAGCACAGAAGATGCAGGAGAAATGCAGATATACAAATGCAACAGATAACATTCCTGCAACTAAATGTAAAAACCATTCATTTTTTATAGTGGTGCAATGTATTTACCTGGCACAATGTAATTCACAGTTTTTTTTCTAAAAGCTTAATATTAATTGCCTAAAACTGCAAGACTGTTCTTAAATTCATTACTTCCAGTGGACTCATGAAATACTTGGAATAAGACCTTAGGCCCTGAATTCCAGCTTGGAGAACATTAGCATAGTTACCATTGATAACTGCTTTGACTTGCTTGCTCAGGATTGGACATGCTGGATAAAAAAGGATCACATGCATGGCTCAAATTCACTGCAATGTTATGAAGAACATTCACAGCTCCTTTGTAAATCCAACTGAATAAGCACTTGAATTATTTCTTCCAAATATCCTTTTACCAATACATGTGTAAGAGCAAGCTGGTTTCCATTCTACTTTAAGCATACAGCAAAAAGCCAACTGTGTGTACCTGAGAAAGCACAAGCAGTGTGTAAAAAATAAATGTAAAATTGTCTGATGCTGCTTTGTGTTGAGTTCATAAAACCTTTAAGATTCTGCAAATATAGAAAGGTTAAACTCCCCAAAGACCTTAACCCCCTCATATACCCAAATCCCCCAGTGTTCACTATTTGCCAGGAAGGGTCAGACTGTTCTCCTGCAGAGCCAGCTCAGCACTGGTGTCTTACCAGGACCAGCATCTATGGACTTGATCTGTTTGCCAGTCTCTAAGTCCCAGAGGCGAATGTGGGCGTCCAGGGAGCTGGATGCTGCAATGGCACCCGTGTGGCTGATGTCCACAGACACCACCCCCAGCTGGTGACCTTCCAGAGTCCACTGCAGATCCAGCTTTTCATCATTCCTTTGGTGCAAGGGAAAGAAAAGTCTCATTAGGAACAGCTGGGGGTGCTGAGTGATCCCCAGCCTCACACAAAACAAACAATCCACCTCCCTCCATTTGCTCAACACAATATAAGTCTTCCCATGAAATGAGAAGGGCTACACGCACACGCTCAGTACTTAAAGAGCTGACAAATCAATCATTTACCACATTCCTGCAAAGCACTTCATCTTAAGTTTGGAAGCCATCCCACCAAAAATGTCCCTCACACAGCAGTCTGTGGGTGCTCACAGAGCTGATGATGTCAGCACAAAGTCTCATGACTGACATTTCCACAGTCACCCCAACCAAGCTAAACCTGTCACTGAAGGGAAGCACATCCTTCACACTGCTTTGCCCAGGACAGAAAAACTTCTTTGCAAAAGCACACTTCCATAGGGATTATCAGCATCTTTTTTCCAATAAAAAAGGAAGATGTCATTTCCACTTTCTCACTATTCCTATTATTGCTTTCACAGTACACATCTCCAAATGCACTGTCTCATCCAAAGATACATATCTCATTCTTTGGTTTAGAAGTACATCAAGTATTCTCTGACATGCATTTTCAAAAGGATTCTCATTCTTTGGAAATGAAAGCACACCAGAATGTCACCACTCCAAGGAGAAAGCACACACCAGTGGAGATAAGCTTGCTCAAAGAAGCACCTCTGTGTGTCAGGCTACCCCTTCCCTGAGGTAACTTCTAACATCCCCCTGCAGATTGTGGAAATTCAAGGCTGCTCCACACTGACCACTTCCAAGGTCTAACACAGGTACACATGGAGCACTTACCACTTCCAGACCTTCACCAGATCATCCAAAGAGCCAGAGATCACTGTTTCAGAACCATCATTTTTATTTTTTCCCCAGGCAACTGACCAAATGGCATCATCGTGAGCTACAAGAACATGAGCATGGTAATTAAAAATTAAGAATTTTCTTTTGATAGAAGGCCACAACCAGTTTTAGTAATGCTGAAAAGACTAGCTGCAAAGTTGGCAATAACCCCCCTCTGCTCCACAGGTCTATTGAGTGCTCCAAGAGCTTGTCACTGTTTTCTTTGTTCCAAAATATACGATGTGTTGTGTGACCAGCGTCACTGTTGAAAAAGCAGCACAGCTACCTCTGAATTACTCAGATTTATGCCTAATATAAATATAACCAGGTCTCCTCACACGGATACCTGCCATTATCAACTTTACATCATTCCAGAACACCAACATTGCTCAATACCCGTCACCGTTTGCTCACCTTGCTCTTGCTTGAAGAGAATACCGTACTAGGAAGAAAAAATAATTAATATTACACATGAGCAGCCTATATTCATATACATATATATATATGTATATGTATATATATATGTGTATATATATATGCACACACACACACACCTCAAGCCAGCCGTTAGCTTAGCTTTTAATTACCTGCGTGGTCATGTCTTACTGAAAACAATCCCGACGGGAGCGCTCAGGAAGGAACCGGACACAGCTCCTGCCGCCGTCGCACCTTGATGACCTCACGTACCACCGAGAGCGCCCCCCACCCCCCCCAGCGCCCTCCGGTCCGCGCCCTCTACCGCCGCCCTGTGGCCGGGAGGCCCAGGTGGGCACATCCCGCCGGCGGGAATGGCGCGCGCCGCCCCCAGCGCCCTCAGGGACAGTGGGCTGAGCCCCGGCCCCGCGTCCCGCAGTTGAGTCCCACAGTTTACATCTTCATCGCCGCCTCTCCCTCATCCCCTCCCGCTCACCCATAGGACCCCCGGTCGGAGCTACCATTGGCCACCGATGTCAGAAGCCGTCAGGATCTTCGGTGCGTGGTCGCAGTAGCCAATGCCCTGCGGTGCTGCGGTAGCAGTGATGGTATAAGCCATGAGACTCGCCAAGGACTGAGGGGGCGTTCAAGTCCGCCGGCCCGGCCGTGTAGAAAGCTCCTGACGGAAAGCTGAGCTGGGTGCCTCTTGCCTGCGGTGGAGGAGGCAAGGGGCCAGGCTGACCGCAGCACCGGCCGACCCCACGCTCCTAGGGCTGCAGCACTGCCCATGGCTCTCACCACGGCACAGAAGGCTTTAACTTCTGATTCACAGAATCATTAAGGTTGGAAGGGACCTGCAAGATCATCAAGTCCAACCTAAGTTGACCACCTTGTCAACTAGGCCAGAGCACAAAGTGCCACACCTGATCGTTTCCTGAACACTTCAGGGATGGTGACTCCACCACCTCCCTGGACAGCTTGTTCCAATGCCTGACTGCCCTTTCTGTGAATTCTTCATGATGTGCAGCCTGAGCCTCCTTTGACACAGCTTGAGGCTGTTTCCTCTGGTCCTGTCACTTGTTTCCTGGGAGAAGAGCCTGATACCCACCTGGCTACACACACGCTCCTGTTAGGGAGTTACAGAGAGCAAGAAGGTCCCTCCTGAGCTTCCTCCAGGCTGAGTCCCCGCAGGGCCCTCAGCCACTCCCTGTGCTCCAGAAGGGAAATTTCCCAGCTAATCATTTGTGTCAGACTAATTACAGGGAAAAAAAAAAAAAAAAAAAAAAAAAGAAAAAAAAAAAAAGAAAAAAAAAAAAAGGCTTTTTTTTTGTTTTAGAAGCTGAAGTTTTTCAACTTGCTGCCCCTGCTTGAGTAGAGAAGTGGAAAAAAACGTTAGAATTAAAGTTCAGGAGAATAAATCAGATTCCCTGGGGCTTAAAATTAAAGACAAAGGATCAGTGGTCTTTCACAGCTCTTAATCAGTTTTTATGTGTACACAAAGCTCTTTGAGATCAACAGAACTTGTCTGAGTAACAACCAAAACAGGAATTCTGAATGTGTCTGAACACAGTTCTGCAGTCAAGAATGAAAATCTGGGTAAAACTCTTACACATAATTACAGACTTTTACATATAATTACAGAATCCTTAGTTCTCTGATTAGGTTGAGCTTTGAGAAGATTTTAAGGCATACGGCTTTAATGTCTTGAATTTCAAAAATCCTCATTTTCTTGTTCGTAATGATGCAATGGTAAACATACTCCAAAAATAAAAGAAGTTATGCTATTTCTTGCCAGGGTTCTTCTAAGAATTCTTCCATTTAAATGTGCACTTAAAATGTACTACTTTCACCTTATGTTCAAATAATTAAGCTTGGTCTTGCAGTTCTGTATAGAGTACTGCAGGACTGTAACATAATCTTTGACAGACAAAGTGTTTCTAATCCTTCCAGAGGTTTCATACCATGCAAAGTTCTCTCTGTGCACTGGTATTTACTCTGTACAGTGAACACCTTAGGCCTTAATGTCCCTGTTGTCCTGTGACAGGGCAGAGTGAGATTGTGGGTTATTTCCTACATCACTTATGACACAAATCTGTGTTTGTTAGAGTGAAAGCTGATTAGATGCTGCTTTGGTGCATCAAGAGGATAATCTGAAGCTAAGTGTGCCACGTTTGATTTACAGATAAATTGCCTCTGTGGAATAGTAACTGAGAGCAGGTTTCTGTATGTCTGTCCTTGTTCTGGAGCACTGTGTCAGTATGGGTATTTCAGCCCTAATCACAACAATGCCTTGGGAGTGCCTCTGGGTTCAAATGACGGCTTTTAAAACAGTGTTACAGGGAAGAAACCTGACATATTAAAAACCAATATGATCACCCTCATACTGTGCTTACACACAGAAGTGAATTAGGTCATGACTTTGGATGCCACATGAACATTGCAAAAGGCACTTCCCAGCCCAAAGTTCAGTTGCAGAGAACACACTGAGAGCAAGACAATTTAAAAACACAGGCTGAGAGCCATTGTGGCCTGTTACTACAGTCCCAGTTCAGATCACTGTTTACAGTTCAACACCAGCCTCACACACAAGATGAATACCAAGTAAGTCTTGATTCATTAAAGTCTTGAAGACACATGAACTCCCATAAAACAGGAAGGCTAGATAATTACCTGGGGGCTCCAGCTCTGCAGGTACGTGAGCACTGCAGCGTTCAAATACCAGACATGTCAGCTTCTCTCCCTGCTCCACACTAAATAATTCATTTGCTAGTGGGTTTGAGAAAGATGAGAATGGTATTCAAGTTATGTGGTGGTGTTTGCCAAAGTGAGTAATACAGGAATATGTGTTTTGTGGTTACTAATGTCAGGCCATGTCAGTTTAGAAAAGGGACTGTGTATTACAGCTGTACCTGCAGAGAGTTGGATTCAATTCCAGGCTCCTTTCAGGACTGATCCATCAGTTTTGGGTTTGTTTTGTTTCTCCATCTTAGGGTTCAGTGTAGGATCCGTCACCCACAGGTGCTGCAGAAACAAAGGGTGACTTCTGACAGAGCATAGAGTCTGTGTGCAGATTTATATATTTATATTTATATTTTTGTATATGTATATACCATCTGCCCATTGTGGGGCAGCAGGAGCTTCTCCATCCTCTTTCCAGGAGGTTGGCATTCACAATGGAACATTAATCATTTCACACTGTTCTGTGTCAGGGGACTCTGAACAGTTGTGGCAGAAGCAAAGAATCTTCTGCTTCTGTTGCTTACTGTGTCTCTAGGAAATCATTAAGGGACTGTGTTCCTGGGAGCGAATTGGAATGGCATTTGCACTGTTTTCTCATTCATTTCAGATCTCTGTCTGCTTCATCAAGTCACTCACACTACCTAAAGTTTTTTGTATAGCTTATGTCAACATTGTAGGGCATTAGCATTGGGCAGTTGAGGCAAAAGACAAGAGCCACAGAAAATAGAGTCTTAATACAGTCTTCAGTTCCACTTTTGAAACAAGTCCAGTTCCTTGCATGCAGATTTGGTGAACTTTCAGCTTTGATTGGTTTTTCTCTGCTCACTTATTTCTTTGTTACATCTTTTTGTCAGCTGCTGTCCCCTTTCTTCCCTTTTCTTGCAACTTCATATGCTTTTTGACCAATAGGTTTCTCTTTGATGGTCCCAAGCAGCTGAATTGGAATCTGGAATCAAATATAAACCTTCCTGAAGTTCAAAGAGTTTCAAACAAAAGCTTTGCTTTAAAAATACTCCTGTCTTACTTCCAAAAACATCCACTGTAAAGGCACTGCATGTTGCAAGTGGCACCAAACCCAGCCATCACAGCTTGTAGGATATGGAGTTGGAGCTACAGTCACATCTGTAGTCCAAAGGCTGGCCAAAACAGGGAGGTGATATAATGGAAGAGCTCTTCTTCAAGATTCTGAAACGAAGTCCAAATATTAATGACATTCTTGCCCTATGAGTTAAGGAAGGATCATTAATTATCCCATTTCACAGACAGGTGAAATCTGAAGCAAGGTGACAAATTTAGTCAGTGGTAGATCGAAGAATGGAACCCATTTCTCAGCCTCTTGATACGTGCTCTAGCTTAGTGTGTACCTACACACTGACATTCCTTTACATTTACATTTAATTACTAAATAGTTTTGCTAACGAGAAAGGAAGTATTTCAATGTATTTATTCAACAAGCAAGGAAAAGCACTTGGGACAGACAAAAATGGAAAGGAAAATCAGAACAGCCAGACACTCAGCCTAACAGGAATGAAAGTAATACTTAGCACTTGCAGGAACAAATTTTTCTCTGACTGGCCCTATGTAGTTCCAGCCCGAGGTGTCCTGGTGGGCTTCTGGTCAGGGGAAAGCTTGTCCTGGAGAGTACTTTCCTTCAGAATGGATCAGGTTCCTTTGGAATGGATAAGGTGGGCAGTGAAATTGGACTGAATGAGCAGCTGCTTTTAGGAAGAAAAGAAGAAAATGAAACAGTTAATTAAACAAATAAATCCTAAAAACTGGACTCGCTTCCCCATGGGAGGAACCTCATCCCCACTGTCATGTGCAGAGAAGCCAGAATGGTGAGATGTAATTACAGACCTTTTAAACCTCCTGCTTATGGCATATATAAGTCAAAGAGAACCTTTCAGAGCACAGTTGTTTTGAAAGGAATAATAAAAAAAGGCAAAAAAAGAGCAAAAGTCATTGTTTTTCATGAGAGATTTTCTAACAACTGGTCTGTGCTTGGTGATAACTAAACCCAGACACTATTTTTTACCTATCTTCTCTTACTCCCAGTGAAAAGACTTCAGTTCTTCCTTAATTTATTTACTTTATGAGAATTATCTTATTTTATTCTTTATTTTATTCTCTCTCACCGCTTTATATTTTGAGGAACAAGAGGTGAGCCAGAGAGAGTTTCTCAGACCTTAACATGAGCCTGAAACATTGAAAGACCATATAGAATGCAACTATGATAAAAGAAACATCTGGTGCTTGTTTGTCAGGATTGAAATAAGGCCCTTTAAAACATCATGCATGTAGTTGGGAGTGACTTATAGAAAGCACAGAGTTTCAACCCATACGTCAAGTCTAGTCATACATCTAGTCTAGTAAAACTTTTCTCTCCAGGATGATGAATTTCATATGTTTTACCAGAATTAATGTATGTCACTTGCTATTGTGGCTTCAGATATACATGACAGCTGGGAATGACCTGATGACCTTATGCACCAAAACTGAACAACTTGAGCTCTAGGAAAACACTTCTGGCTGTCAATTAATAGTTGGCTGTCTAGTTGTGAGCTACTATGTATTGATCACATAATCCAAGGCACTCTTCTAAGCTTGATTGTGGCTTTTTTACTTTGGTATTCCTATGTAATGTGTAATGGAAGGCTCTTATGTGCCATCCTCAGCCAAGTGCTGTTCAGTCCCCAAGTGCCAGTGAATGTCTGCAGTCACTGCCTATGTGAAGTGAGATGCTGTTCTCACAAAGCAGGGGGAGGAAGGCATCAGGGATGCCCTGCACTTCCCTACCCAGAATGCTGGCTCTACCTGCATCTGGGTCACTTGAGCTTATGATGAGTCATAGTAAAGAAGACAAAAGAAAGCACCTTTTTTTTCTTTTTCTGATCCATACAGCCAAAGATTTGAACAGGGTGCTGAACTGGGAGACTGAGAGGAGGGAAGGGGTTTCCTTCACCTGCTGTGTAATATTCTCTGCCTGACCAAGCTATTTACAATTCACTAAGGATGAAATGAGGGCACCATGGATCCAGTCTCTGGATGTTATTTGCTTCACTGTAAAATGTTATTAACTTTATTCTTCTTAGAGACCCTTTCTAAATTGATAATCCACTTAGCTGCTAAAATTGGCTTTTAGACAACTTTTTTCTGGAGTGGGGATCCAGAGCAATGGCAATGTGGCACCTCTGTAACATCAAGAGGTTTTTTATATGATAAACTTTTATCGGGATCAAATGTAGAGGACACAACTCTGGCCTTTTAGAATAATTAGTAAGAAAAACCAGGAAGAAAACCCTTCTTACTGCTGCCTTCATTTGTTGGCAGTGAGATGCTAAGAATGTTCATAATAATTAGCTCAGACACTCTCAAAAACTTTTAGTTGTGTTTAGAAGTATTTGTTCCTATGTATTTACATAAATAGGTACTTAGATCTTCAGTGCCTGGTGTCTGTTTGCATGGGTTGCTGGCAGACAAACTGTATGGCTACACTTGGCTCAACCAGACAATTACTTTGCCACTTATCTTCATGTCACTGCCCTGCTTTGTTATTGCAGCCTTCAATGCCACTTCTGTCTTCATCAACACTGTTTCATTCATGCTGTTTGCTTTGATGACTTTGCTGGGCAATCTCTTTCGTGTCCTTGTCTCCTTGTGAGAGAGGCTTTTTCTTCTTCAGTTTGCCTCTCTGCCTCACAAACCCCTGTGAATCAAATTGAGGGTATTAACCTTACACAGAGGAGTTATGCTGGAGGATAAATTCTGGTGCTCTGCAAGCTCTGGCTCCCATGGAAGTCAGAGGGAGGAGGACTAAGTATGGCACATCATAAAACATTATGTTCAGCTACCTCTGGATGAGATGCTTGACTCAAACCATAGAAGCTGGTTAAATCACTGTTGTTGCTGGCTGTGAAAGCCCATTTTACAGTGGTGATTCAACATCCTATTTCTGCACAGCAAGACCGTGTGTTCATGTCTCATGGATTTTACTAGGTCCTGAACACATGTTTAAGTCTCTACTGAATTGGTTTCATAAATACCTCATATAAAATGCTGGACACTTTTGTGAGTTCCCATCGTAAGAACTTCATTCACATTTGACATTGTATCAGCAACGGGTGTTTCATATAATGAAAAAAAAATCAGATGTGTAATGAGGTGATTGTTTGACTGCTTTGGTCCACCTATGTTTAGTGATGTGTTACTGACATTAGCAGAAACATGGCATGAGGAAATAGGAGATTTTGTATGTAAGGTAATTGTCTTCTGGGCTTCAAGCTTTCTAAGTCAGACATAGAACCAAAAAAAAAAAAAAGAGAGAGAGAGAAGAAAAATAATTCTTGATTTCCATGAACCTCAGGTCAATTGCCATGACTGGAGGATTGTTGCTGAGATCACATAACACTGTACTGGATTTTGGATGCTATGATACCAGGAAATCTTCAGTTCTTTGTGTTTTCTGTGGCAAGAAAACCATTCCTTTGACACTTTTGACATTAAAGTTAATTTATGAAGTGGCTCCTGGAACCCTTTTGATTTTTCAGGTTTGGTGGTTTGGAAATGCTGTCTAAAATGCAAGTGTCCCCTACAAACTGAAGTTGCAAATTCAAAAACCATATTTGGTTGGAAACTGCTTAGGGAAGGTTTGCTTGCAGTTATTGATGTGTTGAAAATACTAATAGTGCAATTTTCCCTGTGGTGTCTTGGCCCTTAAGGGTAGACTCAGAGGTACTAAGGGTGAGGAACCCCTAAATGTGTTCATCATATGATGTTTGACAAGTGCTAGTGAAGTGGCTTTTACAGTGCACAGGAGTCAGTGGTTTCTGTGCTCAGCTGAAAGAGAACAATGAATTTAAGCAGCTGCACTGAGCTCTATTGGCATCTGTGACCCACTTAGCTACAGCTCTTGATGCTGCCTAATGGAGAGAAGTCATGCACATCTCTGTAATGACACCTAGGCCAGAGCTGATCCTACATGAAAACAATTATGCACTGACCCCTAAACTTCTGAGGTCAGGAAAGGAATGATCTTTTAGGCCCTTGCAAGGCACCACCAGATTCCATGAAGTGCAGTCTGTAGCTCTCACTCATTAGTCTTGGTTAGTGTGTTGTTTAATGGCACAGATTTATCAGGTTATTGTTTGAAGTGCTGCAGTCATCATAGAAATAATTGGGATGACTGGATGTTCTTGTGACATGCAATGATAACAGTAGGAGTGTATGGGACTGGTACAAGCTCCTAACTGGCAGTTTAACAGCAAAAGTTGTATCATAGGGGTTTGAACACCAAGCAAGGTGGTAGTAAAAATATGTGAGTGTTGGCCAGCACAGCATTGACTAATCTAGTGCAATCAGACAACACAAACACAGTCTTAGAAAGCAGAGAACTGGAGTTTTCAGAGAAAGGACAGCAGTGGTCTTGTCTGGACTGACATTATAAACAGGTATTTTATGAGAGTGCTCAGAAAGTGGAGGGGTTTGTCTGGCTCTTTCACACTGCTGAACTGGTACACAAAAGTGTGATCAAGTCCTGATCCGGCACAGTATTTAAGCATACACTAAGTGTTTTAACATTGAAATACAAATATTTGGAATCATGATGTTTAAGTATTTTGCTGGTTCTCAGTCTTATTTACAGGAGATGAAGGTAATAAAAGCCTTCTCCCATCTCCTCAGTGAAGATTGTCTCAGTGAAGATTGTTGCCCAAGTCATGAAGGATCAGCTTTAAGGAGATATTTAGACTGATGTTTTGCATAGGGCAGATTTGTCAGTTCCTGAGATGGGATTGCTCCTAGCAGTCTCCATACATTTTGATAAAATATGTGTGGACTATGGGGCCCTCTCTGAGAAGAGTCACTTTTCAATATAAAAGGGACTCTATCAAACATCAGAAGAGAAAATGGAAAATTCAGCTTCACAGCCGGTGGTCTAAATATTGGCACATGATCCTCTGCAGCAGTTTTAGATTTTGAAAAGCAGCTTTTCCAGCACATGTTTAGAATTGGAATAATTTACAATGTGAAGAAAAAACAAATTACAGATTTCTAGTGTAAGTATGAAGGACCAGTCATCTCTTGTTTCCATATACTGCTTCCTGTGCCAGGTTTTGTCTTCTGAGAAACAGAGCAAGGCTCAGGAAAAGGCCTCTTCTGGGAGAGGAATCCACAAAAGCTAAAGGATCCTCGGTAATGTGAGCTGGACTCTGATACCCTTTGGAGCCCTAAGCCCTGCATAGCCAGAATCTAGTCATCCTTCTAAACCTGTGTGTGGCAGAGTGGTAAACCTGGCTGTTTGTCCCCAGTGTGATGGCAGCTGTGGCCAGTGATGTTGCATTGTGTATTCACCTCTTCTGAGCAAATCACACCAAGATTTGCCTTTCCAGACATGGGAAGTTCTTGGATTTATTACATGTGGTAATAGAAATATATTATAGTAACTGCTGATAAGGTGCTGATTTAGAGACCTGCAGATTGTACATCATGGTCTCAGTGGACAGTTTTACCCTGGAGAGATTGAACAAAAGCAAAAGCATTTTTGATTGCCTTGAGTAATGATCGTCTTGAATTTGAGAGCTAGATTTCTGCCAGATGCAAGTGGGCAAATCCAGTTTTTAACAGAGTGAGTTTGCCTTTGAGGGTATACATTGTCTAGCTCCTTCAAGAAAATATAAGCTTGCAAACTAAACACAGTCCCCTTTGCTTTGCCATCTCTGCATTGCTGTCTGCACAAATTCATCTTGTTGTTACTAGTCTGGGTGGGGGTTTTTTTGTTTGATTTTGTTTGTTTGTTTGTTTGTTTGTTTTTGTTGGTTTTTTTGTGGGTTTTTTGTATGAACTGGGTCACTTTCCAGTCTTCTTGCATTAGAGCATGGTAACAAAATCCAATGTGATAGTTCCCCAAATGTTTCAATGTTTTCAAGAGGGAGGTGTGAGGCAGCGAAGGAAGGCTCTGCCCTGGAAGGAATTTAATCTCTTGGAAAACACAATCTCAAGCCCTTCCAGGCTCTTCACTGACTGACTTTTCGGCAAACTGCTGAAAACCTAACTGGACTATGTTTCAATTGGTAAAGAGATCTGGGAGGCTGTGCATTAATACATTACATTGTAGGTTGGAGGCAGATTGACAGCTGGAGTCCCTGATGATCATGAGACAAAGAACATGGTTTATTGCTCAGCATCCCCTTTTACAGGGGCTTCAAAACTCCTGGGCTTGGACAACTGATTGGTCGAGGTCTCAGCACTGCCCAGCTCCCTGGCCAGTGATGTGTCTGCATTCAGGAGAGAAAGAGATTGGCTGGGGTCCCTGTTGGAGTTCAAATCCACCCTATCATTGCTTACCCAGGGACTTGTTCTAGCATGAACCAGGCTTAGCCAAGTTGGATTTCTGTTATGGCCAGATTTGTCTGTCCAGCTACAGACCAGCTGTGCTGTGACAGTGCATAAGCAAAGGGGAATTCCAGCAGGGACATCTGAGATACACAGCAAGTTACTGTGGAAAAGATCATCCTGCCAGGCTGATCTGAACTCTCAGACTGCTACATTGTGCAAGAAGAAAGGAAACAGCTCTGTCTACTGCTTCTTTCTTTACCTGCTTCTCTGTGGTGAAATTCAGCTAGTGCAAGCCATGTAAATCTCTTTGCTGAGGCAAGAGGAGACATCTTGGGCAGTAGGGGCAGCTCCTGGGCTCCAGGGAACTAGAACTTCTCCACATTTTGTGGTGGAGAGGAAGGTTGGAGGGAAAAGGCAGAGGGGGTGCTCTTTGCTACCCATGATATTGTTGCTTCTTGCTCTCCATGAGCTGATGGTGCTCCGTACATGGTAGCTGGGGAACATGTTTACCCCTTTTCCAAAGTTTCCTTCATCCCCCTCTACTCTTTCAGGTAATTACTTACAAAAGATGAGAAATGTCAGTGTTTCCTAGAGGATCTTGCCCTAATGCAATCCAATCATGACAACAGTTTTTTTTTATATCATGCCTAACTCCTTGCATGAACAGCTATTACCTTTCCTTTTTAGTGTGGCTATATTTTGTTTTCATCTCTGATAAAACCAGTCTCCATGTCTTGTGTTCTGAGACATTACCTGTGTACTGATTTCTGATCAGACATGTTTTAACCCATCATTGCAGTGCATTCAAGGCAAACACACATGCCCAGAAAAATTATTGCTGTAGGCATAGTACTTGTGGTTTAGGTGCATATTCTCTTGAAAAATTGTTATAATTAGAAACATTGATATGAGAGGTCCAGGAATGTGGAACTGGCATCCCTTTGTAACCTATGTGAAGCCTGTATGTGATAAAGGATTCACGTGGAGTGTAAATAAAGTCTGCCCCACAAGACAATAAGCATTGCAGAAAAGAGAACTCTAAACATATATCTGAAAAAGAGGAGGAAGAACAAACTTGGGGATTCAGAACGAATCCAAGGACCTCACTCTAGTAGGTGACTAGATTTCTTCTGGAGATCTCTGTAAAGGTCAATGTCCCCTTGATGTTTCTGATTCCCCACTATTTCAAGGGAAATACATCCTGTGTGTAGCTGTAGTTGTTCAGTTGTGTTTCTAGGTAGAAGTGACCTTGTAAAATGAGTGCAAAATTAGTAACAGCTTGTAATTACCAAAGCATATTTGTTGAAATAAATCTCTTCTCTTACATATCTCTGAGTAATGTAATTTCCCCCTATAATTTCAGTTGGAATCACTGTACTTGTTTCTTCCTTTTTTCCTTTCAGCCTCACAACCAGCTGAAGTTCAAGCTAGCCAAAAAGAGCTCATTATCTTCCCTATGTCTTTCCCAGTCACTGAGGAAAACACAATAATTCAGTGTATTTCTAAGGTCTGTTTTTCAGACCTGGACTTCATTTTTGACTTGCCTCTTTCCTGTGTTTTTATCTGCCTGTCTCTAAAGCCTTTTGAGATTTTCCCTGTAACATCTCTATGATAATGACAGCCTCAAGGCTAAACTTTCATCCTGGGACTTGAATCTCTGCTGCTGTAATATTCTTTTCTTTGTTGTGATGATTTAGATTGTTCTAGCCACAATTCTCCTATCACAATTCTGACTCATCTCCACAGACTCACTTGTTTTTGTAACTGTATCTTGCTAAGCATAAGCTGCTTGTCTTCACTCTCAAGACTCTTCCTTTTGTCATCTGGCACTCAATACAATGGGTTCTGCAATAATCTTGTAACAATGCTTCTCTTTTTCATATGCAACAGTACATTCATTACTCCTGGAGCAGCCTCTTTGGTTTCACTGAGCACACTTGAGAGATTGCAGACAGCCCAGCCTGAGTCTGTAGGCTAGGAAGATCAGCTCTGAATTATTATTATATAATAAATAATCTCCAGATGCAATAATTGGATTGATGTCAAAATCAGTATCCTTTGAAACAGTCAAGTAACAATAACAGATGTATCAGCATGTTAGCATGCATTAGAAATGAAGTAAATGGATGCCTGTGCATGAATGGCACGACTGCTGTAACATCCATCAGCTCACGGTTTGTGAGAACTAGGGTAAGAAAACTGTGAATAATTAGCATAATTAAATAAACTCAAATGCAATCAGAACTATAATACTGCACCATTAGCAAGTTTAGAAAGTTTTCAGAGACGTTTATAGACAGATTTAAAAGTGTCTTGCTCAACCAATAAGCTGATTTATTACTCTTTGATCTTTCAGTGCCCAGGGCTACCCTCTTAGGAGTTAATAGCATTCTTGGTAATGATGAAACTGTTTTAGAATGAGCATTAACAGAGACTTAATTAGATATTATTAAATAAACTAGAAATAGCTCTTGTGGCCACAGAGAATCATGTAGTCACGGAGAGATGATGGGATTTAAAAGTTTCAGTGAATAAAACATCACCTTTCAGGTCCAAGATTTAGACTTTACTAGAATAGCAGTTGAGATTCATTGCCATGATGAAGAATAGTACTGCTCTGTTTGGTTTATCTATTTGTGTAGTGTGTCAAGGTCATTCTCTGTGTGTGTTATGCTTTATCAGAAAGTTAGGACTTGACTGCTTTGGAGTGGATAATAACTAAAATCTTGGAGATTAATATAGTTTATTTTTAATAAGTTTATTTTTAACATGTTGCAGGGTGAAAAACAATGTTTTATCTTGACTCTGATGTAAAAAAAAGTATATCTAAAACTCTGAAAGTAGCATAAATAAGTAATTTTCTGCTTTTCCTTATCTTTTCACTAGGGGTATATTCCCCAATTTTCAATTGAATTAGGCATGTATTCATATCAAAGTGGCTTTCTATAGCTTTTTGGAAAATACTCTTTGTTTATGAATGTGACATGCATTTAAGGGAAGTGATAGCAAATAGCTGAATTTTCATAATGGTCCAGATAAAACAGTGCCTTTTCCTAAAACCTTGTGTAACAATGAAATCAACAGATCACAGAACAGGTAAGGTTGGAAAGGACTCCAGTGGGTCATCTGGTCCAACTTCCCTGCTCAAGCAGGGTCATTCTAGGGAGTTTTGTACAGGATTGCATTCAGATGGTTTTTGAATATCTCCAGTGTGGGACATCAATCCGTCTCACAGATAAAGTTTTATTATTGTGTTGCACTATTCTGTGTATTAGGGAGAAATGGTGAGGAGGTGCTGTTTATAAAATGTATGTATGTGAAAGACATAAATTTGGGGGTTTGTCAGATGAAGTTCTTAGATATCTGTACAGTGACATCCATTCTGGTATGAGTTAATCTTCATAGAACTGATCCAAGTGGTAGAGAAATAAGGATTTCCTAAAGCAGTAGATCATATTGGCATCTGCAGTGCAAGTCTGTGTTTCTGCCACATTCCTCATGCCAGGGCTTTATCCTCTACAAGTGTGAAGTGCCATAGTCTCATCTTTATTTTCTATTTTTGCCTGACCCAGAGGGTCATTCTAACATTGTACTTTCATGTTAAGATGGAGATATAACGAGGATGTTTAAAATTTAATTTTAAATAGTTTTTCCTTACTAAATCCAACTCTGGCATTTTACGTAAAAGTATTTGCTTTCATGCTGTTGCTGAAAATATGCACCCTGGTGAGATATAGCTGGCAGAAAACCAAATCAGTTTAAAGCAATGAGTTTAAAACTGCAGTAGGTGCAGCAGGGAGTCCTCCTGCAAGTCTGTGGTTTTGTTACCACTACTCTTATTTGTTTTAATGCTTTTCTCTGTACTGTTTATTTGGTAAAGATATAAAAAGGGGTGTGGAACAACTGAATGCTGTGACAGTGCTGCTGCACGGTTATGGGTGATTGTAATGAACACACATAGTCCTGGCTAAGATTTTTCCTCCCATCTCCAAACTGAAACTAACCCTACAGGGCAGAGCTGGCTCCAGAGAGGATTGAGCAAAGCACCAGAATTTACTAGAGCCAACAGTTCACAGAGTAAACGAGTGGAAAAGAATATCAGAATAATGCTCTCTCTCTCCGATTCATTACATTTACAGGAATTTGCAATAAAATCACAGACAGGTATGATTTGTTTTCTTAGTTTGTGGCACCTCTAATTGTATCAGCTTTATGTAAGTGTAATACTCAGATAGGTAGTAATAAAGCATTAGATTCCTACAGTAGCATTCTTTTAAGTTGCAGACAAAGGGACGTGGTTTTTCTTCATAATCTTCTGATAAGATTCCAAATATCAATTATTTCTTTTTGTCCCACAGGTGAAACAATTAGCTTGGGGGAGATGCCAAGAACTTAAAAACTGTTTCAATGTGTTGGCTTGTACACCTGGTGGCTTTGTGAAGTAGATGTTTCTAATACTGCCATCATCTTTCTACACATGCACATGGTGCTCTCCTCATATTCTCATTTACTACAACACTACATGGTGTCTAGAGATCACAGTCAGTCTTGCACAGCTACGCCAAAACAAGCAGTGGTATCACAAGTAAATGACCTTCTCTTTTCTATTGTTGTCAGTGCCCAAGGCCAGGAAATGAAAGATTTTAATCTCTTCTGAAACCGGGGTTGTTGGTGTGCTGCTGCTGAGCTGTGACAAGGACAAGTGAACAGGCTTCTGGATTAATTAATAATAATAATAATTAATAATATAATAATTATTAATAATTAACAGTCCTCTTAATTAGTGCTATATGAGCTCTAGCTGGCCTTACACACTATTTGCATTCCATTTTTGCTACACATTTAGAATCATGACACCATGCTGTAGATCTTTTTTTCCAGTTTACTGGTGGGTTTATTGTGAAGAGCTAAGATCTGTGCCAAAAAAAAAAAAAAATATATATATATATATATATATAAAATTTTGCAGATCCTGCATGGTACTGAGGACTTTTAGTTCTTGCTTCAGGAGGCTTACATTGGGTACAACTTCAAGTAGAATCCCACATAGGTAGTCAGCTGTCAGTTTGTCTTTTCAGTGTATCACTTGTCCTTCCTGCTCCCATCTCACTTTTCATTGCTATTGTGAACCTGTTTTGTATTTAACATGGTGGCCCACCTACTCTTCTTGTCAGATGTAATTAATGTCACAGCATCCACAGGAAGGAATGACATTTTGGAGCTGACTGCACAGACTGCATCCCTCATCAGGATCATACGGTATGACTGGCCAAATACTTCACCTATTTCTCGCCTACCCTTTCCCAAGGTTGGGGACTCCATGTGAAAATTGTGCCAGCTGAACTGGCAACAGAGGTAATTTCAGATGTGGCAGAGAATAGCTTAAGCCACTAATACATTTCATGTATTTGTGAGGTTTCTTCCTCCCCAAAGTGACTTGTGGTGGGGTACACTATATATAGCTAGTGTCACACCCCTCACTGCATGTGACTGTGGTAGAACCAAGCCTTTAGAACTGTCAGATAAAACAGAATTTGAAACCTTTAGCCAGCAGCAAACTACACTGTCACAGTCATTAGTCTAAAAAACATGGGAAGCACATTAGAGATTGTTGTGAAAGTATATTCTGTCTAATCACAGCTACAGGCAGTGTCTTTCTGAAGCAAGAAATAAATCATCAGAATGAAGGTCCTATTTAACAGCAGAAAGTCATGAGTTTATATGCTGTTTACCTTCAAAGGGATGGTAAACTTTTTTTCATTCTTATAATTGTTCTAATGTGTGAAGTGTTTCATTATTGAGTCCATGATGCTTAGCCCACATCCCAAAGTCAAATACTGCTTCTAAAACTGGGGCATCTCAAAATCATAAGCAGCAAGGTATTGTTCTTTTGCAGAGAGGTTTGTTTTGTTGAGACCAGCAAACCTGACACGTGTAACAGTGGACAAAGATAACTGTAGCTGGTGTCACAATCTGTCCTTGTGTGCTGGTCTGGAGAGTGTGAGTCCATTGTGACTGAAATAAGGTGCTGAATCCTATCCAGTTCTTAGTTCCCTCCTTTGATCAAGGCTTCTGCTCCTCAGTTTCTTGCTTTGCAGGCATAACTCCTATATGTGGCACTTGGAAGAACAGGTATTTGGTGTCCTATAGTCTGCTTAGGCATTCTGCCACCTGTGCCACACCTGTGCTACACCCACACGACAGTCTACTGAGATCTGTAGCTGATCAAGTTCTTACTGGACAGTGAGTTCAGATTCCTGGAGCACAAGAAGCTCCTGAATACAGTTCAATTGCCTTGATATTATTCACTTTTCCTGCTGTTTTAGATCACAGACAGCCCTCCTTTGGAATATGGGGTTATAATTGTTAAAGTTGTTAAGGCTGATGTTCACCTGAAGGCCCTGTGGGGAAGGCACAGCTGCAGGCTGGATGGTTGGAAGTTGGTTGGGGGTGAGGCAGTTCTGAGGAGGAACCCGTGGACAGCACATGAGCAGGAAGCTGGTTGGGTGATAAGAGGTGTGGACAGCAGACTGCAGCTGAGCCAGCCCATGGGTGCCCTTCTTCTGTTAAATTCTGGTTATGTCCAGTTGAGATTAAAGGTATAAAAGGGGGGGTGATTTCTACAATAAAAGGATCACCTTTGGATACATAAGGGGGTCTGTGTCTCTTTGTTCCCCATTGCTACACCCTCCCAGTAAGCTTCCTTCTAATATTGGAACATCTCTTTGTTCACAAAAGTAGCCTCCATTACTCTTCAAGCTGGTTGGTCTGTCTTTTCATTACTGGCAGCAGATCACGGAATTTCAGAAACAAATCCAAAAAAACATTAGAGAGACCCCATTCAAAGTCAGTGGTATTATGAGCAGAACCCCTCCTGTTCCAGAAAGGAAGATGCATTCATCTTAGTGGCTTTCTGTCACAGCTCATTAAGCAAAATCAAAATTAATCAATATACCACAATTTCTTCATTTCCAGCTGTGATAGTCTGAAGTTGTGTCTCTGACATATGGGCTCCATTTCTCTTTAGAGATTCTGCTTAGGCTTGTAGCCTTTATTTTAGCAGAGATTTAACAGCTTGGCTCCCAGATACCGACATTGATTTGTTTGTACCAGGAAAATAGCATTCACCATTATTTATTAATGGAAAACCGTAGACAGAATTACATCTATAGCATATGCCATAATGGGGACTTTAATCCTGGGGAGGGCTCTTATATGCAACATTACAGAATAGTGCATAGTTGAAAAAGATGAGTTGTCTGTGGTCATTGGCCCTTTTATGATTTAGGTCTGGTTGTTTACATGGAACTATTAGTTTTTTTTCTTTAGTTGTAGACTATTGCTTTTAAAATGTCCATGGAATGATATTTATGCTTTTATAAACTATCTGCCCAGTCAAAATCACTCTAAATGTTATAAAAGACAATACCTTTCTTTTTGTCTTTTCTATAGGGAGAATCTCCTGTATGGCTGGAAAACCATAGCCATCTGATAGTCTGGTGACAGAAATTGAGTTCAGATGAGGAAAGTACTCTTTATTCAGTGACCTAGAGTAATTAATGGTATAAAGGAAGTGTTTAACTTTTTGTTCTAAAAATATGTGGTTTGGGATTGCTGTTTAGATTTCTGACATGGAAAGATGTTGCTGCTCTTTGCAAAATAAACCAGCATTACATTAAAAAAAAATAATATCCCTGCAGCTTCACCGTAGTCCATTTTTCTGTCAGCTTGTCTGAAAAGTAAAGAGATTGCATCAGCACAACCAAGTGTAAATTTTATCAATTCCCCTTTAACAGTGCACCTTATGTAATGAACTTTCTATTTGTCAGCTTTTCTAAAAATGCCCTCATGGAATTCAGCTGTAGTATTTCACCTAGCCTTACTTTCAGAGTTGATGTCTCGAAATTACTTGTCCTTGTCCCATGTTTTTCCTGTTAACATTATTGATGGGAGATGCTCATAGGAAACTGCTCAAGGCTGACTGCATCTGGAATACAGATGGAGAGGCTCCGTGGGCGCCGGGACACGGAGCGTGCTCTGCGCTAGGTGGTGCTGCTGGGAGGAGCTGCAGCCTGCTCAGGGAACCGGCGCACTTTCTGCCATCACCTTTGAAATAAGAGGGGTTCAAAGAAATTTGAAAACGTAGAGAATTGATTCTCTAGATTCTTAGCTTTTTAATGGCCTCTTGTGAGGGCGGGGCTCTTGAGAAAAGTGAGACAAATGCTGTAGAAAGTGACTTATTTGTACTAATGGGTTGCGTGAACATGGTCTGCTCTTCCTGAGTGATTGAAGCCCATAGTAAGTATGCCCCTGTATCTTGGCCAGAATTTCTGTTTTTCCAGGATGTATTATACAAGGATCTTGTGGATCCTGAACTCTAAACTTAGAAGCCTAATTACAGCATATTGAGAAATTTGTTCACACTTTCCAAATTCGATTGTTTTCAGCTGTTCATCTAAATATATAGTGAAGGATGTAAGTAAAAATATTGCAATTCATAAGGGTGCTGAGTACCCTTCTCTTTTGACTGACATTAGTTCAAATCATTATTAATTTTGAAGACTGGTGTTCTTTTATTTAGAGGCCTCATGATGTAGTTTGCTACAAATTTCATCATCCAAGTTTGAAAACTGTGCCCATAATCACTTAGGTCCCCAGATATGACCCTTCTAATCTTAATTGGCGAGGAAGTGGCTTGAGTTATCTTGATGCTTTCCAGATAATGTTTAGACAAAGAATGTCTGCATTATTCTTTTTCAGTCTGAAATCTGCAGATCTAGTACTAGGGAGGAAGCCTGGAAAACAATGACCTCCTTGTCAGGGACTCTGGTTTCTGTTGGGAACGGTCACTTGGCCTGTTCAGTTAATAAGCCCCAGAAATCTTCTGAATTAGAAAGAGCAAAGGATGTTAGTTTAGAAGGTCAGAGGGTTAACAATAGAAGGAGCAGTTGTATACTCAAGGTCATTTTCTGAGCAAAGTTTAGCAGCACAAAACAAAGCTGGGAGAAGAATTGATAGCAGTTAAAACACCTTTGAGTTATGTATTTCTAGACCTCATTTTCTCATAGTATGAGTTGTCGTGTCTTCCTTGGAACTAGTACATTTATAGCTGTTTGTATTGGTAAGAACTAGCTCAAATGCTTAGACTTATTATTGCTTTGAAATAGGCTGATGAAAAACCCTTCAAAGACATTTGGAATTTTAAGTTGAATTAATGGATAAGATCCCTATTTCCTGGTTGTAATTTATGTGAAATGCTAAATACTCTGTTTTGTTAGGAAAGGGAAAATGAAGTTTCTTCATCTTCTTTTGGTCTTTTTGTTTGCCAGATGTAGTGGAAAGCTTTTGAATTTAGCACATACACAAAGGTCAGGGCACCGGAGTAAAACCTGCAGTTGTGCAAATGGCACGGCCTCTATAGCTTCAGGACATGGCCCTGTTGGGAGTTCAGTCCAGACCTAAATGAGGATATATTCCTTTGAATTCACTCATTCTTCTTCTGGACATTTGGCAAAAATACCATGGTCCTCTATCCCTGGAGACGAAGGTCCTTTAAGAATCACTAATGACCACATATCAGCTCAGCCCATCTGCCTGACTTAGTCAATCTTAATAGACCTGCATTGTCTTCAGAGAGCTGACACAGTTTGATTACCTTTCTATTGACAGCTACAGCTTTATTAATGTCTTTTGTTCAAGGAAAGGAGAATTGCAGGGTTCCCAAAAGCCTCTATGAAAATCCCTGGTTTCAAATGTCATGGTAACCCCTTAACGGAAAAGAAACAACTCTTCTGCATTAGTAATTATAGGGAGCATTTCCAATTTAAGCACCAAACTCCAGCAATGTCACAGTCTGAAACAGCAGAGCCAGGCTGTGACACACAGAGCACGGCTCTCACTTTTCTACTATTGTTCAGATTTTTATAGTGACCACATGGGGAAACTACCAGACATAGCTCAAAGGAAAGGCTGGATTTTAAGAACTGCTTTATCAACATCTCTATCCTTTGCCTGACGGAAGTACACATTTGGAGATATCTAATAAATGTATCCTATGAGCTATTTCCTTAAAAGTGTCTGGTAGGGGAAAAGAAACTTTGTTCCTTCGGACCTACCTATGAAGAACTCTTTGGCTTGGAGCTTGCTTGATTTTATCCCCTAGAGATTTATGTAGACCAGTGTATCCCAACCTCAGGAACCTAGGAAGCTCCTGCCCCAGATCCTCTACTCTCCTGGCTTAGTGCTTGTCTTAGGTTGGCTGTGAGCAAGTGCAGTGACTTGACTACTTAAAGAGACGTTCATTATCTTGTCTGAAGTGAAAGTATTGTGCTGAAGGGAAACACTCCCAGAAGTAGTCAAATCAGTCTGAATAGCTTCATTCAGCTAAAGGAAAGGAAAGTTGGGGAAAGAGAAAAGGACACTAATGTCTTATTTGCTAGTTTGTCAAAAACCTATTGGGACTTTGCAGGACCTTCTTCATTCAGAGAGCCACCCTTGATTAAGAGTTCCACAAAAAACCCCATTAAAACATGTGTAATGCTCTTCACAGAGGATGACTTTCACTCCAGGCCATGGATTCTGAAATCAGTAAATCTTTGGTTTAGTTTTTTCTTTCTGAAGTACATTGTTTTGCCCAATAAAACAGAAAGCTCTGTTTAATCATGTGAATAGATTTTTTTTTTCCTTCCTGTTCAGACAATACTGTATTTTTAAATTGTCAGATTGTTAATGTTGTTTCTAAGCTGTCACTTTCTGTTTCTTTGTCTGGACCAGAGCAGTTGGGGATTGATGACTCCCTTTCAGCTGCCAAGCCACAGGCAGAATCTGACTTTCAGGAGGCAGGAACTATTCAAGGCAGCTGGTGGTATCTGGGCAGTTTGGACAGAAGGCAATGTCACTTATCTTCCTCACACTCTAAGTCAATGCTCAAATTTGTTACATTGCAAATGCTCAAATGTACGTTAAAAGGTCCAGCTACTGAAAATCTGTATTGGATGTTGGTTACTCAGGATGGCCCTTCTACAAAATTATTTAATAGTTTGTAAGTCGTTTTCCAAAACAGTGTTCTAAACTAATGTATATTACAGACAGAACATTAGTCTGAGACAGACTGATCTTGATTTTCCTCTTTCCTGATATTTGGGGCTCTATTCTGGTACTGGCCCAGGAAAACACACCCATGAGCATCTCTAAAGCACAGTTCATGGTGATCGTGTTACTACATCGTCACTACACATTGCTGGATTTGGATCAAATTGCTCAGCAGTCTGCAGAGTTAATGCCCAAGTGAAATGACAATCAAACTCCCTTTTGTTTTCAGAGCCAGTGAAGCAAATTTTACTTTGGTTAAGGAAATAATTCTCAATTTTATTGCATCCTTGTAGTACATCAGAAGATAGAGCAGGTGGCCAGATTAAAGCCTGATTGTGGGAAAGAACACAGATCAATTAGTTCCCCATGAAAGGGAGCATTACAGGGAAGAAATTAAGATAATCATATCTATTTTTCTTAATGAACATAAAACTGGCAAACACTTTACTGTTTGCCCCTAACAATGCAAGAATTCGTTTACTTTCCTATTAGTTAGGTCTCAAAAACCAAAAGGATAACTTGGCATTGGAAATCCCTCTAGCGTTTCAGCTTGGGAATGGTCAGTATTCTTTCAACTTAATAAGAGTGCAGTAGAATATACGGTGTAACTCTGCAGAAATGCTGTTTGTGTTGCACACATTCATATTACATTTCACCTATTGTCATGCTAGAGGCCCATTGTAAATTAATTTGGCAGATAAATTTATGTTGGCAAATTGCCTTCCAGTTGTATAATTTATTCATATCAGCAATAATTTATAATATTCTCCCTTAAACCAATCTTTTTTTTTTCTTCTTCTTCCTAGGGTACCACCTACCACCTTAGTAAATAAAATCTATTTTTTACACTGAGCCTTGTGTGACTTCAGAGTGGTCAGTCAATAACCTCAAGGGGATAGTTTTGGTCACATTAGTGGTCACTTATTTGTATAGATGATGGAGTGCCCTGGTCCCATCTGTACATATATTACTTTCTTTTGTCGTAGAGGCACTGTTGGAAAGATTAATTAGGTCCGTCTGCAGGAAAGGATCAGCCTTAGGGGATTCAGGTAAGTAAAATAAATGCCAAGGGGAAAAGTGCTGAGGGGCATGTTTTCAAAATCAAACTTTTTCATAACATTAATGGGGAAATTACATACAGAAGGAGATTGAAAGAAAAGTAAAACTGTCATTTAGTCTGGGTTATTTCAGCATGACCTGATAAACATCTACTATTGCTGCTGTGGTAGGAAAAAGGATCTATGAAGGAGGCTAAAGTAAAGCCCATGGGCAGCATTCTCAGCTAATACGAGTCAGTATTACTTTCTGATCTTCACTTTATAACAAGTAGAGAGACTTGAGTCACGTCTGCCAGAGTGATGTTATTTCTGTCCCTCATTTGAGTGATCTGACATGCAGTAAACTGATCCTGATTCACATTCTGTCTTAATTTTTTTTATTGTAACGGTCCTATATACCTTATGGGTCTTACATCACACCTCTGTTTTCCTTTCCTTTCAGCTTCTTTCCATATTTTCTTCCTTATCTTTCCTTCTTTTTCCTTCAAACAGTTCAGCATGCAAATGAGTGTCATAGCACTGAGCTAACTGATATAATCACAGCTTGTAAAACAGAAACTCAGCTCTTACTGACTTTTATATCATTTATTAGTTTATATGTAATTAATTGGTGTAACTAGTGCATAAATCACATGAAATTTGTTGCCATTTAAGTTACATCTCACTCTGTTGCCTTATCAGCCTAAGTGAGGATTTATGTTCCACCATGCTATGGGATTACAATCTACAATGTTTTCATGAAACACCAAATGGAAAAACAAAAAGACCAGTTTTCTCACTGACCTTAGGCTGCATTAAGGGACATAAGTACTAGAGATGTTTTGCTTTTAAACTTTTGTTGGAGTGAAGTTAGGTTCCTTTTGAGTTTGGAGTTTAACTCATGATGACTTCTAAATGAATTAGTAAAGCCAGGAAAACATGAAGGCTTATTTTTGAGAAAAAGACGAAAACTATAAATTATGATTTTTAAGAAATCATATTAAGAAATCAAATTAAGAAAAGAGAAGCAGCATGCAGAAAGGATACAAAAAGAAGTGTAACTCAAAGGGTAAGTGGGGAATGACTGTTGGTGATCAGTTCAACTACCTTGAGTACATGAAGAACTAGAGGTGAGAGGGAAGCCATTGGCTCTGGAAATGCATGTGCCTGTCTCCTGCCTGTGTTGGCAGCTGTGTACCCTCACTCTCAGAGGGGAGCAACTCCTTCTGGGCTTGAACTTTGAGGTCGAATTCTCAGTAGTTGCTAGGTCTGCTTTACGCAGTGCTGGAAGGAAACTGCCTTTCTGTATAAGGTGTGAGTCTGTACACATTGCCACAGAGAGGCAGTTAGACACTCCAGAGTGTAACTGGGTTTTTGTTTTAGAAGCTGTATTGTATAGGTGGAACAGTGCCTCATGGTATTTAGGTGAGATTATAACATATATAAAAATGCAATTTAATATCTCTACATTTAGGATAAATACTCAATGTGCTGCCATTGCAGAATAGAGCCTTTATTGACTGAAGGCACTTCTTCCTTCCAGCCTGAAGGAAGGAAGGAAATACCCTTCATCACTTTCTAGATGAAGGGTATTTTGAAGGCTCCTTCTTGGTCAATGGCCACAGTGCAACACCTGGAAAATGCGTCCTGCACCTTAGGGACACTCTCTCAGGTGACATCTGCTGGAATAGTTCTTGTTTTTATCAGTGGGTCAGCAAACAAAAGAACTTAAACGGTCCTTTAAAGAATCACTCCTTAAAATCTTCTGAGCCAGTTTACTTTCTCATGTAGAGATAGGAGTTCCCATCTGGTTTGTGGTGCTCATACTCATTGTCATAAGGTACCTAAGGACTTTGTCTTGTGAAGAGTGAGCCATAACACTTCCACGGGGCTCCAGGTATACACATTCTGTAGGATTCTGGAAGCAAAGCTGGACCAGGTAGCATGTTTTCAGTTGTGCAATTGGGAAGTTGAAACTGAGGGTCTGAGCAGGGTTTTTCTTCAGTGTTTCGTACAATATACAGACTTGGTATGTAATTGTTGGGTCTGCAGTCTTACATTTGAAAATCTTAAACCTACTTGCAATAGGAAATATTTTGTGTGTCTGTCCTTTTTTTCACAAGTGTTTTTCTTTGAGGCGATTTGAAATTTTCGACAAAGTATTTCAGATGGAGACTAATTTATTGTTATTTACTAAAACAACTGAATGCTCTGGTTTTTTGTTTTGGTTTGTATTGTTCTGTTTCTCTTTTTAGAGAAACCCTATTATTGAAAACAGATATTTCTCTCTGAAATGTTCATTTCCTGGAAAAACCCCATATTTTTCATCAAAATATTTCAGTTAAACAGCTATAGCTGGTCTCCAGGCTGTTCTTCTGAAAAGGCAGAAACACAGATCAGTAGAAAAAGAGTGACAATCAACAGACAAATACTTGGTTCTGCTCTATGGTTCTTACTCAGGTGAAATTCTTCCTGGAATAAAAAATGAGAGCAAATTTCAGCATATATAGAATCCTACCTAATATACTAAAGTAACTCCCAGAACTATTCATTTTCCAGAGGTAAACACATTTTATACATAACTCAAGTAACCTACATACTCATTTTGCAGAATCTAACAAGTAAAGCTTGGCTGTGAATGTACCATGAAGTTGGCTCAACAAAAGTTTTCCTATAATTAAAATACATCTGGCTCTGTTCTGAGTGGGAAATCACAGGCCTCTGAATGTTTTGAGTATTTCCTTATGCACAACAGCAGCAGAAAAACTCCATATGCCTTAACCTGTCAAATTCCATTCCACTTTATCATGTTGATAAATCAGCTACAATAAGGAACTTTAACCTAGCATCTTTGACCTGAAACTGAGGGATTCAAAGCAAAGGCAATTGAAATGGTCATAGAAAGTATGAGAGGCTCAGAACAGCACTCAAATCTTTTGAATTAACTGGTGTTAATTTACTTAAGTGTGAAATATCTTGCTGTGTTTCTCCATAAAAGCATCTGACCACCATGGACGCTGTTCTTCCTGATGCCAGTTCTGCACCTGCATCCTCCTGCTGCCAACGGTGCCCCAGAGCACTGAGGGAATGTGTAGCTGTGGCCAGGGAATGCTTTAGGCATTGTGCACCTTTGTCCTTCACCCTTCTCGAAGGGGAAACTCAGCTCAGGGCAGTGACTGCTTCCTTACAACAGTTCCCTATCCTGGAAAGGGCAGTGCTCCCCAGCACTCCTTGGATCTGCTGGCTGCCCTGGTGAGCAGTGCTGGGGGCAGGTTGGCAGCTGGGAGACCCGTGCGTGCGGGGAGCTCGGGGTGAGCTGTAATGGGCTGCTGTGCCTCGGCCCTGCCGTGGTGGGGTCAGCCTAGCGTGAGCCTGGAGAGACTGGGCCTGGTTGGATTGCCTTCTGCTTTCCCTGCCTGCCTCTGGGGCTTTTCATCAAGTCCTCACTGTCCATCTCATTTGTGGGACAAGTGACAACCGGGCTCTCGTTCTTGGGCAGCCCCAGGAGAGGCAGCTGTGGAGCCCACAAGGCAGACGACAAGCAGTGATGGATGGAGAGGGCAGGAAGGACAGATGAATGGATGGATGGATGGATGGATGGATGGATGGATGGATGGATGGATGGACGGATGGGCATGACTGGGAGGGGGCTGGCTGGCTGGCGGCGTGGTGCTGGCCCGGGGGAAGGGGTGGGGGGCCGAGTGGGTGTGCCCGGCTCTCCCTGCCGTTGCCGCCGCGGTCCGCCCCACTCACAAGGTGCCTGAGCCGGAGAGCGAGCAGCAGCGCCGCGTCCCTGCCGTCCTCCGCAGCGCCCGCCCCGCCATGCCCAACTTCGCCGGCACTTGGAAGATGAGGAGCAGCGAGAATTTCGACGAGCTACTCAAGGCGCTGGGTGAGGCGCGGGGAAGCCGGGCGGCGGGCTGTGGTCCGCGGGAGGGGACACGGGGTGGCAGCTGCAGCCGGTGTCTCCCCGGAGAGCTCCGTGCGTCGGCCGCGGGCAGGAGAGGCTCCCGCCGGCGCGGGGCACGGCTCAGAATCCTACCCGGGGAGGGGCGGTCGAGGCACAGCACGATCCCCTCCTCACCTACGGGTGCCGGCGGTCCTGCCCGGGGAGCCCGGCGTTGTGCCGCGGGGATCTCTGCGAGAGCCCGCGTGTGCCGGCTGTGCGGAGCCTGCCGGAGCGCCGCGGCTCCCGAGCGCCGCAGCTGTGCCGTGGGGCTACGCGCGGTGTCCCGGCCTCTCGCCCCACTCTCCGATCTGCGTGATGCTGGGCGAGGTCCGCCCGGGGCACGGCTGGCCACTTCAAGCTCTGCTTCCTCCCCGCTTCGCCCAGGTGTTAATGCCATGCTCAGGAAAGTGGCGGTGGCAGCCGCCTCCAAACCTCATGTGGAGATCCGCCAGGACGGGGACCAGTTTTACATCAAAACTTCCACCACTGTCCGCACCACTGAGATCAACTTCAAAATCGGGGAGAGCTTTGAGGAGGAGACGGTGGACGGCCGAAAGTGCAGGGTAGGAGGAGAGCTGGGGCATGTGCATGTTTGTGGGGACCGTGTGTTATTACCAAGTTCTTGTTAGATGGGACAAACATATCTGCTGCCCATGTCCCCAGACAGTGGCATCGCTGCCCTCAACTCTCTTACCAGAAGCACTCTTGGGGGTTCTTGGTGGTCACCATTTCTCTTGTCCCTCTTTCAGGATAAAACTGAAATCTGAAGGCAACAGGACATGACAGGTCCTGAAAGCAGAGTTCGGGTATCTGGTTTCCAGCTTGGCAGAGTTTAGTTATCTTTTTGCTTCCCCCTCCCCTGAAGATCTCAGCTGCAGTGAAAGCTCTCCCCAGTTTCTGTCCCTGACAGAAACATGGGAAATGGTGGAGCAAGAGAGACCTCAAGAGTCAGGATTTAGTGCACAAATCTGACATAGCTTTTGTCCTAGATCAAATCTGATGAGTTCTCAGGCAGGACCACAGATTGTTGGTTGTTTGGGGCTGAAATCCTCTTTCATGCCCTTGCCAAGTGCATGTGTCCAATTTACTGATAGTCAGCTCTTTAACGGTATAAGACAGACTTTCAGCTGGTATTATACCAGCCACAGTTACACCATCTCCTTGAGCAGAGCTGCAGTAAAGGGCATTCATTGGAGTGTTGTGGGCTTGATTCTGTGTATGAGACCCTGTGTGGCTATGGAGGGGAATTTAAGTCGGCAGCATCAGACAGCAGGTTTTTGCTGGTGTAGATATGTGGGATCTGAGGTTTGGGGAACTGGGCTGTGGTCCTAGCTGCCTTTTGAAAACCCTTATTGAAGACATGGGTTAGTTATGCTTTCTTCAGGCAGTTTACTCTCATAATTCTAAAGAAGTATATATAAAACCCTTATAAAACAAGTACAAATAAAGATTATCAGAATGTAATCTCAAATGAGGATCCAGTTTTAAAAGTATCCAGTGTTGGTGAAATAATCTACTTTCCAAAATATGATCTCTCCTAATTCGTGGGTCAGCTTTTGAGACCGTTTTTATCACTAAAAATTCAGAACTTACTGTCTTCAGTTCAATTGCTGTCAACATAAATTTATGAAAAAGGAAGCAGATTCTGGGAATCAGTGAATATTTAGAACATCCACTTGGTCTCTAGGATGAGTTATTGTATATTTAACAGTTGTCCAGGAAATGTTGCTGGCTTTGTTAATTTATCTTGTTCGGAAAAAGTGTATTCATACATAATGCATATACGATAAATGTGACCTGCTTTCTAGAGAAGGATTTATTGCTGCAGATGGAAAAACAATAATTATGGCTGCAAGCTATGAAAGTTGGAAAAACCTGAAAGAAATGGGTTTTGTGAAGTAGTAAATTTTTTCCATGTGCTGTGAAATTATTTATGGTCCGCTCTCAGGAATAAGTTGTACTGCTGTGTGTATATAACCAAGATGTGGCCACAGAGCAGAAACTGACAGATAATAAAATAATACTCCAGAATGCAGTTTGCAGTATCTGGCAAAACTGCTGACTGGTAATAGATTTTGATATACTTTATGGGGTGGAGGGTTTTGTACTGCCAACTAACTTGATCCATTGTGCAGACAAAGAGGGAATCATATGTGGTTGTACTTCAAGGCACAGCTTCTATAACTGCCATTTGAGATGGCTTGTTGGCCTATAAAATCTATTGTTTTGAAAAATATTTTAAAAGTAATCAACTAATTTTAAATCAAAGTAAATGGGTTTTTCCTTTGGAAAGTATGGGAAGTGTTAACTTGAATTTAGTCATACGTATACACACACAGAGACATGTATATGTATATGTATATGTATATGTATATGTATATGTATATGTATATGATCACAGACTAATAAATGTCTCCCCAGCGTAGTTATAAAGCAATTACTTGAACATTCATTACAGGGCATCCTTCTGCACAGCAGTTCCATTGCACTGTGGAGTAATAGTTCAGTGCGTGAGTGAAACAGAGCAAGCAAGAGACAGGGCTTGCCTGTTTGTAAAAGTTAAACAAAATCCTGTCGTTTCAGATTCTTTTATTTTTCAGTGGTTTCATATTCATTGTTCAAATGCTTTGAAAAATGCCCAAGCGTATTTCAATCTCCAGATTCAGAACCTTAAAGAAATAATGTCACAAACACTTGAATTCTAACCATGTTTCTTTAATTTAGCTGTGATTTATTCAAGTTTGTTAGCTCAATATGTTTAATACACAGTTAACTTGGCACAGTGCCATAGAGCAGGAAAGATTGTAAGTGACAAATACTGCTTTATTTATGACCACAACATGATATATACAGTTGTTTATGCTTTTACTCTTAGGGGACTTTGTAGTGATAAATAACATGTCAGATCAAATCATATGTGTACAAAGATGCTTGGGAATGTGGACACTACATTAGCATGTTCCTAAAATACACTTTTCAACATCAAGCATTTGATGGAAACTGAGAGGCTTCACACTGAAAAGACACATTTGCAATTTCTTTGTTACTAATATATACCTCTTTCCAAAATGCCCCATCATACCTTAATTTTTATTTCACCACTTTCCACTGATGACTCTTTTCCTTTGCCTTTATCTATCTATGTGTTGCTCCTTTAGTGCAATTATTCTCACTACTGCTCATTGTTGTCTCTGTCTCATGCTGCTTGGGAATATAATTAATGTATTTCCTAATGGTTTTCTTGCAGAGTTTGGCCACTTGGGAGAATGAAAACAAGATCTATTGCAAACAAACTCTTATTGAGGGAGATGGTCCCAAAACATACTGGACTCGAGAATTAGCTAATGATGAGCTGATTTTGGTAAGAATCTTGAACCTGCTCAATGCATGCACCATATTAACAGGTTTCTTTCTTACCACATAGTATGAGTTATTATTTTTCCTTACTTAAATTCATCTGGAAGACAACCATTTTCATAATCCTCTACCCTACAATGAATACATTGCTTTTTTCCCTTTTGTTTAATTTTTTAAAAAACAAATGGAGATATATTCATTTATTCTGACATATATGCATATGTTCTGACTTGCATTTGATTGTTAAAAGTTTCCCTATACTTGTACTGGTAGAATAATCGCAAGTCGGCCACTTCTCCGTAAATTCACAACATCATCAAAGAATTTGCTTGATTTATTGCAGATTTTCTCTAGTGAAAGTGAGATCAAGTCATTTGACCTCATTTCTGGAGAATCTTCTTTTTTAGGCATGTGTATAATGTTACTTTTTATCCACAGTCACGTGGTATACAGCAGGAAAAATATGCATGTTGTTAGCATGCTCTAATCTCTCCTGTTTATGAAAAATATGTCATTTCCTCCCATATCTCTGCCACCTTCCCCAATGCCCTGATCACCTCCGAGTCAGATTCAGAATTGCCTTCACGAGTTTCTTAGAAATTTGCAGAGATTTGCACATCTGCTGTCAGCCAACCTCCCCCCGGTGGTGTGTGAGCTTCCATCTGGCAGCAGGGTGACTGTGGCCATTCTGGGCAGCACCTCTGCAGTCTCTTGGCCGTGCCCACCCTCAATCTCACAGGGTTTGTTTATTCAGGCTGTACTCACTTCTGTTAGAGTTCTCTTCACTGCATCTTTTCTCAGTAGTCACTCCACATTAATTTACCCATATCCACACCTGAGTAAAGACCTAGTAGAACAGTTCAGCTCAAGTTCAGAATCATTTTATTGCACATGTTCTTATTAGTGAATTCTGGATAAATAGTTGATTAGATTGTTACACCTCATCAGTTTGGACATGGAAGACAGCCTCCTGGAGTGGTGGGTAAGAAAACATCAAAGCAGGGAGGTTTTATTTCAAACTGTCGCATTAACTAAATCTCTGAACTATAAAAAATGAACAGCCTCCCCAGTGTTTCTCTAAAGCAGATGGAGTTCTGTTTTTAAGACTGCATCTGAAACAAGAACAGGACCCAAACCTAATCAAGTATAAATAAAAAGCTTCTAAGGTGTTAATATTATTCCAAACATCTTGGAACTGTTCACCCACCCCTTATAAGGACCTGTGCTGTCAGTGAAATCACACTGGTTTCTAATGAATGAATACTCCAATGCTGTATTTCTTTTGACTCAACCACTGGAATTCTTTATACTATCACAAAACTTGAGGAGGCAAAGTACTTTGATCTCTGCTTTGCATCTTTAGGTGAAATGCAGTGGACAAAATATATTCTCAACTATAACTTTTAGAACTTTCTAACAATACATTTCTGTAGTTTATTATTTAAGCAACAAGCTGATGGGGCAGCTGTTAACTAAAGTGCACTGCTCCGAGCAAAGCAAGAAAGCTGCTCATAATACAATTGCCTCCTGCAAGCAGCAGTGTGCACTTACCCTGCTGGGGAAGAATAATGAAGCTGGATAAGAAACCAGAATGATTCAAAGATTTAAAGCCATCTAACCTTTTTTCTTGTTTAATACAGTCTGTTGAACTTTTCTGAATTAATTATTTTTCCAATTAGGATATAAGTTAGAACAACTTGCTTCTTATTAAAATATTTCCATTTATAAGAACTCAGAGCTTTTGATAACTTGGTTTACTGGTGAATTTCCTTGCCATTAAAATATACACATTTCTTTTAATCTGTGTATGTGCAGATTCAACTTCCAGTCATTACATATTTGTGTATAAAAGAACCTAAATAATATGCCTAAAATTTCTTATTGCAAATACTTCTCTTAACACCACTGATGGCGTCACTTCTTAGAAGAACTTACTGGTTGTGAAGCTAAACCACTGGAAGACCCTAAGTATTTCAATTTAAAGAAAGCTTTCATTGAATCATTATTTGAGTGCTTTTTTAACCCTGTCCAATATACCAATTTCCCTAAGAAAACCAGAATGGCATGTACTATTTTGCTAGTGATCTAGCACTTGATGTTACGGTGATTTCATCTCCCTACTCTTATCTAAAATTATTCTGATTCATATGCAAAGGCTTTGTTAACTCTTTTCTGGTTTCCATTTCCCCGGACCGATCCCCTTCCTGTCTCTGGCAAGCTGGAATTATGTTCATTGGTTGCAATGTGTGATTTTATTGTGACCAATATGAAAATTTGGTGTTTGTTTCCAAGTGATTCAGATCATCCTCTCTGCATTTTTTACTATTCAATATGATATACAGTTTAATTCTCCTACCTCTTTAAGCATAGTGACCTCTTTTGCTTTATTAAGTATTATGACAATAATTGGTCCTCAGGACAAGCATTTTCAAGCCTTTGTGACATTTGATAGAACTGGATGTACAGATCTTTTAAATATGTGGGTTGATATTCAAGATCTGACAGCCAAAAGCTCAGCACTGAGGTGTTTCTGGGAGTAATGGTGGTGTGAGTCCTCTTGTCCTTTGCGGAAGCTGAAATGGCCAAAATTAACCCTTCTGGGAGGCAACAAAAGGTTCTACTGTTTGGAGAGAGACAGAAGAGGATAAGCTACATTTTCTTGTCTGTGGTCCCTAATTTCAAAGCCCCAGAACATTCCTTCGGACAATCGGGCTTTAGAAGCTAAACTGTTTGAAGGGATTGGCTGAGGTGTGTTCAGCTGCTATAAAAGGGAACCAGGTAGGAATAAGAATGAGAAGTGAGAAGACTCTTTTGATCTGTTGCCTCTCCACTGTGTTTGGGTTTCTCATCACTCCAGTGAGCAAAGATTCAATATTAAATTATTTTATTTTATGCTTGGCAAATTTCCTTGGGCCCGAGTTACATCTTGCTTCTTCAAAACCAAGATCACAATGAGAAGAGATCTCTGTCCTCTCCTTTCTTTCTTCTTCCACCCTCAGAGCTTTCTTGGGGATCTTTATGTCCTGAAATTCATTCTCACTCGGTTTTGCTGCCCATATTGCTTCAAATATTTAACAGTTCCCATCTTCACACTTCTCAAATCTCCCTGCTTACCTAAGAAATGTTTTCTGTTCTTTTACTCTCTCTGATGTGCTTCAGTAAGGCTCTGCTTCTGTTTCTCCATCCAAAGAAATCTTTCAAGAATTCTTGAGATTCCTTATTTGCTATTAGATGTATTTGCAGAAGAAATCAAGAAAAGTCATACCTAGTGTGAAAGAAGTTGCAAGAAAGAATATAAACTGTGTTAGACTGAGGCATGAATTGAAGAAAGGCTTGGGGTAACAGGCAGGGGACAAGGAATTAGTTTTTCTCTGTTAGTATTGGCTGCATAAATGTTGGAGCTTTGCCACATAATTTTGATCTAAAATGCTGCATTACTTAGGGGACCCATTTGATTATGGTATTTTCCTAGTGTAAGGATATATTTTTCTCTCCAACACAGCATATTAAATAAAATGCATTTATTTTCCCATATAATAATAAAAAAAAACCCAGTGTTTAATTGCCATTACTACCACCGAGCTAAAATAGAAGCCATATTACTCTATAATTATCAATCTTTCTTGCATCCTGGCAGAAGAATTCCTTATGTTCTTCAAAGATATTTCCATGGAGTAAAATGATGGCCTTCCAAGTCCTCTGGTACACAGATGCTGAGAACACACTATTTAGTTAGCAAAGGTTTTCTTTGCCTTCAGTTGCCTTCAGTTCCCCTTAGCTCCTTACAGCATGGAGAATAAAATTGCTCTTCTTACTAGATAAATAATATTTGGCTCATACAATGACAGATGTAGGCCTGAAATCCTATTAAAAAAAGAATTCTTTCAGCCAAGGAAGGGAAGGAAGATCAAGTTCTGCATCATAGAAATGATGGTCTGAAAACTAGAACATTGATCTAAAACTAGAACATTGCAACTTCTTTTATCAGAGCTGTTTATTCTAATCTCATCTGATGCACTTTCTGGGATTTCAGCACTGCATGTTTAGAATTAATGAACAATGTAGATAAAAACTACATGGAATGTGCAAGCAAGGGAGGGTGGAAAGGGTAGTTCCCACTGAAGCCCACATGTATTTGTCTTGACTGTAATGCATACACAGAGTCAGGATATCTGTATTTACAGTTCCACATTCATAAACTATACTTGGATTAGCATTTGAGCAATCAAGATCAGAATATAACACACAAATATACCTTTCTTTTATTTGTTTGAAAATTATGATCTGTAATTAAGTGCCTTTTCTGCCCCTTATTATACTCATAATGTTTTTGTTGTCGTTGTATGTTTTTGTCAGGGACATTAATGAGCTATCAATCACTTACATAAGTCAGAAGTACAAAAGGTCTGCTCTTTGCAAAGTTAAAGGATACTGCTTACAAATATTGGCTATTCAAATGAGACACATTTATATTCAAATTTTAGGTGCCTTGCAGCTTTCACGGCTGCTCACGCCTCTATAGATTTAAGTTTAATCTGTAACACACAAACAGTTTGAAGTGGATGATTACTGAAGAGGGTCTTTTAAAACTGCCTCTGAACACATTTTACACAGTTCACCTATCACACAGGGGTTCTCAGAATCAATTGTAGCAAGGGTCAAAGATCAGAACATTGCCGGGGGTTCAAGCGTGGTTTCTATTCTATGTTCCCTCCTCAGAAAAATCATGCCATAGCTGATTAAAACTGGTGAACTGTGGAGCCTAGATGAGCGAGTGAACATTTTTTAAATTATTTTGCTGACTTCTGAAAGGAAACACAGTAGGTGAGAAGGGTCAATGCAGATTTGGAAAGAGATTTTTCAGCGAAATTGCTGAAATGCGAGATGTGCCTAAGCCTTGTATGAAACAGTGTCAAACTACCTAAGTGTTTAACTTTTCAATAACTTTTGGAGAGTGATCTTATACAGAGCCAATTATCAAAAGAAGGGTCTAGTCATATCAAGCTCAGAATGAGGGGGTTGCTTCTGTCCTCACTAGAGCTGCCTTGACAGAAGTTCAGAATCCTGTAATAACACACGCATGTGTGTTGCATGGGCCTAATGCTTTAATTTACTCTTTGCCATGAGCAGATTTACAAGGAGGCTTAGGGATCTACAGCCTCTGCTCACTACTACAGCCTTGTCTGGATCACATAACAAAGAAAGAAGGCAAAGCCATTTGCATTTTGGCTGCACCCGATCCTGAATGCAGCCTTTTGTAATATCACTTGTAGCTCAGATGTCCTCTGGCTTTCAGCTATAACTGGGAGATACCATTGTCTCAGATCTCTGTCATTCATTTGCAGCACGACTTTGAGGAACTGTATAATATAGCAATGCTCAAACACAAATACTGACATTTAGGCTCCTTGAGAAATCACCTAATTTTGCAAGGTGCTGTCAATTGATATCCTGAGGAACATGAGCTTGTGTATTGGGTGATTTGCTATTAATAGCCAAGTTTGAAAGTGGGGGCTGCACATTCAGTGCCTACGGCCTTGTAAGGATCAACTTCTTTCCTACATTACAGTGGGAGTCAGGAGGAGAATGGAAATTGGCAACATACCTTTGCTGTGAAGATTTATATCTTTATTCTAGATAACATGGAAGTTTCCGTGAGGACAGAGCATTTTCTGAGGATTCATTTAAGTAATACCTTCTTTCCTCCATCAGTTGCTGATGGATTCTGTCTTCCTTTTGTAAGTTGCCTCTGCATTTTGATCAGTCATGAGCAGATAAAGGGATTTTCGCATACACTGGCAGAAGTGATCTTTCCGTGGTGATTGTTTCAACGACAGTCTTCCTCATTATACTGTGTACTCCACCTACCACAAAGGCTCCTCAGCAAATGTTTATAAAGAAGGCCTTCAAAAAGCAGATTTGCTCCTACAGAAATATATTACTGCCCTGTAATTCTCTTTTAATCTCTCATGATGTAAGTGGTCATCAGATTTTGAGTGAACTGAGAGAGGTCAATTTATTGGATTATCCCCCTGCACAGGGCTTTGTTTGCAGTGTGCTTTCGGACTCTTAGCTACAGATTATGACAAGCTAAGTGAAGAAAACAATTCTGTAATTTGCAGTTGTTGCACATTTAAAATCCTACTTTAGATATAGATAGAAGCTTTGCCTCGTAGCATTTTAGGAGATAAGTGGGACCTTTCCAAGCCGATGAGAAGGTGGTATTTGAAAATCCTGCATCTTCTCATTGCATCAGAATTACAGTTTGGTAGCATTGAACTTTTTTAGTTGATCTGATGGAACTTCACCACCAAATAGCCAGGATTGCTCATTCTCTTTTCATTTGGAAGTTCTACTGCTTTGGGTCATGGAAATCTTTAAAGTCTGCTTATTGAAACAGGAACTATCACTTCTTTTGAGTCTAGAATTAGAACCATAGACGCTAAACTGCTTTATCCTACCACCGAATACAAGGATTTAAGTGTGAAGAATAGAGGAATAACACTCTTTGGATTTGGATCCTCCCCTGACCTTGGGCCCAGCTGTACATTAGACATTTCTGTGAGTTATCACAAGAAAAAGAATGCAGCAAGTTTGAGCATGTTCCTTCCTCCTTGGTTTCTTTAGTAATACTGAGTGGAGTTTTATCAACAAATGATAGTAAATCATACTAAGATAGGAAAACACCTTTTGTGTAAGTCCACATTTGAACCTGTACATAACCGTGACAATAAAATGTGCTTCAATTGCATTGGTAATCATCTGAATGTGTATAAGGTATGAAATCTAAGTGCTAAAAAATGCAGCTTATTCCTGAAACAGGTCAGAGGCCACATAACCTAAGCTGGGTCTTCAAGCAAAGGATGTCTTGGTTGTTTGAGAGGTGCCCAGTGTTTACATGGTACTCCAAAATAATCATAATTGTGCTTTGCATGATTTCTATCTCTTTGCAATCTAGATTTAAAGACATTATTGTGTTAAATTATAGTGATTTTCTAGATGGTGAAACTGGTGTGTTGTGGAGTTCTTGTGTATAGCAACTGATTTTTTTAAATTTGGGTTCCCTGAATATGTCCATGTTTTCTGCATTTGATTTTTGTCCAGAGTAATTTTAATGTAGTCCTTTGCCTGAAATTTTCAGAAGTCCAGAAGTAGAACTGGCTGTTGGAAGTACAAAATGAGGAGCCTGTGTCCTGTGTCACAAACGTGCTGAGCTGTGACACTCTAAGTGCACAGCAGTCAGTCTGTGGTGACCCGTACTACTGAGCTTTCCCAGAAAGTCTTATGTCTTTTTTCTTCCTCCACAAGTTTTAATCTTTATTTCCACGCTCTCTCCTGTGAATCTTCCAAGGAAGATGCCAGTCAGAATACACTGATGCCTTAGGTGCAAGCTCTGCCCAGGAGCACAGTCCTAGAACTGGACACTGCAGTTTCAGATGCTCAGATCTGCAGTGGCTCCCTTGCAGTATGAGTCACATCTATTTCAATCTACTCTTCCTTGCAGTGTTCCTTCTCAGTAGAACTGCTGATCTGTTCTGAGAATAACTGCTAGTGCACAGCTTTAGGGGAAGGAGTTTCTCTCTTAACTTGCCTGAAAGAGCAGACATAAATTTGTCAGGAAGGTTACATGAGTTTTGGCAAACGGCTGCTGCAGCCTTTCTCATTAGAATTGGCTGATGTGGCACCCACTCCCATCTCATGATGGGGCTGCATGGCTGTGCAGCTCCAGCTGGCAGACTGAGGCTGTGCCAGCTCTGGGACAACACTGCACAGGAACTGTTTAACTACTGTTTATGATTTGTGTTGAAGTAGCAGCAGGGGACCCAAACCTCCCTGTGCATAGCAGTGCCCGAATGTGAAAGACAATCACTGTTGCAGGGATCTTACAGTCTCCACAGAAAACCTCGAGTCCTGGATGGTCTTGACTCTTGCTGGCAAAACTCCTGCTGAAATAATTTTGCCTTTGTGGATAAATTGGAAATGTTGAAGGAAGCCATAATAAGGGTATTTGCAGTTGGTGCCGTGGACAGTAGAGAACTATCCACATCCTTTAATGTTCATTTTCAGATGTATTCATGTATAATCTAAAAATATATATTAAGTACTCATATGATATTGATGTGCAAAAAAACAGTCTGTATCTCCAAAATACTAACAGACTTGTGTCCCTAACAAAGTGAACAAAATATAACTCAGAGTCAGTTTTAAAGCCAAGTCTTTTCACAGTATTGGCCAAAACAGGTGTAGAAAGCATTAAATAGCCCAGCTGAATTTTCATAACGCACTGGGGTAGTTCTTACTGAATGTTTTTCAGTGAGACCTTGGCAGTGACCACAGCCAGACATCCCACCTCATAGCTTGTTAGTGCTGAATATGAAGTTTTTGTAATCAAAACCTTCTGTCGGCATTAGCTGAATGTGAAGTTTTTTGCAATCTATTTCCTCACTCTTGCCCCCCTTGTTCCCTTCGTTCTTAGTTGCCTAAATTTTAGCCTGCCAGACCTGAAATTACATACAAACACTTCGGGATTCAGGTGGCTTTCTCCAACAGCCACACAATCACTGTCCTGCCTACATGTCCTGATAATCTGTTGGGCATTCCAGATCCTTATCACAGTTAACAAGCTCACTGGTTAAGGGCACAGTGCTCTGAAGGAAGGTTGTCATTGACACCGACAACACTCCAGCCTGGAAGAGAGGGTTTGTATCCCAGCATGGGCTGTCAGCCACTTGCAGCAGCATTATGTTTACAGGTGTACGTCCTTCTGGTCTTCATCTTTCCTCCACTGACTTCATTTACCTGCTTGGATTTATATCTGCAAATATCAAAGAATACATTTGGAACATGCCATCTGAATTCCACTCTCAGCATTTCTAGTTCAAAGTGCAGCAACTGTTTCTAAATATAACAGTACATTCCAAATTCACTTTATTTTCTCATGTTTATTTATCAATTCATGCCAAGACACTACAGAAAAAGAGAATTTATGCATCATTTATCATTCTGACAAAATCCATCCTGCCTTGAAAAGCAGGTCATTTACATTGCATTCTTCTTTCAAAATGACTTATTTCTTTACTCTCATCTGTCAAAAGACATAAGAAAAAGTATTTCTGCTGTAGAACGAGTTACTTTAGTAAAAATAACACTTTGAAATGGTGTTAAATGTTTGCTGGTTCTATCTTTTCTGATTGATTTTTATTTCTTTTCCAGACCTTTGGTGCTGATGATGTTGTGTGCACAAGAATTTATGTAAGAGAGTAAAAACATCAATTCACTTGTCATCTGGGATGAAGTGGAGAACTGTGAAAACCCCCAGTATATTGAGTATCTGTGTGTGCTGTTACTAATGCGGTGTTGTATGTGACCGTGTGTGTTATATCTGAACCCAGATCCTCTGTTAAGTGTATTTTGCTTTAAGCTTTCATTTCAGACACTATTCCTTCCCACTTCTATGCCATCAATTTTCATGTCTACTTTGTATTTTGTAGTTGTCACTTGCTATGGTTTCCTCAGTTATTAAACTTATTGGGCATAACTCACAGCTGTTTGGGGGTGTTTTTAATTGAAAATCCACCAGGGCTTTGGTTAGGACTGAAACACTTTCTACCCTCTGCTGAAGTCAGTGTGGAGTTTCCCTGCTTTCGACTGGTCCTGTGCTGTCAGGCAACATCTCCCAGGGCAATACAAAGGAATGGAGAGCAAGCAGATGGCAAGGCCTTTGACAGAGCTGCAGGCTGCTCTCTTGAACCCAGAGCTCTGCTTCTTTCCTTCTTTCTGTCCTCTCACCTTTCTCCTCTCTCTCTCTTGTCCTCTCTTCCTCCCTGTTGAGGAATAATTTGTGTATGCTGTGGTTGCTGGGACTGCAATTCAGCTGAACCAGACAAGACAAGGTGAGATCTTTCCCCTTTCCTGCTGCGTGTCTGAAGAATGCCCAAACTTCCCCATTGAGACACACAGTATCCAAGTACAAAACCCAGCTGTATCTACAGGACAAATAACATCATGATCATGACTGCTCGTTATTGTCATCACATCCAAGCACCTCAGGCCTGATCAGAGAGCCAGAAGAATCTGACAGACTTTACTTATTCTGGCCATAAAAAAATAAAGCTGAGGAATGCTGCTTTTCTCCTACCTTCTCACCTGTGACAAAGAGAATTTCCAATGGCTTCACTCCCCCTCCGTGTTACAACTCTCACTTCTGTTGATTCAGCCTTTCATTCTTTAACCAACTAAGTGTTTCACAAACCAGGGCCATAGTTCAAGAATGAAACATCAAATTTAATGTATTTATTCTGGCTCAGAGTTCTGGCTGCAGCACTATCAAGTATTAGATTCAAGCTGAACAGACATTCCACTAATGAACCAGATAGTCTTCAGTTCTTCAGCCTTGGAAATGTCTGGAGATTGAGAGGAGGAGCACTACTTATTTCACTGCAATATCCAATCTTACATGACCAGCTTTTTATCTTCGTAAGAATAATTTTTCTGCTTCATATTACACAATAATGTAAGATTTTTAAGAGGTTCAGTGTTAACAGAATATATGCCCTGTTCACTGCTCACTACTCGCAACAGGAAAATAGGACCAAAACTTATTCATATTGGGACATCCTTGATAAATTAATCTGTCTCTTCATCCCCCACATAGCTATGCAGAGAAATCCCCCTTGATAGGATTGCCTAACTGCCATGGAGAAATCAGCCAGCTGTTCTGTTTATTGAAATGTGGCCTACAGAAGCACAAGAGGAGAGAAACATACAGTGTTTTCTGTCTCCTCTGTTCTGTCAGGTCATGCTTGCTTTCTCTGCCATCAGCACTCAAGATACCATATTGCAGCTGAAAAAAGGGTTCTTTTTTTCCACGCTCTAACCTTAAGCCAAATCCTGTTTCCGAGACCTTGGTTCTATTAGTATCAATTAAATACAGTGCACGCTGGCCCACACTGAGGCAGGGCCTGAAATTAGTTCATTGAGGATTGGATACAGCTGAAGCTCTACCCCCCAGTAAGAACAAAACCAAGAGGGAGGATGTCAGGGATCTAGCTTTATTCTCCATCTTCTTTTAAGATTCAAATTAAAATAGTTGGGTGTTTTGTTATAAACAAGTTCCACGTCAGGGTTATCTGGATCTGTTTGTGCAATCAGCTATGCCAAAAGGATTCCAGAAAAAAGTGCCAGACTTTGAGCTCGCTCAAAGCTGTTCAGGGATGCAGACAAAACTATGTTGCCACACCAAGGCTGAGCAGTCAATAACATTGTTGCAGGACATGTTGGCACAAGTGCTCCCAGAGCACCAGCAGCCCACCAGCACCACAAAGGCTTTGCCTCCACCTCCAAGAAGGTGTGTGATGGATGTGGGGGCTGGTACAAGCTGAAGAGGCAAGTGGGAGAGACAAAGCTTAGTACAAATGAGTAGTAGGGCTGTTTTACCACTCCAAGAAAATATGCCACTCTTAGCAATTACCTTTTCCACCTATGTCTAAAAGCCCTGATGCACAGTTTGTGAGGGTTCCACAAGGTATTGGCGTGAGCCTCACACTGTCTAAAGCCAGTGAGTGCATTTAATGGAAGCAGTGATTTCTGTGTTTCATTTCTAGGAAGGCTCAACTAAGCCGTTGTGCTGCTTAAGCAAATGTCCTTCAGAAAACTTTCCCATCATCTGGAAAATACCAAGTCAGGTTTCCATCCACCCAGTTGGCAACTACTCTCCAAGTAGTAAAACATGAGCTATGCAATGAGCTTGTAGGAGTTATGATTAAAAACAGGCTCTGGAGGTATGAGCTACCCTGAATAACTGGGAACTTTCTTCCAGGCTTGAAGCTGTTCACCTTAGCTTCGTTTGCAGTCTGGCATGACAGAAGTTCCTTTCTTTAATAATTCCAGTATGGAAGCTTCACCACTTGATTGACTTTTGTGAAGTTATAATAAACTTACTGGTGCATGGGTAAATTCCTATGAACAGAGACTAGAGCTGGTCCAGGGTGTTAGTTTTATGGCTCATTGTTGAAAGTGCAAAGGCCAAATTGTATTTTGTGAGTGCTCTTGGATTTAAAGCCTTCAAATCTAGGCACTCAAGGATTTGGAGTGAATTTATTGGCCAAAAGCCTTGCAGTTGTCTCCTGCTTTTTTTTTTCATTGCTGAAATTAAGCTCCTTTGGGAACACAGAAGTTGAATAATGCCATGGAGCCAACAGAGACAGTTTTATTCACTTTTTGTGTAAAAAGTCATGAATTCACACACACACCCCCCCTAGATGAGGTGATGGAAGCAGAGCAGATTTGCTGTAGCTTTCATCCACAAAAATTAAGTCTCACGATGTCTGAGTGTTAAATGGTTGCTCAGCAGAATAGGGTCCTGAAAGCTTCAGGAGGCTGCTCTCTGCACACAGGTATCTTTAGGCAAAGGTGCCAGGACAGTGGAGCACCTAAGGGTTACGTAAGTGATTTGTTGATTATTTGATAGCATGTAGATGTCTGAAACGGGCCTCAGAGATTTCACAGATATCGTCTTCCAGATTCAAGTCAAAGAGATGCTCTCTGTGGCTCCAGGTAATCAGCCAGGGACAGAGCCTGGCTCACAGTTACATTACCAGTGGGCGAGCAGAAACTTCCCCTCATTCTGCTGTGTTCTAAGCAGAAGTTTTGTCACTTGGGCTGGAAGCCCTCTGAGGTTCCAAGCACTGACTGGTGACAGACATGGCCCACCTCTGGATGGCTGCTGATTGACCACTGGATGTATAAGCACCACCCCCCATCTGCTGTCCTGCACATCCCTGTGCCCTACAAGGCAGACTTCTGAGCTCTGTAGTGCTCAATGCTGATGGCCAAAGGACTTTCTGACCTAGAAATGAATGCATGAGGGAGCCTTCCTTGTAAGTGTATTACATACTGCTGTTTATGCTTGAGACACTTCTCCATACAAAGGCAGCAGAATACAGGCAGCTAAGAAGGTGAGAAGTCTTCCTTTTTGAAGTTTAAAGGCTTTGTCTTGCCGTTGTCTGAGCAGTCCTTGAATGGATACAGTACAAGTGAGTATTCAGTATTATGACTAAACATAACCTTCTACAGCTATTTTAGATATCTGCACAAAGCAGGATCTTCAGGGGAGCTGTACCTGTTTTTGGAAGGGCAGCAGCACACCACGGGCAAAGCCTCAGGGCATCACAACTGGGGTGGCTGTGACTGGGACAGTGACTGCCAGCCTCTGTGCCTGCTGCCTTGGGACTGAGCACTGCACGGGCCGTGCTGATAAGCAACTGCTACAGCAAGACAAAGAAAGGGTTATGTGGGTATCTGCAGCAATTTGGCACATGGGTAACATTTCACAACAAGACTCACCCACATGAGTGGAACACTAGGATCCAGAGGCCATATTCTATGCCCTAAGGCAAGAAGAGTTCATTTTAGGACTTTCCTTTGATTTTCCATACTTTATTCTTAAGCTGCTTTCATAAAACATTTATTGTTTTTCTTCAGGAAAAATAAACATCCTTACCAGTAAACAGATCAGACAGTGAAATTGGATTCAAAATAATCCACTGTGGGAAACTCAAAATATGAAAAAATTCTCAGCCAGAAATTTGATACTGCACTGAATAGTTCAGTTCACAGATATCTGTCTCACCAGCTCTTTTTGTGTGTATCAGAGCTGTCCACTTGCATGTTGTATGCTCTGGAGACCTAGTGCTGCTTTAGCTCAAGTTATCACTTCTTGCACACTGTGTGCAAAGGGAACATTTCTGCTAACAGGAAGCCCCAAATCCCACATGGCTGCAGAATTCAGAGTCTTTGATTATTTTTAAAATACATGTTCTCTGAGTACTGCCATGTCAGAAGTGGAACAACCTGATGCTCTGACAACATGATCTGTGGCAGGCACACAGTTCTTTGGCCATGTTCTCAGAACAAAGAGGAACATGGCAGTTAAACTCTTTTACAAGCTTGAGTAAGATTTGCTGTTAGAATTTGCTGTGTGGTCACACACTGCGACCAGAGAAGAAGGTGGCGAGGCTTGAAATGGTTTCTACAGGAGACAATAGCACAGTCTTCTACCAGATACAGCTCTCTCCTGCACTAACCAGCTGCTCACAAGGGAAGGCAGTTCAGCTGCTCAAGCAGAAAGGATGTGACGGCCTAGGTGACTGTCTGAACTACAGATTTCTTAAAAGCTCTGCAGATATGTATCTCAGCATTAATCTTCAGGATGTTCATGTGAAGCTGGGGGACTGATTTCATCATAAGTCTGATGAGCTCACAGAAAGTTTTCAAAGGGCTGAAGCTTTCATGTCTAAGTAGCTGCTGGGAGATAAAGGTATGATTGGAGTTGCAGTGTTCTTACAGAATTGCAGATAGGAATAGCTACAGTGGGTCGGTGTAAAGGTCCTCTCTCCTCCAGAATTTGGTGCCTAAGACTCTTCCCTGAGACTCCTGGGAGCCTGCATATCAAAGTTACTCAGAAAGATCTTTTGAACACTAATATATAGCCCATGTCAGTGCTGAGATTCTGCTGCTTTCAAGATGCTGATGATTGCTGAAGCTATTGCTTTCTATTTCTCTTGCTGCATTTGGGAGATTTTTGAAATGTTCCATTTGTGGAAGTTTATGTAGAACTGACACTATGCCATAATGATGCGTTGTGAGTCTGGGACATCTAAATAATGATGATATTAATCTGCATGATCTTCCATAGGGTGTGCCAGGACATCAGCAATTACTGTAGTGAGAAAGCCTGTCTCTGAAGTAAGTACCTAATAACTCTTTTTGCAGGAGTTGTTAACACTGAGCTTAGGCATGTGGCAAGGCTAGGGGCTGAGAACATGTTGCAGTTATTACGGAGCTTGAAGTCCAAGTTCCTTTTAAGACACGTCACTGGTAATGTGTCTTAATCAGAAGTATTTTAGTGAAGTAAATTGGAAGCATCTGGACCTGACTGGCATCATGTTCTTTGAAGTGTGGTTTACTCCATAATTCCTTTAATGAACTGGATATCAATACTGTCTGATGAACAGGAAGTATAAACAGTAAAGATCTGTAATGCTTTCCATTAGTGCAGGTTGTACAGAAATATTTCTGTTGTTGATTTTGTTGCAGAGGAAATCTTCAAAACAGGTCACAGGTCAGGTATGGAAATGGTCAGAGACCTGTAAAAGGACCATTTGCAGGGACAGAGCTATTGTTTAAGTAACAGAAGTATTAGTTAATCCGTTGATTTACCACCAAAGTTTCATCCTGCTGGAAAAATATCTAAGAATATACTCCAGAAGTTAGGATGGGGGACACCTTACAATGTTTCTCCTGACCTCACAGTCAGGGTCCCAAGTGGTATGAACACAAAACTGTGTTTTCAGGAAAAAAGAAGGAGGCAAGAGAGATGTAGCATGTGTTTGTCTGTGTGTGAGATAGCCATCATGTCACAGGACCTGGTTTTCACACAGCTCTAGTAGCCCTAGCTAAAGATGAACACAGTGCTCGCTTGCTTTTCTTTCAGTTTATTGGAAAGTGACCCATTTTGTTCAAAAGTTATTTACTTCTACCTGACTGAAAGACCTTCTCCCAGTCTTGGGAAACCAGGCTGGAATACAATGAGACATGTAGAGGTGACACAGTTAGTGACAGAAGGAATACTGGACACTCCTGCAGGTAGGGTGAATGGAGCTATGAAATGAACCATTCCATTATTTTCCCAAAGCTTTTTGATTTTGCCATGGGGGTTGACGCTGTGGCACATGAGACGTTTCACGTGAACACAAATAGCTCTTTCTCGTCTCACCATGCCTAATACTTAGAGTGTTAGTATGTCAGTGGGGAAGACTCTGCATTGTATATCAAAGTCTAAAAAATCTCAAATATAATACTTGGAACCATAGAAGGATCTCAGCATAAAGCCCTGAATCTGTTCCAAGGTAGGGAGGAGGAGGATGAGAGAAAGGGAATTTATGACTTTTTCTATAACATTTTTTTCTTCTTGATTTTGGCAGAGAAACAAAATTTAAGAAAGGGTTTGGATACTTTGCCATAATCAAAAGCCTGGGAAGAGCTTCTTTGTAGGCTTTTTAACTTACATGCATTTGAACAAATTGCTGTATAACTCCCTAAACTGTTTGACATTTTCTCTTGTTAGGGCAAATTATGGTTACATCTACTTCTGGCCCAGATATTTTTTGAAAGAGTAAGTTGCTCTCTACTAAGTTTAAACAATTGCATGTGCTAAATGCTTGTAATAAGTGCAGTGGCCTGTTAAATTAAGCCTGAATTTATTCAGGATATGTTAATTTTATGAATACTTTTGAATAAGTAATTACCATTTTGCCTGAAGCCTGTCATTTGGATGCTGCAATAATTAGGGTGCCCATTAGCCAGATTTCATCATCTAATAACACAAAGTAAATACAGAGAAAAATTGAGGAGAAAACTTTGGTATCTTGAAGAAGAAGATATTGGGATAACAGTTTAAAATACATTTCTCTATAAGAAAGACAGGAGTTAACTGTTAAGTTTCTGGAGCCAGTTCAAGAGAGCCACGGTGCCAGTGTTCCTCTGGCAGGCAGCAGCCACAGCTGAGTGGCTGGAGGCAGAGGCAGCCCGTGGGGAGGGCAGGGGCCATCACTCTTTGTCCTGGGCACAGCACAAGCCTCTGATGGCAGCCCAGTAACATCCAGCTGGTAAAGAGAACAATTCACATAGCTGGTCATAAACAGATGAAATCAGTCTCAAGGAAATGACGAGAACCTACAAACATCACGCTGCTCACCAGCTGGGAATGGTGTGAATCTCCCTCTCAGTTAACCAGTCCTGGAGGCAAATAATCACCCTATTATACAGCACTCTGGGCAGCAATTTTAAATTTACTCCTATGAAACTGTATTGTTGCTTTGCAAGGATTTTACTACCATAGTTACTCACATATATGTAAAGGTGTTTTTTAAAATAAAGTTTTCTCTCTGTAGTTCGGACAAATGTTCCCAGTGGATCAACTGATTTTCTGCACTGTCCAGAGTTTAGTATTGCTACACAGAAGATGGAAGGAACTAGCTGGTTTTGGAGGATTATCCATGGCAACAAAATGTGAGAAGAGCTCATGAAGCAACAGGGATGCAATACACAGAGCCAGTGCCATTCAGCAGCCCAAAATTTGCTTTTGGTCAAGGAAGCAGCTCTTGTTCCTCCTCTGCCCCTGCCTGAACAGAGTCAAGATATGCCTCTCTGGCTGAGTCTAGGAATAAGGCTCAGGAATGGAGGGAATGACAGGAAGGTGAATGATCAGGAATTGCAGCCATGAACAGAAGGTGTTTGTGTGGAACATACTTCAGAATAGATGCAAAGGTGTCCTTACATTTAAGGATGTCTTACACAGCTTTTTCATTCCACCTAGCTGAGGTTTCAGTCCTGCAAGTTGTGTTCAGTGCTGCTCACCTGACAGCAAGATGGTTCCTTGCTCAAAGCTGCTTAGGATGTGATGTCCAAGCACATGCACACTTCAGCACCCAGAGGTCTTGGTGCAAGAGGTGCAAGACTGCTCAGGGAAACTACTGTCACAGGCATAAAGGATTTCTTTCAAAGTTCATTTGGAAAGTGCCAGCTGCATTTCTAACTATAAAAATAGCAACAGTGCCTTTCTTATATATGACTTTAAGGGCATAATTTGTCTTATATTGGTATAATAACTACTGTCTTCTAGTAACTAGTGTTGCAAGAATAGCCAGAAGGCATTCATCCTGCAAGAGTCTTCAGCAGAGATGTTTTCTCCACAACACATGGCAAAGTCCTCTATTGTTTCTGGGAATCTTTGTAGCTTGAATGCATTATTCTGCTGTCTTGTCATCCATGTGCATGATAAACTGGGCATTCTTGACTATTGTTTTATAAAACTGTGGCTAAGAAAATGAAATGGCCTTTTATTTTATTTAGGCAAAAAAGTGATTTGTGAAAAGACACATCCACTTCCCTGATGGGAAGTCCATGTGTGCTTTAAGCCCCAGAGCTGACTGGGCTGAGACGATGCCTTTGCCATAGCTGTTACCATTGGTATTATTGAAGTGCACAAAAGAACAGACCCCCTTCTACTGCCCCCAACTCTACTGTGCTATGTGCTGAACAAAGATGGTTTGAGGCCCTCCCAAGCTTCAGCCTTTGTAAATGCCCTGGGACAATAGTCCTGGGGACAGAAAGACACATTCCTCTTCCCCATGGGGTTCACATGATCCATGTGGAGGTTGTCATCTCTTAAATTTCAGTGGTGAGCTGGAGGGACAGGAGGGGGTTTTAAGCAGCACAGAAAATAAATCATTCACACAGCCTTGCTTCAGTGCCTCCCCTCTCAGCTGTCCCCACAGGAAGGCCTTTCTCCAGAGCCACACCATTTTCACTTCACCAGGTTTTTGGCCTCAGTCTGTGTCTGGGAAACACTGCCCCATCTGTTGGGGATGTGTGTGTTTCAGGCAACTCTCGCTTGCATGAAATGAAGCTGTGCTCAGCTTTATCTGCAGTTACAGCTGAGTGCATCCACCTTGGTTGGGCAGCCATTGGCTGAGGTTGGCTGAGTCTCTTGGCTTCATCTGGTGAAAGGTAAATGACTGAAAGGATGAAAACAGGGTTTTTAAATTGCCAAGCCACTTGAATCAATAGGGAACTCTGCATGTCACTACATGTGGTCTCCATGGACCCTGTATGAAAGATGAAGGCAGCTGTGACCTCACTTCATCACCCTTGCCTCAATCAATAGCTACCAGCTTTTAAAGTCCCAAAAGGTGTGATTAAGTCTCTGCTCCATGAAGTTAGCATTTCCTGGCATATAGCCCATTGTCCTGACTGAAAGGACCTAAAAGCCTTTATTCTGTGAGGGTTAATGACCAGATGTCCCTGGAAGGAAGCCCACCAGCCCTGGGCCTCAGTGCCAGAAATTACTGCAGCTGATTTCATTCCCCTTTGCATCCATGTTGCAGCTTCAGTGGCAGCATGAAGAATTTCACTTGGGTAAAGAAGCCTGTGGGTGCAGGGATAATCCTGGTAGAGCCCTGGGAGGGGACTGGAAAGAGATCAGTGTTATTCTATTCTATTGCTCTTAGTCTACGAGAGGATGCTTCAGAAGGATGCAAACTCAAACCCTTCCACACCTGAGAGTGTGGTAAGTGCATGTGTCCTGGTTTAGGGCAAATTTGGGAGGAAACCTCCGAATGGTGTTCCTCTGGAGAGCAAACCCAAACAGCCCCTCCCCCCAGCCGGTCCGGGAAAAGAACTTCCTCAGAGAAAAGTGGAAAAAACTATTTATTTAACAAACAAAATGCCCACAAGCA
>JANPWX010000281.1:674757-694749 GCA_024734555.1 Trochalopteron elliotii | reverse complement strand
GGGCGCGGGGTGCAGTCTCGCGAGAGCTGCCGGCCCGCCGGCGCCCCTCAGGCCGCTCCCTCACGCTGACATGGTCGCCGGCAATGGACCCTCCCAGGACAGGTCGGTCACTGCGGGGACGGGACCGCCCCGCCCGCCGAGACACTGCAGCCCGGGACATCGCCTCACCCTCTGCACCGCCGAAAGGCGCTGTCCCAGGCCGCGGAGCTCCCTCCGGGGAGAGAGCGGCCCCGTCCCCGCCCCGCTGTCTGCTCCCTCCGTGGGGTTATTTATTCCGTGCACCTAATGGCTGCTACGAGGTTTATTTTTGTGTCTTGTTCCCTTGACGTTGGCTTGACAGTCAGTGCTTTGTGCTTCCTGCTGTATTAAAACCCATGTCTCTTATCTGCGCTGGTGAGATGTCTTATCCTGCGTGTAGATGGCTAACTGAGACAACAAAGGTCAGGTGTGTTCAGGTTGTGCTGGCGACCTGCATTGACCTGCTTGTACCTACTATTAGTGATGCTTTTAAAATTCAACTTAGTCACACATCTACATCCGAGGTGTCTCAATCCACTTAGAAACCTTTCCATATTGCATTTACGTACAGTCTAGAGGAACGTTACTTCTGGCAGAATCAGAAAATCTCTTTTTTTTGAGTCCTCAGTTAGTGCTGAAACGACGCATTGTTTTTTTGGCTGTGACTTTGTTTGTTTCGTCCCGCAGGAAGCCCTTACCAGCCCGCCATTGAAGCTTTGGAAAGCCACCCAGAGAAAAAGTTTTACAATGTGTCGAACCTCGGAGGCGCCAAGTATGGTACGATGCTCTCTGGGGGTTCTGGGGGTAAACTGCGCCGCTGGTGCCCTGCGGGGTCAGGAGATGCCATTGGGAATTCCTAATGGGGGTGTTTGGAAGCTGATCATATCCTAATTTCTCAGTGCTTTATGGAGTTGGCAGGGGTAATACTTGTAGGGGTTTTTTAGTAAGGGAGAAAGTACAGGTGTTTCTGCAGTTTTCAACAGTATTCCAAATCAGAAGAATTACTTCTGAAAAAAAAAAAGAAAAAGAAGTGACAAAGAACTCCTATTTAATGCTTCAAAAAGAAATACAGCTTTTACTGTAGTTTTGTACAGCTTCCTGGTGTTCTGGTTTCTTGTCCCCAGCAGCCTCACATAGTGGGTGACTTTGCTAGAACATGGCTCCTGCTGCAGGGTGAGGTTTGGTGGTGCTCATGCTGTTACTTAATCTCAGCTTGTCATTAGTATGCAATGGCTGTCTGTGCCAGCAAGACCTTCACTGGGTCTGTGTGTCCAAGTGCCTTTCACAATGTTGCACGTGTGGTGGGAGGGGAGGCCATGTGGGGTGGGGGGAGCTTTGCTCAGTGCCAGCTGGAACAGGCTTATTAGTCTTGCAGGTAGTTAAAGCATAGTGGTGTTACTCTTTCCCTTTGTCTTCATGTTAAACTGAAATACTTGCATGGGCTGCTTACTTAGGAAAGGCATTTGGGCTGTTTTTCAGTTTTGTAATGTCTGAATGCTTCTGTATTCACAGAATTTGTGATATGCTTCTTGAATAAAAAAAACCCAGTGGATATTTTCCTTGAAACCCATATTTGACCACAGTTATTAACTCCATGTTTTTTGAAGAGAGAAGGGGGCAGAGTGTCTGCTGAAATTTTATGCAAGAGCTGTGTGCTCTTGCAAATTTCTCCTGCTTGTAGTAACAAAGTCAGTCTTTCAGATGAGCACACATGGAGGAAACAGTGCTTCTGCTGGTGGCTTGGTCCAGGGAGAAGCAGTGCTGTGTTAGTAACAAAACCAGACAGTTCCACAGCAGTTTTGTGAAAAGCCTAATGCCAAGAGTGGAAATAAAACAGCAATATACAACTTTCTGCTAAAATGTGCCATAAAGCTTGCAGCAGCAATGGGTATTCCTGAAGATATTCTCAGGAGTCTAAAGAGACTGCACTAATAGGGTCTTTGTCTTCCAGTAGAAACTATTGTGCAGAAGCTGGAAACCTCATGTTAACTTCAAGATAGCAAAATACTAAATAACATCTAGACACAGTGTGGGACAGCACTGGTAGCAAATCCAGCATCTGGAATTGCTCATTGCATTTTTTGCCAGAACAGTTTGAGTTTTACCTGTTTGCCCTCTGCCTTGGGGCTTCTGGCTGTAATTTGACATTAATTGCCAGTTGATATTAATCATATTACTAATGTAAATGTTAATTGATTTAGTTGCCAATTTTCTAGTGTTTTAAGAGTTATGGGGAAAATGAGAAGAGCTCAAAAGGATTTCGGGCAGAGAGGACGTGTCGATATCTAGACCAGGCTCTTGCTGGGGCTGAAGCTGATGTGGGGAATCTTTCATGGTTAAGCTGTGCCAGTCTGGAGGACAGAGATTCCACTCCCTCCCACAATCCTGTGCTTAACTGTGTCCCTGTGAGCTGTTTTTTCCTTGTGCCCAGTCCCTGTGTCCCTTCCTGCCCTCTGGGACTTCTCCTGTGCCTTCATGGGCACTTGTGCTGGGCCAGGCCTCCCCTGGGCTGCAGTCCCGGGAGGTGCTGGGCACTGCAGCCTGGTCACCATCTCCCTCTGTGGGAGCCAGCCCAGCTCTCCCTGCAGCTCCTGTGTGTCAGTCCCAGAGCCTCCTCGAGGGCCCTGTGCCAGGTGTGATCTTATTTCTGGGGCTGTCCTGTGCACTGGAAGGCCTGAACTGCACACGGTGCTGCAGATAGGAGCTGCTGGTGCCTCATGGAGGGAAAAAGCTGCTTCTCCAGAGCTGGTGCTGAGCAGCCCCGGGGGCAGTGAGATTTGTAACCCACAAGAGAGCAAACAAGATCTCTGGAAACCTGGCTTTTAAATCAAGTGAGTGGTGGCATGAAGGTTCGTGAGACCTTTTGGATGACATCTTTATACTCGAATTTACTCAAATCTTAAACTCAAAATAGTGACTTCTCTAACTAGACAATAGGGATATTATCTCAGAAAGACACAGTGAGAACAAAGTCAGCAAGTTCTATAATGAATAGTTTGTGAACAAACCACTGGATTAGGTTGAGCCCACCAAACATTTTTTTTAAATTAAATCCTGAAGTTAATAGTTTTACCTTCCTCCAGCTAGCTTTTTATACGATTTCTCACTGCTCTTATGAAGCTGTTTGCCTACTTGAATGATGCTGAAAATAGTGGGATTTGGGAGAGAAATTACAATCAATCTTGATTTTTTTTTTTGTGGTTATTTTGTTTTGTTTGCAGGGAATAGTGACGTTGGGTTTTTTTTCTGTTCCCTCTTACTTCATTCTCATTTCCATTTCCCTTTTTTTTTTCTGTGAAGGAAACTGCTGCTTGTCAGTATCTTGATTCATATCAGTAACAAACTAAATCAAGTTATATTTAATAAAGCGTTCTTCTTTATATTTTATGAAATGTGTTAATTTTAAAAGGGATGCATGGGAGAATAGTTTCTGGTCTGTGTATCACTATTTATTGAAAATAATATTCTGGCATTGGTTGCTTTGGGTTAGTATCCTGAGTAATGGAATGGCAAAATTTACAGTTAAAATGGTTTTCAGTATTCCAGTAGTTGTTGCTTTTGACGTGTTCTGATCAATAATCCCAGGTCTGTATTCCTTGCATCTCTCCCCTGCCAACATGAGGTACTTTATTAAATGTCACTGTCTGAACAGTGTGGTCTAACCATTGGGCTCTCCCATTAAAGTCCCATATGATAACACATTAATGTGTACATTGTGCAACTCTCTGTTCCATGTTGTGTAGGGAAGATCAAACCCAAAGGCAATCAGAGAAGCAGGCTCCTGCAGCTCTCATCTTTCCAAACCCTGGAAAAGTGGAATTCCTTAGAAATGTGAGATTGTAATTTAAAAAAACTGTGTAAGCTGCAAGTGCTGCACTCACGGTGTCTGTCCCTTGTCTCACCCCAGATACTCTGCCTTACTCCATCCGAGTGTTGTTTGAGTCCAGTGTCCGTAACTGCGATGGCTTCTTAGTGAAAGAAACAGATGCTATGAACATCTTGGACTGGAAAACAAAACAGAACCGTGTTGAAGTGCCCTTCTGTCCTGCCAGAGTTGTTCTTCAAGACTTCACGTAAGTGTGTGTTTGTGTGTGTGTGCAAAACCCCCAGAAGAACCTGTGCCAACTCACTGAGATTGTGTTCAGTTCTTTGGCGTGAGAATAAATCAGACCTTCCCTCTTGATACCCAGGTGGAAACGTGTGTGCTGCCTCTGCTGTGTAGTAGATTCCTCATGATAATTCCGTATGAGGCAGGGGTAGGAGTTGTTCTGTAGCATACTCTGGCTTTGGGGCAGATTGGCAAGGCTGAAACTGCTGGCTTGCAAGGAACACTTTAAGGTTAAGAGCCAGAATACAATTGGAAGTGGTGATGTTTTGGCTGTAGCCAGATGATTGACAGTTCACACTGTCACTGACAGTTCTTCCTTGAGATAATTGAAGATTAAATATTGTTTACTCCACAGTGGGTAATCCACTCAAATCAATATATGAATAATACATATATTGAAAAAGCAGCCTCTTAGGATATTAACTTTTTTTTTGATTTGACTATGGCATAGCTAAAAGGGCAGTCCTTTAGCAATTTGCAAATATTCAATTTAAGCTGTCTTGCTGACTCTGTATATTCATTAAGAAGCGAGATAATTTAAAAAAGGAATTATGGTGATAATAAATATGAGGTAACATTTGCTTAGCAGGCAAAGCCAGTAAATGTACATAGTACTGTGTTCTGTAAACACTGCCTCTGTCTGTTTTGTACAGCAATATAAATATTGTGAAATGCTGCGAGTTTCAGAAATGGCTCTGTTAGACAAATGATGCACCTTGAGGTGTTAAACGTGTAGCATGAGCTTTGCTTGCATAGCAAGGTCGTAAAGGTAGGGAGTATCTAAAGATCCCTTCTGTGCTGAAGTACCCTCACACTTGAGGAGCAAAGCAAGACACTAGAGAAGTGTGGTTATCTTTGAGATGGTCCCATGTTCTTGTTTGGTACATTGCCTTCAGACATGCTGTTGCTCATTCAGAAGAGTGTACCAACTCCAGTGACTTTAAAAATGGTTCAAGTCCTTTAAAATTTAGAGAATAACAGGTGTATTGTCTGAAATAGGATGTAGCTACTTCTAGACTTGAATAAAATTAAAAAGAAGTTTGTGCATTTCAGTGAGTTAATGTCTCATGATGTTTTACTGTTTTGGTTTTTTGTCTGTCAGTGGAATTCCAGCAATGGTGGATTTTGCTGCCATGAGGGAAGCTGTGAGAAATGCTGGAGGAGATCCAGTGAAAGTCAATCCTGCCTGTCCAACTGATCTCACTGTTGACCATTCTCTGCAGATTGATTTCAGCAAATGGTAATGTACCTTTTCTTCTTTTTTGTTTTTTTTTTTTTTTTACAAGCCATACATTTTGTCTGACGCTGAGGTGTGGATTCATTCAGGTCTTGTTACTATCCCATCAAATCATTTGCCATGTGTGGATCCCTAAAACAAGACCTGGTGGTATCTGAAAAAGGGCTGGATAAAAATGGATAAGCACTCTTGAGGGGGAGAAAGAATGTTTATGGGGCCTTATGGGTGAAGCTGACTGATAATCCAAATTCTGGGCAAGATTTTGCTGAAATAATGGGATCTGGCATGGTTTCTAGAAAATAACATATCTCAAGAGAATGAGGCAGAGGGCATTTATTTTGCCTTGCTCTGATTTTATTGTTCAAGTTAAACTTTATTTCCAAATGTGGCTGCCTTGTCACGGCTCCAGAGAAGGGGCCTGCAATTCTACTGGGCATTTTGAAAGACTGTCATTGCAGCTGGTGGCTTGTGACTGGTGTGGGTTTTTTTACAGGCTTTGATTTAACACCACATAAATGAGGCTGTGGATATTTTCAGAGAGAGAAGTGTGCTTGGAGAAGTCTGGAAAAGTAAGGGGACTGGAAAGCTACCAGCGTGGTTTTCCTTGTCTGACAGGCAGTGATGTGAAGAATACAGCCTGGGGCTGCCTTTGCTAGAAACAAATACTGCACAAGAGGAAAAACTTGGAGCTTCTGTTTAGTGTTTGCTGAAGTAAATACTAAATAATGCAGCTTCCCTTCACCTTCTCCCCTGACTCTCAATTGTGAAGCCTTCCAAAACCCATGCAGAATTGCATAAACTGCTCAGGCTCTTTGGAAATTTTAAAAGTTCATGGGGAAAAAGCCTGTGGTCGAAGGACATGGATGTGTGAGTCATTTCTGTCAGCCTTCCAAATACTCACAGGATTTTGGTTTGCTGAATGTTAGAAGAGCAAGAAGCTGCAGATGATCTGTTGTGCTGCATGTGTTGTCAGTTCTGTGCTCTGTCCATGCCTGTGTCTGGAGGGACAGCTGATTCCTTTGCAATTAGGCCAGCCTAAAATTATCTGGCAGACCAAGTGCTGGCAAGAGATCTCCACATGCTGCTTTTGTAATGATAAATCCGGCCTCTGGAGTGTCCCTTTGGAAAGCTGTGGGGGCTCAGCAGCTGCTGGCCTGTGATAAGAAACCCTTTGCTGAGGGTGGTTTGTGCTGCTTTTATTGAGCTCCCATCTGTGGGTCACGGCCTGGTGGGCTGTGGTGGGGTTTAGACGAGGTATCCTCTGAGGCCAGGCAATATACCCTGCGCTTGGATAACTAAGGATCTGGCTGTGTTACTAGGGCAGAAGAAAGCAGTGGCTTTAATTGCAATTTTGTGCTTTAATAATTATGGAGAGAGGTGAAAGTCATTCGTTTTTCACAATAAGCTTTCTTTGCTCTCCTGCAGAGACTGAATGTTGCACAAATAGAGGGTAGTGTGCTATATGGACTTTATTTTTTTAAAAAAACCCTGGCTTTTCTCTCTTACTTCTGACTGGCCTGAATAGTGTATACAATTTATCTGCGCCTTCGAGAATTTGTATAAAAAGCCTAATTGTGATCAGATTATGTTTATTTCCTTGAGAAAGCTTTGCCTGTAATCATTCCTCTGTGGTTTTAACAGAACATGTGCAGCACTGTCTTAAAAAAAGAAACAAGTTCAGTCTACCATTTGGATGAGAATCTACCCACACCTTCTGACTTTAAAACTCTGAGTTCAGCCTTTGCAATGCGTTGATAAAGATTTCTGGTCTGCTGTGAACAAATGGAAGGAATTGTTTGGTTTTAATCTTTGAGACAATCCAGTTCTGTTAACTTCTTACTATACTACGTTACTTAACTGACCTTATCCAGCAGTAGTTTACTTTGCAACAGAGTTGTAATAAAATAACTATTTTTTCAGATACTGTTTTATAATCTGTTGAAGGGATTGCAAAAAACGCAAGATGTGGGGGGCAGGGTGTGTACACAAAGAAGCACATCACCAATGTCTCAATGAACGCTGTGTTTGATGTTGCAGTGCAATCCAGAACGCTCCCAACCCCGGAGGGGGCGAGCAGAAGCCGCTGGCCAGGCTGTCCCCGCTGAAGCCGCCGCTGCGGAAGCCGCCCCCGTGCCGGGGCCACAGCAGCTGCCGGGGCTCGTGCGGCGCGGGGGAGGCCGGCCGCAGCTCGGGACCCTTCTCTGCGCAGATCGAGAACACGCCCATCCTCTGCCCCTTCCACCTGCAGCCTGTGCCTGAGTATGGAAGCTCCTTTGCCAAATTGTGTTGTACCTTTGTGTTGTGGGCTACTGCCTGTGACAGCTCAGGAAAATGGGATTTATTTTTTTTTAACATGCTTCTGTAGTTTTCACCCATGCCATAGAAAAGTTGTTTCAGTATCTAGAAGTAGGTCGGATGTAGCAGATAAGAATTAAGTCTACAATAAACTTTACTTTTTCCAAGAAGAGCTTTACTCAACACACTGCAGATGGCCACCTGTTGGCTCATGGCTGTGATTCTTAAATTAAATATTAGTACTTCTCTCATTTCTTTACAACAACAACTAAGCATAGGAGTAGTTCTCTGTTGCAAAGGGAGCCTGAGTGAATAACTTAATGAAGCATTAATTTATTTCTAAAAGTAACTTGTAGATTTTTGAAATTACTTTTCAGAAGTCTCTGGCTCCTAAAGAACTAAGAACTAGCTTATACATCATCCCCCAGCCTGTACAGCATCTCAGAGTCCATCTGTCACTGAGTTAAAATTCAGTAAATATCCTGCCTGTGTAGTAGCCCAGGGGTGCCTCATGTTGTGCCTCTCCCAGATTTCTGTGTTATTAACAGGTCGTTGTGCACTGTTCCATCTATGCCAATTATGTGTAATCATCCTCCTCCTTCAGCTGCTGCCTCTTTGTCTGATGAACTGTTGAGATCCCTATCTGCCTGTGCTGGACAGGTGTACAATTAAAGAGCTGATCTGTATCCCACAGTGATACTGTACGGAATGCTGTGGTAGGATTATGGATATGGAAATATTCCTGCTCAGTAGGAATGCAGAAGCAGTGATGTTTTCAGCAATACTGGTGTTCTGGCAGCACACCAGCAGTGGTATTTATGAAGCTGCAGTATGAACTCTGACTGTCCCTCAGGGCTTGGTGAAGCAGGAGAGCTGCTGACCTGCTGCAGAGAAGAAGGGGAAGGGTCATGACTGTAAAATACACTTCTGAAAATTGAGCACTTCCTTCCTGGTACAAAGCAAGTGTGTTCCCTTCCTTGTTCAGCTGCACAAAGCAGAGGTTATTCCTCTTAAATTATAGATTATTCTGTTACCACAAGTATCAGTATCTTAATAAATAACATATTAAGAAAAGATAGTTCATTTTATGAGACTGTACTGATGAGTACTTGTGAAGAAAAACTTGTGGCTTGGAGGGAAATACAAAAATGGAGGATAGTTACAATTGAACTAGCAAACATCTTGGTTCTTTAATGTATGGAGTTTTGAGATGGGCAACCTGTGAGTCAACTGATAGGGGGGTAAAAAACTTCTGTGTATTGCAGCACATGCTTGGAATAGATCTAAAGTATTTTTGAGGTCACACACTTTGAGGAAACCATACCTAGAATAAACAGGTTCTCAGACACAGCACATATGAAATTAGCTATTCTTCACTGTTAACAGAAAGCTTGCTGCAGGGAAGCAATTATCTTTCTTCTAATAAACCTCTTCAAAGAGTCCTGCAGGCTTAAATAAGTCTTTCATCAAACAATCTAAAACTACAACTTGTTCTTCTGTGATTTGAAATAAATTATGACAGTACTTGTAAACTTGTTTTCTTCCTAGGCCTGAGACAGTTTTGAAAAATCAAGAGATGGAATTTGGCAGAAATAGAGAGAGGCTTCAATTTTTTAAGGTATGTCTGTGGTTTGGGCTTTTTAAAGAGTCATTTGTCTACCAGTATTCAGGTTTAGATGATAAATTAAATGTAATAATTTGGAAATGGTCAGGTTTTCAAATCTGAAATTAAACAAGAACAGAAAATTGGCTTTCTTACTTGAAAAATTTACTCTGATTTGGTTCTTGTCAGTGGGGATTTATGAAGCATTAGTGTTTTTAATGCCTTTCATGAGCTCAGTGCCTTAGGTCACAGTGGATTTCTGACTGAAAGGGTCATTTATCCATAACTGTGTTAACAAAAGTTCCTGAAGTTGGACGTGTTGAGTGGACACCAGTGTTCAGACAAGGTTTCTCTCAAACAGGGCAGCAGAAGTCCTGTGGTGAACATCAGCTTCTCTGCTGCTGTGCAGGGGTCTACAACATTACTATTTGATCCTTATCCTCTATTTTGACATGGCTTAGGAATTCACTGCAATGATCTAAAACTCTTTTCATGGATGTGGACTACAGGTTTCTGTCTGAAAGTTGCAAATTAGCTTTTACATTATTAAAGAAGGAAATGGCCAGGCTAAATCTTGTTACAAGTTCCCACGTCAGCTCTATTAAATGTACCATCCTGAGTTAGCAAGCGCTTTCACCCTGGAGTGTCAAACCTAAATTCAGTTATGCTATAAATACAAATTCTGCTATAGATACAAGTGCTTAGGTTCTGTTGTCTGAATACCAGGCTTGTAATCAGTTGTGTGAACCAGAAGGTAAGAGATTTCTGCAGCCCTACTTTTGAAAGGTAGGTATGAATTACTGATTCAGCCTTCAGAGGAATTGAGTGAAAGCTTTTGTTGGTGATTAAGAATGTATCCAAGGAGATCAGACACCTCTGTTTCACAAAGGGACAAAAGCCACTTGGGTAAATAGCAAGGACTCGTTTATTGCGTCTTCATTTTGTCTTTTTAGTTATGTTTGAAGAATTGAATATAGCTTTGGAAAAAATGCAACTCTTTTATTCTTCTTTTGGAAAAATTACAGTGGAGTTCAAAAGTTTTTGAGAATATTTCCATAATTCCACCCGAGACTGGAACGGCACACCAAGTGAACTTGGAATATTTGTCCCGAGTGGTTTTTGACGTGAAAAATTTCCTGCATCCTGATAGCGTGGTTGGCACAGACTCACACACAACCATGGTAAATGGCTTGGGTATCTTGGGCTGGGGTAAGTATGCTCAGAACTTCATTGCTATTGGAAAGGCAACTAAAGCTTCACTAAAAAATATTTCTTCCCACTGGATGTTTGTATCTCAAGCATACCAGACTGTCTTGAATTATTGTTCTGAATATTTTTTGTCTACAAGTAATCTTGAATAAAATTTCTTTCCCTTGAGAAACTGCTCTGTAATTTAAAGAGAAAACAACCAAAACCCAGCTGATATTCAAATAATTGCTGTTTGTACAGCAGAAATTTGCATGACGGTTTCTTTTCTCACTGAAGATTAGTTTTACATATAAAATATTTTCTAGCTGACTGCGATGTCTAATTGAGCAATAGTCTTACTTGATTTTATTTTTGATGTGCAAATATTTAATGGAACTTCTACATTTCTTGCTGTGTCCTTGTTGGAAATGGTGTGATGCCGTTCATTTGTGAGAGAAAAGCAGCAATATGTTTATTGTCTTGAGCCTTTAGGCTTAATATAAAGCAGTGTATTATGTTTTTGGACCTGAGCACGTTGAGTGTAGGTGGGTGAAGGTGTGAAAAGCCGTGTCCCTCTCTCCCCGCAGGCGTCGGGGGCATTGAGACGGAAGCGGTGATGCTGGGAATGCCACTCACGCTCACCCTGCCTGAGGTGGTGGGCTGTGAGCTGACAGGCACAGTCAGCCCCTTTGCCACCTCCATAGATATCGTTCTCAGCATTACAAAGGTAAGAGTCCAGTGCCTTTTCAAAGAGAAGAGAGATTGTTGCAAGTATTACCAGTGGTGTGTGAGAAATTAATTAAATCCAGGGAGTGTTTTTTGTATACCTTTAATCATGGTAGTGCAGAAGGGTACAAATAATCTCTAACCATTTTTATTTGCTAGTCCTTTGAAGTAGCGGGGTTTTTTTCTCTTTTGCAAACATAGGCCTTAGAGTTTCAACTTTCTGTTTTAAATGCTCATAACTTGTGAATTGTGACAAACACAGCTTGCACTGTACCTCTTCATATACCAGGTATTGTGTGTTTTTTCCAACAGCATCTTAGACAAGCTGATGTCGCTGGAAAATTTGTTGAGTTTTTTGGGAGTGGTGTTTCCCAACTGTCCATAGCAGACCGAACCACAATAGCAAATATGTGTCCTGAATACGGTGCTATTCTGAGTTTTTTCCCTGTTGATAATGTGACATTGAAGCACTTAAAGCATGCAGGTAAATATTAAACCAAAGCAAGGATTCATTGTAATTGTGTTTTTCAGTTGTGGTCATATATGTTTTTTGCTCTGCAGAAAAACCCAGTGTAAGAACTACTGAGTTTTTGCGTAAAACTCCTTAATTCTTACATGGTGCTTTTCTGCAGAATTCTGATGTGGATTTAACATGTAGTTAGACTTGTGCTTGAGGTTTGTGTCCAGTCTGGTCCATTTGTCTAATTCCTGATTTATGAACATGATACTGCTTTTCAACATCCAGACTCCTGGTTTTTGGAGGCATATGTAAGCCTATAAAAATACTAAGGAAATTTTCACTCATTTTGAAATATGTATGGAATGTAAGTCTTCTTGATTTGAAATGAATCCAATAACCACCTGGAGATTCCCTACAAAATCAAAATTTAAAATTACTACTAGAAGCAAGTGAAACTACGGAACAAATCTGAACATGTCTCTGATTTTTCCCAGTGGTTTGTTTCCCTTTGAAGTGCATGATTTCACTGGCGTCTCAGGCTAAACAAGGAGAGTGTCAATTCCTTATCAAGCTACTGCAAAGAGAAAACCACAGGGTGACAGGTGCCAAAAAAAGCTCATTCATGAGTGAGACTTTCTGAGACTGAAATCTGTCACTTTCAAATAAGAGTTAAATGCTTTCAATAGCAAACGTTTTTGTCTGATCAGTACAGAGCAGATGAGCAGGTTTGGAAGAGTAGCCAGCAGTACTGCCTATTGTCAGCTAAGCACAGGTCTGTATTAAACAAGGAAGCCCTAACACAGAAAAGCCTTATGGACTTCAGGGACACAACTGTCAATTGAGTTAAGAGTTACCACTGTTAGTGCTGGATTAGCTTTTGTTCCTTGATATAAGAAGACAAGTTAAGCTAATTTATAAAAATATGTAATAATTTATAAATGTTTTCATTTGTGTGTCATTCCTAAATAGATGTTGGGATATGGAAGTGGTGTACTTTTAAAGAAAGTACTTTGAATGTTACACTTAAAACAATCTGAGTGTCTGAAAGTTGTGTGATTTTTTTTTTTTGTCTTTAATGTGACTTTTCTCATGTTTGAAATTACCTTCCTTAGGTTTTGATAAGGCCAAGCTTGAAGTCACAGAAGCATATCTTAAAGCTGTGAAGTTATTTAGAAATGATGAAAGTTCTTCCAGAGAGCCTGAGTATTCTCAGGTATGCTTGAAATGAATTGGTTGTTTGATTCTCATAAATAACTATGATTTCACAGTCTCGTCTTCTACTGTAATTTTCATTGCTTTCAGCAAAGGTGTTTTTATTAACTCACAGTTTTGAGAAAGCAGAGTTTTATAAAACATAGAGAGGGTGGGGATAAGAAGGGAAGCACAGTAACATTATGTCAATACAGATACTGAATTCCAGTCATCCCAAGGACTGTGAATGGTAGAAAAGTTAGGGATAATGTTGAAACATTTGGAATAAGAGAAATAGACTCTTATAGTGAGTGGTGTTGAAAATGGAATCCCAGAGTTCTAAACATCTGAGAAATTCAAATTTGGAACAAGAGTTCCTGGGTGTCTTGGGAATGTATTCCATGCACTGCTGGGCTGGGGTTGGTAATGCCTGCACTTTGTGTTTCTTGGTTTCTTAGGTAGTGCAAGTTAGTCTAAGTTCTATAATTCCATATGTCAGTGGCCCCAAGAGATCCCAAGACAGAGTGGCTGTTAATAACATGAAAAGTGACTTCCAAGCCTGCTTAAATGAAAAGGTTTGTATTGCTGATGCTCCCTTCAAAAGGTATTTCCTACCATTCACATGAATAAATGTTATGTTACCTATTCCTTGCATGCCTGCTGAGTGCTCCTTATTGCTACACAACTGCTTGTCCAGGGTGTTCTGTTCTTGCTTGACAGGCATCCCAAGAGTAAATCATAGGTGTGTTTGGCAGGAACATGAACTTCCTGAAGTCCTTAATTTCACAGTTTGGATTGATAAGGAGAAAGAACTTTAGGTAGTCCATAGTGTGAGCTTAGCATACATTTTCACTTTTTCAGGGTTTTTTTAAACAGTTGTGTATTACTTAATTTCCAAAACAGAATTTACCCTAGGAAAGCTCATCATACCTTAAAGGAAATGCAGGAAGACTGCCAAGATTTATAGCTGAGTGTTCTGAGTTCTTACATTAGCAAATGAATTTTGCTTACAGCCTAATTTGACTTCACCAGGTGGATGTTTTTACTCTGAAGGTACTGTTTTGGTTAGGGATATCCTTGGGTATCTGAAGACTGCAGCTAATAATATAGGAATGTACCTTCATTTTCATTTCATTTCTCATTAAAGTTCAAGACTGGCAGCAGTATTAGAAACAGCTTATAATGAGGCCTGTGGTACTGTGGTGCAGTTGTGCTGGAGGGAGATCATAGCTGATGGTGGAAGGCAAAGGGTGAGGTTGAAAGGGAGCTCTGAAGGATGTTTGAGTGCTGAAGAGCACTCAGGTGAGTGTGGAAGATGCTAATTGCCCTTCTCTGGTTTAGTTACCACCCTCTTGCAATTAAAATCTTGGACATGCTTCTAATTCAAGAAGAAGCATTGTGTAGGTTAGACATGTGTTCTTAAAGGGCTGTTCTTCCATGTGTAGAAGTGAGTTGTGGAACAGCCACACATAGACTGACATTGGTTCACAGCTGTTGCAAAGTGAAAGCATTTGTGAAGGAAGAAGGCTGAGACCAGTGTACAGACAGAGAGATGTGAACTAAGGGCTACTTTTAAAATTGTGTAAGGGTTCCTAGTGGCACAGCTGAGTATTATTTCAAAACCAGTGTTCACTTGGTCTTGCTGTAATGTCATCCTTTCTGTACTGTAACAACTGCTAACATGTGTTTTTGTCATCCAGTCTGGTGTTAAAGGGTTTCAGATTGCAGCTGAGAAGCAGAATGATGTTGTGCCTGTTGAGTATGAAGGAAATGAATACAAGTTGTCCCACGGCTGCGTTGTCATTGCTGCAGTCATCAGCTGTACAAACAATTGCAATCCATCTGTCATGCTTGCTGCAGGTATGTTGGGACCAGACAGCTCAGCATCTTAATGGTGCTCCCATGCTTCACAGCCCTCACCTTCACTTTTGTAGGTGCTCTTTACAGGTTTGAAACTGCAGACTTGCAGCCTTAGCTTGTAGGTTCTGGAGGGAAATATGTAGGGAAAGTTGTTTTTCTATAAAACAATGTAAGTTTGTCCCATAAAGCAGTATTAAGGAGAGTAATTATAAAATCTTTGCACTTGGTAGTATGACAGCAGGTAAGCAGTTCCAGGGCTCCTGTCAGGTGGATGCACACAGTGGCAGAGCTGATGCAGGAGGTGAGCTTTAGCTTCCAGCCTGTCCTGGATGATGAGCTGTGATGCCACAGCCAGGACAGAAACCCTGTGTTGCTGAGCAGTTGTTCTGTCACTGCTTATGGGGTATCTGCCACACCTTCACAAGCTGCAGATGGTTTTGCTGGAACAGCTCATCTGTCAGACATTGCTCTCCTCTTTTCAAGATCCTCTGTGGCCAAGGTGAGTTTCCCCTTAGGGCTGTGTGGCCTGTCTCTGGGGGTTGGCACTGTGAACTAGAACATGGCAAAGAGATTTGTCTTAGAGAAAGTAAAATGGGTGTCTACCTTCCAGGAATGGGAATAAAACTATGTATTATTATGCATTAAGAAACTTTATTCAGGCCAGTGATTGCTTGAATAGTTTAATAAACTGGAAGCTGTCTAATCCTCTGGCATTTTGAATCCTTGATTTAACTAAAGTAGAAGCATACAGATGTCCTATGAAGGGATATACAACTCACAATCTGTGTCCTTTTTTCCTTTTTTTTTGGTAGGACTCCTGGCCAAAAAAGCTGTTGAGGCTGGCCTCGTGGTGAAGCCCTACATCAGAACAAGTTTATCACCTGGCAGTGGCATGGTTACACATTACCTCAGTTCCAGTGGAGTGTTGCCATACCTCAGCAAGCTTGGGTAAGGCCTGTCTCCAGGGATGAGTTTGGGCAGGTAGTACATAGTGGGGTTGTACAGACTGATAAATAGGATTGCTGTTCGTTTGAGGTTGGCTAATTCCTAACTTACCATTTTACTTGCTTGCTGACTTAAAATTATTCTGCTTCCTTGTATTCCCACTTCAAAATTTATGACGTGTAGCCCTAATACATCAGAGCTGTTTTTCCAGTCACAAATTACTTCAATTTAAGTGACTTGCAGGACAGGATGTACTTGATGGTGTATTTTAAAAGTGCAAGCTGGATGCAAATTTATCAGGACAGTCTTTATTAGTCTTTTCTTATCATTGCTGCTGTCAAGGGCTGTTTAGTGTGTTTTTGGTTGCTCTGTAGCAGTAACACAATATGTTTAATATTCTGTAACAGTGCCTGGCTGTGGTTTGCATCAGTGACATGTAGTGTCTGCTGTTCATTTTCTAAGAAGCCTTAACTGTCAAGGGACAAAAAATTCTTGGGGATTGTTAATAAAAGAAAAAGCAGTTATGTTAACAGAGTGGCCATGTGTGATTTGATTGGTTTTTCCCATGTAGGTTTGAGGTTGTTGGTTATGGGTGTTCCACCTGCATTGGGAACACGGCCCCTTTGCCAGAAGCCATCAGGAATGCAATCAAACAGGTAAAGCTTTGGCTGGCTTGTTGAACACAGAAATGTATTTCTCATCCAGTTAAGCAATCAAGAAGTACAGTTATCCATGCAAAATACACTTCATTTTTGGTTTGGACTTAGCATGATGTTGTTGGCGTATTTGCTTGTTAGAGGGAGACAATGGCAATTCATTCCTATGTAAAATAAAGGTAATAAGTAGTATTTGTAGAATACAGTTATAAATTACAAGATAAATGTATACGATCTAATCTTGCAGAGGATGCAATGGGTAGGTTTTGTATCATAAGTGAAGAGGAGGGTTTTAAAGAGCTATGGGCTTGAATAGTTTTAACCAGCAGTGTCTAAACAGCTACAGCTTTTTTCTCTTCCAAAGCAGAAGAAAAATGAAAGAAATAAATGGCAGGAGAGGAGTTGACTGAAGTGATAGGAGAGCACATCAGAGGGTCAAAAGGGAAAATGAGAAGGGTAGTGAGACAGAGCAAAATGCCTTTCAGTTGTAGTAAATATTTAGGTTAAATGTTTGAAGTGGAATGCTAAAAGCGCATCTGACTTAGTCAACAGAAATAGCATAAGCTGTTGAAGTACCCCAAACTGCTGGACCAATACCAATACGTCTGGGTCTGCCTTTCAGGGTGATATCATTGCCTGTGGGGTATTGTCTGGCACAAAGAACTTTGAGGGCTGCCTGTGTGACTGTGTCCGTGCCAACTACCTGGCGTCCCCTCCGCTGGTCGTGGCCTACGCCATCGCGGGCACTGTGCAGATAGACTTTGACACGGAGCCTTTGGGTGAGTGTTCTCCTACAGTTTCTGTTTCTGCAGCTGGTGCACACGGGCACAGATTTCTGCACGTGATTTCAGCACTCAGAGCCAATATACTTGAAGAGAAGGTGTGGCCATATTTGGTTTGCTCATGGCTAAAGCAGAGCATTCACTTAACTGATCAAATTCTTTGCCTGATGCCATCTCTACAGGCCTGAATATATACACATGTATATACTAATATAAATCTCAAGTCTAATATTTTATTCTTCCAAACTACTGTTGTGTTTAAAATCTTACTCAGGCACTGGCTCTAATGGCAAAAGTATTTACCTACGAGATATTTGGCCTACCCGACAAGAACTTCACACAGTGGAGGAAGAGTGTGTGATATCATCCATGTTTAAGGAATTGAAGGAAAAGATGGAGGTAAGAGTAGTCCGTTCTACATAATTTAAAGGTAGCAATTCATTGTAGCTTTATAATGTCTTGCAGTTGAATGTGATTGGTTTGCCATTTATTTCTGTTGTGGTAATGGAGGGCTTAACCGAAATGGGTACTTGTATTTAAAAGTAAGTGATGTAACTTGTAATATGTAATAGAAAATTATTTACTAAATAATAGTTATTAATAAAATCACCAGTATGTCTTTAGATTTTGAGTGTAAAAATACAATAAACTAACTTCTGTTGGTTTTGATTAATTTTCTTTCTTGTAGAAAGGAAACAAACGATGGAATTTACTGGAAGCGCCAGAGTCAACTTTATTTCCTTGGGATTTAAAATCTACTTATATCAGATGTCCTTCCTTTTTTGATAAACTTGTAAGTACAATGGACCTATCCACCAGATTATATGCATTGGCACTGAAGTAAAGGAATAGCTATTACAGCAAATCTTCAATGTTGAACTAACAAATTTAATTATCACTAATATTTCTCAGTCTTTTAAATACAGTTTGTATCTCTGGAATGGGTGGGGCCTGTCCATCCAGGGACTTTCCTATACTGCAGATATGTTTTATGTCTCTAGTTCTTGGAAGAAAATGTTTAATGTTCCTTTTGTTCCCTTCTGTTGTTGTTCCACCTGCCCTGCCCTGTCAGGCCAAAGAAGCAGTTCCACCACAAGCAGTTGAAAATGCCCACGTCTTGCTGTTCTTGGGGGACTCTGTCACCACGGATCACATTTCCCCTGCCGGGAGCATTGCCAGGAGCAGTGCTGCTGCCAAGTACCTGACCAGCAAAGGGTGAGCACTGCTGTGCCACAGGACTGCTGCACATGCTGAATAATTGATCAGCACTGTCACCTTCCCCTAGAAATGCCTGTCTGCAGTAAGGGGAGACTACATGTGGAAAAGCAAAATAATTAATCAATGTTAATAAATATGCTGGTAATCGTAAGAGGATTAGTAAGTTGGGTTGTTTCCTGGAGCAGTCTCCCCATAATCCTTTTGTAAGTACCACACTGCTTGCACCACTTCATAACAGAAGTGAAGAAAATTAATTTAAAATTGCAGCTTTTCTCATGAATAACCTAGCAGTGATTTACATGTTGCTCATGACTTATAATATTTTCCATTTGTTGGAGGTCTAGTTCTTTACATCTTCCACTGAACACTTAGATATATTGCAATAATTATTAAAAAAAAATCATCATTTCCTTTTAAATCAGGTAATTTTAAACTGATTTTTTTCAATTTGCTTTTTATTCCAGACTCACACCTCGTGAATTCAACTCTTACGGGGCTCGAAGAGGTAATGATGCTGTGATGACAAGAGGTACCTTTGCAAATATCAAGCTTCTGAATAAGTTCATAGGAAAACCAGCTCCTAAAACAGTTCATTTCCCATCAGGACAAACGGTAGGAATATATTTGTTTGCACAGCTACTCTGGAATGGGGGAGTGCAGGTTTAGAACTCACTCAAAATGTGTCACTTTGTCATTCCACAGCTAGATGTGTTTGAAGCAGCGGAGCTGTACCAGAAGGAAGGCATTCCTGTAATTATTCTAGCAGGAAAGAAGTATGGACTGGGTAGCTCAAGAGACTGGGCTGCAAAAGGGCCTTTTTTACTGGTACTGCTGGTTTGTTTGGGTTTGGGGGTGGTTGTTTTTTCTCAAAATGCTTAAAAACACATTCTATTTCTTTGTTAGAATCTTCATGGGAGAGAATCACTAGTCAGGATAGATCTGAATTTCCTTATTATGTAATTTACCGTCTTGAATATCAGACTTTGGGTCAAATCAGGCATTTGTCCATGCTGACCACCTGTTTGATCTACATGGGGTGCTCAGTATCTCACTGTTGGAGACTAATTTCAACTAATACTGAGAATGTATTCTGAGTCAGCCTTTGATTCATGTCCTGTTAACTTCCAGCATGGTCACTGTCTGTAACAAATTCCATTTCACACTGCATGGGCCTCCTCTGGCTTGTTTTCTTCCATCTAGCTGGGAAGCTAGAAGATGTTACCAGTGTACTTAAAGGACTCTGCAAAACACTCCCTCTGCTCTCGAGTTTGAATTGCGAGATATTAGACACAGCCTGTGTTTGAAGGTTACTTCTGTGTTTCACTCTGCTTGTATTTTTGCAGGGTGTTAAAGCTGTCCTAGCTGAGAGCTATGAGAAGGTTCATAGGAGTCAGCTGATTGGAATTGGCATCGCTCCACTTCAGTTTCGTCCTGGGGAAAATCCAAGTACTTTGGGACTCACTGGCAGAGAGCAATTTTCTATATTGTTCCCTCCGGACCTGTCGCCCAGAATGACTTTGGATATTAAGGTATCTTTGCAATATTTTAAATTTCTCTGTTGACTGGTCTGATGCAGAGAAAAACACCCTTAATTCTGATGATAGGAAGCAAAGCAAGAAAAGACAAAACTTAATTCTCTTGGAAGGTAAGCTTATAGACCTGCCTGAAGTTTGTCATGGCTGTTGGAGTTTCCCAAAGTACATGT
>JANPWX010000281.1:654188-664807 GCA_024734555.1 Trochalopteron elliotii | reverse complement strand
GCGGGCGGCGGTCACACTGCCGGGGCCGGGCACCAGTGACCAGCCCGAGGTCACCCGGTGGCTGGGTCTGTTATACAGGGGCTTTAGGGCGTTGGTGACAAGGGACTGGTGATACTTACTGAGCTATTCTTTTACAGTCTCGAAGATATGACTCCAGAACTACCATATTTTCTCCGGAAGGTATTTTTTAACCTGACGCTTTCAAGTAAACTGTAACTATTCCATCTATCTTCTCAAAACTATCAAAACACTTGCACAAAGCGTGGTTGTTAGTAGCATGTTTCTGTCTGAATGAGTTACAGAAATAATATTTACCCACACCCAGTTTTGTAGGGACAGCAAGGGTCCAAAGTGGACACTTTGAAATTCATTCTAAGTGAGGCTATAATGAGACAGTCCCATTAGTAAGTAATATCGCCTGCTGTGTTTGTGAAATAACCATTTATCTCTTCTTTGAGTGTGGTTAGATTTTGTCACTGTCCTCTGAGAATGGATAATATCCTGCTAGTGCAGTCATGCCTCTCCTTGTTATTCTTGCACTTGCTGAAACAAGTATGTACAAACCACATTTTCTTACTTCTTAGATGGGATGAACCCACGAAGCCCAGTATAAAATATTTTCTTTGTTTATTGAAAATTTGTCTTGGCTTATTCTACTGCAGCAGAGAGTTCTTTAATTTTTTTTTTTTAATAGAAGGGGTTTTTTTTCCCCAGTGGCCATGTCCAGTATTATGTAATTTTCCTTCTCTGACTCCTTCCTCCTTTTCAGTCAATCAATTTACAATTGACTGGTAAGAGACTGAAAAAGTAGATGGGACAGTGAGCACTTGTCAGATTCTTGCAACTTGAGGTCACCTTGTGTAGTTGGTTTTGTTCAGTGTCATTTTTTGATGATGGGAGTTCCAATCCTTTCCCAGGTCGCTTGTACCAGGTTGAGTATGCGATGGAGGCCATTGGCCATGCGGGCACTTGCCTGGGAATTCTGGCAAACGATGGAGTTCTGCTGGCAGCAGAGCGGCGCAATATTCACAAGCTTCTGGATGAAGTGTTTTTCTCAGAGAAAATATACAAACTTAATGAGTAAGTTGAAATGGTGATTAAATGTCCAATGATGTTATTAACAACAAAGCACTGATTAGCACGTAACGTGGTCTTATTTTATTGGAAGTGTTAATAATCTTTTTGTTTGGTGTTTCAGACAAGAATGACTGTTCTGTCATTGTTCACTTCAGTAGTTCCCCTTCTAAAGTAGAAGTATTGCTGGTTTGGTTTTTTTTTTATTTCTAGGAGAATTTTCTAGGTGTAATAGCCTGTTTGTTGGTACTGCGCCATACAAGGTAATGGTACTGTGGCATTTCTTTCTTACAATGCTATTGTAAGAAAACTGGGAAATCTCAGTTTTACAAAATACCATTGGAGGGCAGAATAAAGAATGCAAACAAAAATTAGGATGCTATTTTAGCTCCCCTTCCACATCTCTGTTTTTCTTCCATGGCTTGAAAAGTAGAAGATAACTGGGTAAAAGGTGCCTTAGGCTTCTTTGCCACAATTGTAGCAGAGATGAAACATCTTTCTATTACTGTTTTCATTCTAGCTCCTGGAAGTCAAATTTGTGATGTCAGAGCAGAGTTTTGTGGATTATGCTTTCTTGTTGCAAGGGAGGTAGAGCTTCATCCTTGACAGAAGCTGCACATGAACACAAATAGTTTTCCATCCTGTCTGCCTCCCATTCCATGTGGATCTTGAAAGCACCTGGAATGGTAGGAAGTACTGGATTTTCAAGGAGGCAGTGCAACAGCACATTGGAGTAGTCACCTAGAACAGCCCTTCCATCTTTTGGAAGATCCCTAATTTCACAAATCCTTTTTGTGTAGTAAAAGGTTTGTAGCATATCAGATTGAGCTAAAGAGATACTAAATTAAGATCCAACAAAACAATCAAGGATTGAAGTTTTCTTAGGCGCCTGTCAAGACCAGAAGTTTCAGTTGCACAGATGCCGTGTGTCAGCCAGCACCTCCCACTGAAGGCCTGTCCCATCTCTGTGGCTCCTTCATTGTTGAGGTTTGCTGTGTCAGGTGGCCTCCTGAGAGGCCTGTATGTATGTATGTGCCTAATGGCTCTTGTAAAACCGCTCAGAACTTAGTCATCCTTGGCATGACCTTCTTCCCAGAACTATACGTATAACTGACATACTGACTTGCTGACTTTGCTGGCAGCCTTTGCTCTTAGCAAATGGTTAGTGATATATTTGGTGCACCCTAAAGGCAGGAGCTGATGAGCCCATTTTGTACGGCAGTTGTGTAGTTTTGATCAGAAAAGCCCGACAACAGATGCTCTGCTTGAACCCCTGTGTGAAGATGTGAGTGTTGGTTGGAGATGGACAGGAATTCCATTAATTTGTGTGCTTTTCTTGCAGGGACATGGCATGCAGTGTTGCAGGGATAACTTCAGATGCCAATGTTCTAACAAATGAGCTGAGACTGATTGCACAGAGGTAGGTCTGCTGGCAGCTGACATGGTTTTACTTGCCTGTGCTGTCACCTTCAGCTCTCTATGCATTAGATCAGAATGAGCATGCATTTAGCAAATCAGAAGTAGGTTGAAATAGAATAGCTAGATCACAGAGGCTCTAATTTGGGAACTTGATTCCTCTTAAATGTGCAGGATATGGTCAGCAAAACAAGTTTTGAAAACTGATTTTTTTCCTCTTTGATATTAGGTATTTGTTACAGTATCAAGAGCCCATTCCTTGTGAACAACTAGTAACAGCACTGTGTGATATCAAGCAGGCTTATACGCAGTTTGGAGGTAATGAAGTGTGATGAATCATTGTGTTACTAAATGTCTCAAGAGCAATTCTCTTAAATAATATGATGGATTTAAGTCTGTGGACAGTTCTACTGAATTCTCTTAAAAAACTATGCTTTGGAAAAAAATAGCCTAATTTAAGAGGGGAATGGGTAGCCATGGATACTGTTTTTTGCTGCTGAGGTTTCTACTTATGTCTTGGGAAATTGGTAGCTGAGATGCTAGTCCATAGCATAGAATGCTTTGAATGCTTTGCATTTAATGAATGCCTTCAAAAGACCAGCAGAGAATTGTTTAGGCAACCTTTCAACATTTTGGGCCCATCCAAGTGTAACGGCACAATGAATCAAAAACAAGGCTGTATGTAGGGGTATCAATATTCTGACACTTGAAAACAGTACTGTTTATGTGGCTCAAGCAACATGTTAGAAAATGATACTGTAAGTAGTGCTCCTTAGTATGTCAACTGGTAATATATGTAGTGGGAGAGAATGACCTTTTAAACTACCTGGCTTTTGGCACTGCTAAGTTAAATGCATGAACAGCTAAGCTACATACTTGAAATATTAAATTTTAAGTCCTGAGATGATAAATTACAATTTATGGAGACACAAATGAACTGCTCTTAAAGTTAAATGGAATAAACCGCTGCTGCCTCCCACCCCATGACTTAGAAGGAAGTGCTGGCATGCTTATCTCAAGCAACAGAAGTGCAGAACTGTCTGTTAAATCCTACTTCACAGGAATAGATTGGAAAACGAAATCAAAGAAAATAATTGTCACTCATGACCAATCTTGTTACTAAATTTGGGTTGCTAATAGCCTTCTTTTCAACAGGAAAACGTCCTTTTGGTGTTTCATTGCTCTATATTGGCTGGGATAAGCATTATGGATTTCAGCTGTATCAAAGTGATCCTAGTGGAAATTATGGAGGATGGAAAGCCACATGCATTGGGAATAACAGCGCTGTAAGTTCTGCGTTTTTTCTTCTCAGAATGACAAGTTTAAAAGTGTAAATTGTACTGTACTAATTAAGCTGAGTTGTTGATTATTAATTTGGGAGAGATTTACAGGTAATTGTAGAAATGCTGCTGTTAACTCATGTGTTGGTATTACCTGGCAAAACCCCAACCTGTGTGGTTGATTGCCCAAAGACACCATTTTAATTTCTGTGAAATTTACAGGCAGCTGTGTCAATGCTGAAGCAAGACTACAAAGAAGGGGAAATGACCTTAAAGACTGCTCTGGCATTGGCCATTAAGGTTCTAAACAAAACCATGGATGTCAGCAAGCTCTCTGCTGAGAAAGGTGAGTCTTCGCTGACACGGGACGGGACGGCACCCTCTGCTTAAACAGAGATCAGTGAGTGCACATATTCCAGATGAGGCTCACTGGAGTGTTAGTTGTCACAAAAAAATGTTTTCAGAAGATGCAGGAGTTCTCAGCCTTAGCCTAAGAGGCATTCTCATAGCTTAGTCCAGGCTGATCCCTGTTGGCCAGCTCCAGAGGTGAGGCTGCAGTTTGGGGAGGAAGTGCCTGAGAGGAGCTCCCGTCTGTGCTCTGCTGCAGGAGGGGACTGCGGGTGGCTGCCTCCAGCCAGGCTCTGTGCCACAGGGAGCACTGGAGCCTTCTGCCTCACTGTCTCTTGTAATCTCAAACCTTGCCCTGCTGATGAATGCTCTGCCTAAATGCTGCTGTCTGTTCCATGTGTTTCAGTTGAAATTGCAACACTGACAAGAGAGAACGGAAAGACAGTAATAAGGGTTCTGAAGCAAAAGGAGGTGGAACAATTGATAAAACAACATGAGGAGGAGGAAGCAAAAGCTGAACGTGAAAAGAAGGAGAAAGAACAAAAAGAGAAGGATAAATAGAATATGAAATCAAGTGTTCTCTAGGTAATAAAGGACCTGCTTCAGCAAAAGATAATCTGGATTTTCTAGAAGCCTACAGCTAATGCCATGGAGGACCCAGAAGTGCTTTTGATGAACCAGGTCTTTAGTCATCATTTAGATAATTAGTTTACTGCTCCTTACATTGACCAATAATTGCTTTAATTCTTGAACACTCTTTCTTTCATCTTCTATTTTTTATTATGGAATAAAATTTAAGAAGAATAGTGATGGGTGTCTTTATTTCCTCAGTAATGCCTGGATATGCACAATCTTGAGGAATTTAATTGCTTTAAACCATTAAAACAAGGTATATGCTAGTTGGTAAAGAATAAATATGGTGTTAGAATCGTTAGAATGTTGTGTGTATGTGTGGGTTTTCCTTTTAAGGTAGTGAAAAGAGCTCATAAGTTTGAAAAGTCATTTCACAAATACAGACTTAAAAGTGTGCTGGCATGCCAAGTTTTAGTTTTGGCCTATTTTGTTCTATAGCAGGCTCTGTCAAACTGATGGTCTTGCAAGCAGTAGTGTTTTAAAAATGCCCTGTAGCAAATGTGTTCAGTTTATCATAGCCTTCACAAGTGCATGTGTTTTCTAAGGAATTAATCATATGACACTAGTTATATTCACACAAACTAGAAAGACATTTTACAAAGGCCACGTGAAAATGCTTTATCTTGTCAAAGTACAAATAGGTAAGTAAAACAGTGCATGATTTTTAGGCCATGTTGACTATTTCACATTTTACCCTGAAAGGAAATAGAGATGGTTTATGTTTAGCTTAGTGTTGCTGATACTTCCCCAGTGAATTTGGTTCCTTTCTCTGACACAGCAGTCAAGAAAACTAACCAGTTAAGCATCAAGAAATCATAATTGTGCGTGAATTAGGAATCAGTCATTTTTGTCTGGCTTGCCCCTATACTGAATGCAAAAAAGTATTATTGTCAGATTGATTTAGCAAAAATCTCTTCTACTTCTGAAAAAAAAAAGTGGAGTGAACAAAAGAAAACAAGTTTCTGAAAATTACTGTGCACCCATTCAGATATCAAAAGCAAAGTGAAAAGCCTGAGTGCCATGCTTAAAAGTGAGGCCTTGGTGAATTTCAGACTATGACAGTGGTGATCCAGCCCATGTGTGCCCACCCTGGATTGTGTTGGTCTTACAGGTTAGTTTGGTTTGGTTTTCTTACCCCAAAGGACATCTGATCTATACAGGATTTAATATGACCATTTAAAGAAACTGAGTGAATCCATACAGTGTTTTGTTGATTTTAATCCATCTCAAACATTTTTTGACTAAAATATACTTTGTCAGCATGGCCAGAAATTACCCTTCCTCTTGATTAAACCCATTTTTGAGCTCACTGCTGTAAAAGTCACTGTTGAGAACAGAGGGAAGGAATCTGACTCAAGATGTCTGTGCTGCAGCTTGTGTAGTTCTCCTGCACTCACTCTGGCAGCCTCTGTACAGAGAGGGGGGAGGCTGGGGGTTCTCCACAGGACCTGCTTGGTCATTCTCTAAGTCTTGGTGCAAACGAATTGCTTTGGTCTTTAGCACTGAACTTAATGCTCACTTGGTTACTATTCAAATTTTATAGTTAATGAAAGTTCAACTGACTTTTATTTACACCTTGTGCTACAGTGGGTCTTCCAGATAACACAGGAAGGGTATGTCATGTAACAATCCTGAACAGTTGCAGGGGTAACATGCAATGGGTAACATTTAATCTCCATTATAAAGGATTGTATAAATACCTCAAGCTTCATTTTATGTAGAAATTCAGTGCTCAATCTTTGTATTTTTTGATACCATGAATGCAATATATCAGCATCTTTTGCAGATTTCTGGATCACTGATGATGGTTACACAAGTACTTGGAATATGCTCTAAAAGCAGCAATGCCAAAATGGAATTTTTTCTCACTTCTCAAAGATGACTTGCAACAATATGTGATAGATTCCAGCAATGCTTTCTGTCTTCTAGGAAACGGTTAGAGCGTCTGAGCCTGTGTTCATCAATGTATATAGTTCATAAAAGGCAGTCTCTTTAGTGTAATAGTGTAAGTATTATCAGATAGCTTAGAATATAGACTTACTAAAATATTTTTCTTAGAGGCATCTTTTTGTAAAAAAATGGGGATAACTCATATATGCATATCTTGGTTTAAAGAATTACCAATACCATTTGTTTGCCAAACATGGCATCATTTGCTGGTAAAGGAGAACTTTTTAGGTACTGTAATAATAAAGAGTTGGAATGACTTTAATAAATGTATTGAAGCATTGTGATAAGTTTTAAAAGATCTATTTATTTAAAGGTTTTGTTTGCACAAAGTGGAAGAAGTGTTGTCTAATACTTTATGAGTATAATCTTTGAATAGTAATTACCAATTTAATTTAAAAAACATCATCTCTCCTGAGTGCCATTAATAGCTGTTTGTGAGGTGAGCCTCAGTACTGCCTTGAAATAGGCAAGTAACTGTAGCTGGCAGTCATGTCCAAGATGTACAGCCAAGTTCTCCTAACCAAAATTTAATTTGTGATTCTTTTCTGCATTTGAGCCTAGGGCAGTAAGCAGATGCTGGAGATCTTTCATGATTAGAATCTTCCTGAGCCATCTGGACACTGCAAGTTTCTTACCTGTTCTTCCTAGAAATAAGAGCAGTGTTTGACTGCATTGGCCTATTGTGTTGATTCTGGCTTTGTGTGTTAAAAAAAAAAAAAAATTAAAAAAAAAATCACCACCAACTGTGCCTTTTCTGGGAGTGGTTTGGGGATAAGTCGTAAGAACAGAAAAATGATTCTGGCGATACAATTGAGGTATCTTTGCTAATCAAAATGATCTTCCTGTTCTTTGTATGGTTGATTTTTTTTTTGGTGTACGTAGTGTTTACGTAGAGTTTACAGTGTATTACATAAGTATTTAAAATATTTAGCTATTGCTGTGGATTTAATGTTATTTTAAAACAAGAACTTCATGTGGTGCTGTGGTAGGTGACAGATTTTTCAAGTTAGGTAAAATATTTACTTCAAATTGTTTGCATAATATGATGCTTGTAAACTTAAAAAACTGGATAGCTTATATCTCACTTGAGTGCATGATAGAACTTGTTAGGGCAAATATGCAAATATTCACAAATAGATTGTCCTAAGAAATTGTAATGTGGTTTGTTATTCTAAGTAGTTTGAGATAGTGAAACTAGCTTCTCCAGTAATTACCTGTGCTGTCTCTTGCATCTGTCAGTGTTTAAAAATAGTTAGCTTGTTTTCTAGGTGACTGTATTCTGTTCAAATAAAGTCAAATTAACTTCCAAGACTGCTTCTTCTATGAGCTCCTTTAGGTATGCTTCCCTCTTCATCCAAATATTTTACTTGTAAAGCACCCAACTTAAGAGACAACAAAAGACTCCTGATGTTAAATTTGACAGCTGCTTCTGGTTTGTTATATATTTCCAAGGTAATTATTTAATCTTTCTCTTCATAACCTTAAAATTAGGAAAAAATACTTCTCCACTGTTGTGAAAATGAATATAATGATTGAAAGCTGTTCAGTGGTTTCAGAGGCCTCAGGACTGTATGTGATACATAAAAAACACAACTCACTATACAAGACATGTAAGTTCAAGAAGCTGGTGCACTCAAATACTTTACACATGAGTACATATTGTAGTATGTATTAAACTACATACACTGTGGAGTTTCAGACTGGAGGAGATTCTAAGACTTATTTAAATGTCTTTCATTTTCTTTAAAGAGTATTTTCCACTACAGTTCTTCTGCAGTAACAATTATCCTAATTTTCAAGTTTTAATTGCAGTTATTTCTACTACAATATGAAAACCTTCAAAAGTTACTGGATCTAAGAGTACCCTTCACTGGCTTTAATCTGGAGTAAAAATACATCTTCAAGTTTTCAGAATATTTCTCATTTTACAAATAGAACTGAGCAGCTGGCTATTTTTATCTGGGTTTAATTTGGCATTTGGCTTTCCAGTTAAACTACTCTTCAGTGCACAGTAAAAGCTGCCATCAGCCAATTTATTGCAGATTCCCTTTAGCGGGGACCTTCAGATGTCACCTCCTGCTGACAAGGGTCCTTTGAAAGACAGCATTACTCATGTAATTGTTTGGACTTCCATTTAAGGGTAAATATTAACACGCTGCTGATACTATTAACATTCTGATCCAAGTTCAAAGCAGCAGCAAAAAACAGCTGCTTATTTATAACTACTGTTTTCTAAAACAGTGATAATACAACATAATTAACATGTGCCAGATGATGCTACATAAATTATTTAGCAAAACGTTAGGCATGTAACCCAGACGGTTTAATCCTTTTATATCCTCCAGCATCTGTTTTGCCTAGTTATGACCCAGCTGCACACAAATCCACAGTTATGTAATAAAACTGGTTTCCTATGTCCTGCACGTTCTAGTGGCAGATATGTTCAACATTAGTAGCAACATATTATGGCTCTAAAATGCATCTACTGCAGTGCACAGAAATGCAGATTTTCCCTGATAACCTCATGTTAGGAACATTAGCAGGTGCAATGCAGTAGCAAACCAGCTTCCATCAAAAACTACAGAGTTGCAATTTCAGTACAAATATTGCCCACTAATTCTTGAAGCACTCAGAAAATATCAGAGCTACAGTGTCAAAAAAAAAAAAAAAAAAGTGGGGGGTTATGCCTTGTTTTGGGCTAAAACATATTTTTCATTTACTATAAAATCTTGAGTTGACCACTTCATATACACTGAGCATTTCAAAATAAGAGCCATGCTGCATCCTTTACAGAAATATTTTGATCGTGGAAGATATGCCATATACAAATGGATTCTCAATATAAAAAATGACCATATTTACTGCAGAGCATTCAAATCAATACAGCCTGTCACTAGAAGTGTGCTGGAAGAAACTCCTGTGTAAGCAGCCTTTTTTGTGTGCTTGTACAGAAGGCATTATGTCTTGCATGGACATGCATAGTCCAAATATAGCTGCAGGAAAAGATAATGCAGAAAAACATGAGTTTAAAAATTAAGAAAGAGATAGAAATGCTCCAGTATTCTGTTTTGGTCATTGAAAAGATTCACCATCTACACAGAGACATGCAGGTTTTTTGTAAAATAAACAATTAGTATAAAAGAATTTTGACAATTGACAACATGCTTAATGAAATTGCTGTTTGGGTAGCAATCATTTTAGAAAGGTATAAAGTTGCTAAAAGTATTTGAGTTAAATAAGGACCATTTTCCTGAGGAATCTGCTATCTAGCACTTTTCATGCAGAAGCTGATTAACACTAAAGTCATTTAGCTCTTCCAAGTGTTTTTTCTTTATAAAATATTAAACACTGCCTTAGATGTAAAAATGCATTAATGCCAGCTGCTTCTATTTTTTGTGGCAATGTGTATACTATACATTTCCATTAGGATGGTTTAGGAAAAATCACTGATTAAATTTCACAGATAGTGTATTGAAAGTTGTCTTTTGTAACAGATTTTATTTATCTGATACAGAAAAAAGTGGTGTTTTGTACAGAGTATTTATTACATTTATGGTATATCTATAATACGCCTAAGGATGTGGAAATATCCTAAGTCTTTTTAGCTTGCGTCAGTTTATCTATTTTAGATTAAAAGGTCCAAAATATTCTGAATTAGAAACTTTAAAAAATCGATTTAGAAACTTAAAACCAACAAACTCCACTGAGTGTTTCAAATGCAATGAAAATTAAAAGGGTTTTTTTTCGCCAGAATTCACTTACACTTGCACCCTCCCAAAAGCACGGTGCAGAAGCAGCAGGCGTTGCCCGGGTGGATGTGCCGGAGTTATTGAGCGCTGGCGCTGCGCGGGACAGCGGCCCCGGCCCCGTTCGGCGCGCACCTGCCCGGCCCCGGCAGGAGCCGCTCCCGGGGCTGCG
>JANPWX010000281.1:632042-653788 GCA_024734555.1 Trochalopteron elliotii | reverse complement strand
ATATATATATATATAACGCTTTAAAGATCTCTGCTTCCATAGCTTTCAGTTTTTGCTCTGCTCACTTTTTGAGAGGAGGTGCAGTTTTACGTTTGTGGTTGTGCTCTGCATCTGGTAGAGAGGTAAACTTGCAGAATATATTTTAATAATCGTAATTTTGCATATGGATGTGACTGCACATGAAAACAACCCTCTTAAGAATTTACAACAGAACTCTCTTTAGTTTGGTGGTGCGTTACTTTGACTTCAAAGGAGGCAGTCTCATAATTCAATCAGGATTTAACTTATTGAGTTGAAGGATGTAAAATAGCATGTGAAGCTGGAGTGTTCATAGAATTACACAAAGATTAAAGGAGCAAAATCACTGCTCTTCCACAGATTTATTTAGAAACAGTTGTTTCAAAATGTTGCACTTACATAATTTGTAAGTACATTGCCTGGAGTTTTCCAGAATGTCTTGAAACCATAACTGCAATAATTACAGGCAGAAAGAAAATTAATGAAAGATAAATTTGACTTTTTATATTATCTAAAAATTGAAAAAGTGGTTGTAAATATGGTTTCTGGAAAGTTGATTGTATCGATGTCTAGTCTTTAATTCAGCCTACAAATACTCAGTCTGTTATTGCTGAGTGTGATTTAAAAGATTATTCTTTGTCTCAGAATTTGGAAAAGTAGTGTTTTTCATGGTCTTCATGACAAAGATGTAAAATCATGATGTTATTTTATATGATTTATATGACTGCATGGAATTAGTTGCAATCAGGGTAAGCCAAGATTTGCCTTTTGGCACAAGCCAGCAATTTTGACTTCACTGAGAACTGGTTGTATATAGTGAGGCTAAAGTTTTCTTTTCGCAGCTTGTTTTTTCTAAAATAAAATGAAATTTGGTTTAAGAGTGCTTGCAAATTAATTTGGTGTTCCCTTCAGTTCATAATGAACTAATATTTTATCTTGGGTAACTCTGAATTGTCAGGAGAAAATACTTGCTGATTTAAAATACAGTCAAAGTCTGGGTTTTGTTCTTGCTCTGAATTTTAAACTAACAGGTGAGGCTCGAATGCCCAAATGGAGTTGAGGTTAACAAGAACCTCTAGCCCTGCTGTGCCGTGCTGCAGACCCGTGATGGTGTTTTCTTGGCAGCTCATGCACCCAAGCGTTTTCCACTCAGTTTAACAGATCAAATCCTTCTCTCTACCCCACAGGAAGTTGCAAACCTTCCTGCTTGTATGGTTTTCTTGTGATTTTTCTCTTAAAATATTTTGTGCTTTCTTTCGAGATTCTTAGGGGGATAAATGTGAGCATTGATTCGTGGAGAAATGTCTGTGTTGATTTGTAGAAGGAACTGTGGAAGGAAGTACTTGCATAGTTTCCCACTTTTTAGAACAGTAAAACCTGGGGTTTGTGTGATGTTACAGGTTTTGAAATCTCCTAGTCCTTATCTGGTTTTGAGCAATGTAGCTGATTTCTGAGCTGTAGAGTTCTGTGTTCCGCTGTATCCAAGACTGGAATGAAGCTGAGTGGGCAAAACGCTCCTGAGGCAGAAGGTAAGGCCAGTGCCCAATGTCTGCAGCACCCAGGGCTGCACTGGCAGCTTGTGAGAAGCCCTGGCCTGTCTCTTATTTCCATAAGATTTTTTTAATGTACATTTCGTGGTTGTGTTTAATTCCATACACATAGCCTCTAAATTTATACTTACCAGATTCTTATATTTATCAGGTTATACTTAATCAGATTCTACATACTTGTTCTTCCTTGTGCAATCTGCACTTCTATACAGCCTTTCTGCTGCTTGCTTTCAGCATTCCTCAGTGCTGCATCTTCAGTCTTTACTGACAGGTCAGCAATCAGTGAAAATGATGCAATGATTAAAAGCAGTACCAAGAGAGATGGCCAAATCCTGGATCTGTTACAGGGAAGTCCTCCTGCCTTCAGAGTGACAGGGTTTTTCCCCAGGGCAGGCTGACATAAAGCAGCCTTTTCCTGTGGCCTGTCTGCTGGGCAGGGAGAGGGATCCCAGTTGTGTTTGTGGGGGCTGAGTGGAGCATGCCAGTGTGTCAGTGAGCTTGGGAGAGAGTCCTGGGGCACAGAGCTGCACTTACAGCTGGTGGTGGTGGCTGTCACTGCTGCTGCCAGTCGTGTCTCTAGAGAGGTGAGGAAGCTGTTTGGCACATGGTGTCAACTTACCCTGGAATCCACAGCACGAGTATTCAGAAAGGAGTGGCTTGTGGTTCAATTAGTTCTGAATCTAAAGACTGTCAGTTCACATGTATTTCTTGGTTAGCTTACAAACTGCATGGCAGTCTGTTATGGTTACTAACCAAACTTGTCAATGTATTCAGAAATATGTGCCATAATTATACCTTGTTGCTAAGCTGTTAGGTGATAGTTTCATTCTCCTTTACAACTATCAAGTTGTAACCTTAACATTTTAAATTTGAGTTGAATGTAAGAAACACCTTCCCTGCTTTCTGTGAGCAGCTTTTGTACCTCTGTGTATATTGGTAAGTACTAAGTGGTGTTGCAGTTCAAAATTCCTCACAGTTTATTGTCCAATATATGTAATTTATTTTGCCACTGGTTGGCTGGAGGTTGGTGCTAGGTAAGAGAGAAGGCACAAATCCTCCCAGTAACTTTAAAGCCACCTTTTCCATGCTTGTAGGCATGGTGATGGGGTTTGCCTTTATTTTTTAAACAGGGGAGGAAAAGATAAATCTGGGAAGTTCAGAATATAATAGTTGGCTTTTCTGACTTCTGTTCAGTAAATGGAATAGTGTTAGCATTGCTGCTTTGACTTACAGACATCCTAGTTAAGATGATTGTGATCTTTCTAAATGCTTGCTGTTAATTAAATGCTTGACTGTGATTGGATTCTAGGCAATTGCTAATGCATAGAAGGAAAAGTAGGCCAAAAAAATTAAAGACCATGCAGGAAGTATGACTCATGATCCTTTTGAAAGGGTCAGAGGAATCAGTGTAAAAATAAAACTTTTAATTTAATACCTTACCTGTCTTTTCTACCTAATGAATAATGATAGGAGACCATCTTAATAAACATACTAGAGTACTAAAGGCAGATGTACTGTATATAGTCATTCACCTTCCAGATTTCTAAGCAAATTATTAGTTGTAGTATGTAGCAGTTAGATTTGTTGATAACAGTTTGTGTTATAATAGCCCAGAGTTAAAGAATATAATGTTAACTGCAAAGTATGGATATTTTGCAATGTTTATTGTCCTTAGTAGTGTTTTTGTTGTTGTTGTTGTTGTAATGGTATATGACTATGAACATGCATTAGTAATATATGTTACTTCTGAATATACATCTTATCATTACACTTCTAAAACGTGACCCTTTTCCCATGGGCCTCCTTTGAAACTGCACCCAATAGTGACACGAAGAAAAGCTGAAATCAATAACACTCAATTCTGTCAATTAGAAAATGCTTTGAGTTACACTGTTTAAATTAGAGAATGCTTCAATCTGCACTGTTTAATGTGTAAGGACCAGTGTTACACCTCCACTGCCAATCTGGCTCTTAGACTCTTTATCTGAGGAAGTGCAGAGGAATACGGAGTTCAAAGAAAGCTTATTATTTAGAGAAACATGGACTGTGATGTTCTCCTATTTAAAAACAAAGATTTATGAAAATAAATCTTCTGGGATCAAGCCTGTAATACTAAGTATTTCACTGGTAATTCCTATAAAAGGAATAATATTGTTAAATAATAAGAAGATGCTAGGAAATTTGATTTCAATAATGGTACAGTAAATTACAAAAGTGTTATTCTTTTGTAAAACCCATCTTTTGTTTCTTATTTACAGCATTTAAAAAGTCAGCCATTAGCAGCCCATGCAAAATTTTGACTTGAGAATGTTAACAAGATAAATAGATATGTACATGTTTCATCGTGCTATTCATGCATCTGAGGGCCTTGTAATGTTTCATCCTATTTTCTAAATAGTTCTTCCAAAGTACTTTAATAAAAAAGTTTGTTAAATAATGGAGGAAATGGTAGAACTGAATTTTTAAATACAATGTTTTCAAGGTCAAGTGTTTAATTAGGATTTTTACTTCTTCTTTTAACAAAAGTGTTCTCCAGCTACTTCAGAGCTAAAAACATTTGAATCATTACTCTGCTTTGTGCATAAACATTTGTCTCCTTTGTGCAGGATTAAAATTTAGATCACCCAACATCATATGTGATTTAAGTGTGGGGTGTTTTTAGGGTGTTTGTTTGTTTGGGCTTTTTGTTGTTGCTTAATATGGACTAATACTGACAGGCAGTGAGAAGAGTTTAAGGTGCAAATAATAAAGTAAACATTGTCATTGGGAGTTACCACTGAACAATGCAGAGAACTGCCTTTGATTTAAACTGCAGAGTTTACCTGGCATCAATAAAAATGAAGACATACAAGTACAGGCAAGCTTAGAACTGCCCTTCAAAGGCTACAGATCTTCTAAGTATTTTTTAGTGCACTGAGCTAGTGGCAAGGGTGAGTGTTGCCATAATCTCTTGCCATCTGATTTAGTATGAGATTGTACTCCGAGGTGTTTGCCAATCTTGCTAGTCAGAGGTTTTAACCTCTTTCTGTTTTTCTTCAACCAACATAGTTACTCTGCTGCCTTAAGCCACTAAAACTGTTTTACCTGTTTTCTTCTCTTTACATTTTTTCCACTTCTCACCAGCTCACAATTTTTAAAATTTGTGTTGATACAAGGAGTAACTAAGAATCACAGCCCCTTGTTATAATCTTAAAATCATAGATACATGGGAAAGAAATATAAAACATATACAGTCTGTGTAATAAATTATTTGAATGGCCCTATGAAATAAAATGCACAAGGTAGGAGTGATTACTTATTTTGCTTTTGCTAAGTCTTAATATACTGTTACCATTCCCAGCCTCCTCACAGAGCTCTCCTTTAAGATGTCTTTTCTAGACCAGTTTGCCCCAGCATATTAATGAATAGAATTAACTAGAAATATTGAAAAATGTGGATACCTCTGTGATCAGGAAAAAAAAAAAAGATATAATTGAACTATATTGTTAGTAAATAATGGTCATTGTAATAGATCAGTGAGTATACTATAGATCTGAGTATAAAATGTTTGAAAAATAATCTGTAAATATATAAAAGCAGTAGAGGAACATGTGCCCTTTTGGCATAGCAGAGGAGATGCTATGTTTTAAGAGAAGCTTAATCTGGAAACAACACGTACCCTGAAGATGCTGTATCGTTGCACAGGAGCTCATCTTACAGGAACACAGAAATGGTGAAAGTGCAACTTTGCCTCTGCATTGCTTCATGGTCAATTAATGGAGAGATAATATCCAGCTGCATAGTCAGTCTTAAATTGTATGAAAAATTTAATTGAGAGTTGTAACTGGAGGAGGGAAATGTAATTAATGCTAATATAAAAATCAAGTATTTATGAAATATTAGGCTGAAATATACACAAAACCATTCATAATTCAGGAAATAGGGATATAGAAATAGAGAAATTGAGTTGTGTCTTCAGGAAGCATTCTTTTGTATGTCTGTAAAATGTAGGGCTTGCCAAATCTGTGTATAGTTACAAATAAGAAAAAAGTCCTTGGCTAATGAGGATATATTGAAGCAGTTAAATATTTTTTTGGCACTTATACATTTACAAGATAACTTGTACATGTGCAGCATTCTGTTGCTGAATCCTTTTTGGCAGCAATTCTTATGTCCTGTGAGTTTTCCTGTATCTACCTGAGCTATCTCAGTGGTACGGTGTAAGTTGCCCATCAGTTCTTTGCACATCCCACAAGTCCACAATCTTGAAATGGAGATGTGTCAAATTGTAGAACATGTACAAATAATATATCTCAAAGAACAGTAGGTTTGTGAGCAGATGAAATGCACTCTAAACAAAAAGATTTGTATTTTGAAACAGAAGGGTGACCTGCCTTAAACCCCAAATGTTGATTTGGCCCATTAAGCAAGAACCATTCAGCAGCATGTTGCTGTAGGGTAAGACTTGTAGGAAAAAGGGGTCCTGCTCTTCCCACTTTGCTGATCAGATTTCTTAAGCTGCATTCTACTTTTGCTGCTCCTATGGAACTTCAGAGAAATCTGGTTAGTGTGTAAAATAATAATATTTTTACTGGACTGCTCCATGCCTGCAGTACCAAGGGAAGGGAACTGCCTTGCTGGGCTCTGCAGTGCTCTGGGTGTTCTGTCCTAAGGGCCTGTACATGAAGCCTTTTGCAGCACAGTAGGAATCCACTGCTGTCACACTTTGATGAATGGAAGGGAACTTAAAACTTAGGCTGCCCGTCTTAATTTGTCTAGGCTGCAATGGCTGCAGTGACATGGGACATTCAAATTAATGGCTTAAGTGCTGTTAGCCAAGGCTCTGCCACAAGTGCCAAGTCATGGAAGTGTTGGTTGAACTCTGAGGTAGCTTTTGTAAGTTTTGTGGCAATGAGAACTGATACCCTATGCAGGTGTGACACTACCTGACATACAGTGTAGTCATCCCAGGCAATTCTAAAGTCCCAGTCCTCTTCAGTATCTATGGATCACTGATTGACTGAATGTTGATGGTAATGAACTTAAAGTAGACATTATTTATGCTGTTTTTAATTGATACATTGTTTCCTTTGACTTCTTTTATGAAAAATATTGAATACCACCGATGTTTTTTCTGCTTGTGTCATTCCTAGTGGATCTACTTCTGTTATGTTGACTAAATTCACCTCCTCTCCAAACAAAGTAATGTTAATCTTTTAAATCTCTCCTTGTATGGATGACTGTCTCTGGTTTTAATCTGTTTATGAGATTCTCTGGTGATTTTCTGCTTCTGATATATCTTTTTTTAGATGGATGCTGTTAGTGAGCACATGATTTCTAGAAAGGTCGTGCCATAGATTTATGTAATAGCATAATATTTTAAGTCTGCATTGAAAAGAGATGGTGGTGAGCTCCTTTCTTTTGTTTATGCTGTCCCTTAAACTGATGATAATAGTTGCTAAGTCTTTTTTTGGCAGTAGTTCCGTTTTAAATTTCATAGGTAAGTAGTCAAAATCTTTATCTAGAACATATGTCAGTGTTTTCTGGTGGTCATCCTAACATATGTCTGGGGATTGGAGACCTTCCCAGGCAAGGTGATGTGTGTAGTTTGTGCTTCTTCAGGTCTTTCACAGTGCCTTTGAAAGCTGGTCTTACTCAAGTTATTTAGCTAGACTCTGATCTTCCCTTTTTTCCTCTCCTCTCTCTCCATCTTCCCCAGAATGACCCCTTGAGAGCTATGAAAAAGAACTAGAAAGGTGCATTCCAGTCAGTGTAACATTAGAATGGGTAGAGAGTCTGTTGGTGAACAGTTTGGCACATACATCTAAGATACAAAAGAGTGTGAGGGAAAGTGCTCTACAAGTGCAGCAAAATTTATACATGGTAAATGTGTCCAAACATTGGAAGAAATGCATTAAGCATGAAGAAGACTGAAGTTTCAAACTGGATTGCAAGTTATGCAATATACTACAGAAGTGTAATGTGGATCTAGGTTGACAGAACTTCAGTCCCTCCTAGATCAGCTTTCCGTTTTAGAGGACTCCCGTGGTTGCATGGCATTGGGTAAATGATACAAGAGCCTTTTGCCTCCTGAGATTATCTTAATGTTCTTGAGCCATCAGCTTTAGAAGCGTGATAATGGTATGAGGATGCTAATAAAACCAGGTAACTTTATAAAATTCTACTTCCACAACCTTGGGCATGCTTCTAAGACGAGGGGATGAGATGAGAAATTGAACTCTGCTTAAAAAAAGCTGTAACTGTTTGGTCACAATGCAGATCTACACTGCTCATTTGAATCAATGTCAATTTTTTTTTTTTTTTTTTTGTAATATAGCTGTGTCTGAACCTTCTTTTATTGCCAAAAGTGAAGATCGTTTGTTTAAGCATTTATTTGAGGACTATCAAAGATGGGTTCGTCCAGTGGAACGCTTGAATGACACAATAAAAATCAAGTTTGGCCTTGCAATCTCTCAGCTAGTAGATGTGGTATGTACAGTAAACAAGTTGTAGATTTTTTCCTCTAACTTTAAAAGGAGCATAATTTAATATGAAATAATTGTGCCTGTTAAACACAATAGATTAAGCATCTGAAATTATTATCTGTGTAATAAAAATGCCTTGTAGATGGATATATAATGTCATATAAACATACTTAGTGACTGGAATGCTTTCAGCAGTGTGTTTTGCATTTTAAGTTACAGACCTCTGTGAACTAAAGCAGCTGTTTCCTATGGATAGATTATTTTTTGTGATACATGCTTTATTTTACAGGATGAGAAAAATCAGTTGATGACAACAAATGTATGGTTAAAACAGGTATGTGTTAAATATTGAAAAAGTATTGATGAAAAATTTTGAAGCTTCATAACTGCAAATCAAAATTTGGGGGAAACTTGTCTAGTTAATTCTATATTCAAAAGACTTAGTTCTTGCATGAAATTTTATTGCACATAGTATCTTTATAGAATGTCCCTGGAAAAGCTTTAAAGGATTAATTGTGACAAACCTCTTAAAAATCCATAACAACAAGGTAAATAAAAATGCACCAAATTAAAAGAAATCTGATATTGCATTGCATGGCCATGAAATATACCAGGGTGTATATATCCAACCATAAATTGCTGCTTCAGTACAAAAGTTTTCATTCAAAAGCTTTATTAAGAAAAGTATGGTTGATCTATTCTTCTGTATAATAGTTTTGAGGTCTTTTTCCTGTGGGATATTTGAAATTATTGGGTACACATTACTGAAGAATTCCGGTTTCAAAGTTAAATATGCTTGCTGGAAGGAAATACTTTTTTCTCTTAAGAATATTTGGGTTTGGGCAGGAAAATGCCTCAAGCCTTGTAATTGTAAGAGTCCAGTGCTGAACTTAATTGCCACTATTTACTTGGGAAATGCTGCTCACAAATTATTCTTGATTTATCTAAGAAGAATCTTTGCAGATGCTGGGTGTACTTACTTATGGAATTATTTTTGTTTGGGCTAATTCCTTTCTGTTTGTTTATTTGATTTTTTCCTTTTGCTTCTTATTCCCTTCTTTTCCATTAACTGTAATTTTAGGCCAAGTTTTTATTTTTAGGAAAACTTTGAGACTGGTCAGCAAATATGAGATGGCCATGTGGGTTGATGATTCTTTACTAGTTTCTGCAGATCATCTTGAAACAGAACAAGTTTTAAGAGTTGGAGCATGATGCGTTTTTTGTATAATGAAAATGTCTAAATTGCTTCTGATTAGCATCCAGTCATGGGTATTTATCCAGAACAAGCTTTTTTCAAATTTAATTTATATAATTAAATTATGTTATAATAGCTCTTACTTATAAATACATGCTCTGGAAAAAGGAACATCATCTCTTAAGTTCAGTACAGAAACATTATCAAGTAGTTCTTATAACAGAAAACAAATACTGAGTGATGTAACTACATGTCTGTTCAGCAAATTCATTGTTTTATGCAAATTTTAGAAACCAGTTTGATTGTTGTTAATTGCCTCATTATCTATTTTCATCTGGTATCACCCTGCTTAAATCCACTTCCCAATAATAATGATTTTTACATCTCACATATCCACAGGAATGGATAGATGTAAAATTAAGGTGGAATCCTGAAGACTATGCTGGAATAACATCTATCCGTGTCCCATCAGATTCTATTTGGATTCCAGATATTGTGCTGTATGACAAGTAAGATTTGAGTTTTTCATACAAAATGCATTTACTTTATAACTTCACTGATCAAACTGCTGCTAGGAGGCTCATTGGGCAGACATAACATGTATATTTAGTGGGCTAAGAACCTGTGGAAGAACTTGTTTCTGAAAGCAAATGGACTTAGTTGCCATGTTAAATGCTCAAATGTTGTTGGTTTTTTTTTACTTCTGAATGAAATTTCTAGTCCCTTTGGAAAGGTTATTTCCATTTTGTCATATAAATGTTTTTCTTAATTAGAAAAAAATGTCTTGCACAGTGCTGGGTATAAGTAGTGTAGAGTAATAGGAGGGAAGCAACTAATTTATGCTGTTGTAGGTCATATTCAACATAGAATTAAAGTCAGTTACATTTAACTGTAGGGGGATGGTTGGGTAGGTTTTGGCTTTTTTCTTTTGAAAATTTACAGATCTCAGAAACAATTACTTTTGAATTAACCCTTCTGCACAACTCAGGTGCACATACAGTGCTTTTATATTTCCTGACTTGTCAGCTCAGGTGCACATGCAGTGCTTTTACATTTCCTGACTTGTCGAGTGAGGATAAAAGGCTGTTGCAGTGATTGTAAATTCAAGTTTGAACACAAGTATTATTTTACCTGTTTCATGACTCTCTTTCTTCAATAATTATGATTTGGCCAAATTTAAAAGTACTTTTTCTGTCTTACTAATAGAAACACCAGAGCTGGGTCATGCTGTTAAATATCAGGATTTTACAATCCTTTCATAAGTTGTTGAGACCATAGAAAACTGCACAGATCTTTTCAGGACTTGAAAATATTCTTCAATCTTCCAAAGCTGTGTACCCATGTGAGATTCAGATTTGAGGAGAAAAGTTGACTATGAAGGCAATGCAAAATTTTGTCTATCAAGGGATAGACAGCTGAAATGCCAATAACAAAGCATAATTTCTTCTTTAAATGTACCCCCACACCCCACTGTAATTGTGTGTAATCTCTCTTCTTTCAGTGCAGATGGACGTTTTGAGGGAACCTCTACAAAAACTGTGGTAAAATATGACGGCACCATTGCTTGGACTCCCCCAGCAAACTACAAAAGTTCTTGCACTATTGATGTAACATTCTTCCCCTTTGACCTTCAAAACTGCTCAATGAAATTTGGTTCCTGGACTTATGATGGCTCACAGGTAGATCTAATTCTTGAAGATTATGATGTTGACAAAAGAGATTTTTTTGATAATGGAGAATGGGAAATAGTGACTGCAACAGGGAGCAAGGGAAACAGGACTGATGGATGCTGCTGGTATCCTTTTGTTACATATTCATTTATAATTAGACGTTTGCCCCTTTTTTACACTTTGTTTCTCATTATTCCTTGTATTGGGCTTTCATTTCTAACTGTCCTCGTCTTCTATCTTCCTTCAAATGAAGGTGAAAAAATTTCACTCTGCACTTCAGTACTGGTATCTTTGACTGTTTTTCTTCTTGTTATTGAAGAAATTATTCCATCATCTTCCAAAGTTATCCCACTCATAGGAGAGTACTTGGTGTTTACTATGATATTTGTGACCTTGTCCATTGTGATCACTGTCTTTGCTATCAACATCCACCACCGCTCCTCGTCCACGCACAATGCCATGGCACCCTGGGTTCGCAGGATATTTCTGCACAAGCTGCCCAAGCTGCTCTGCATGAGAAGCCATGTTGATAGGTACTTTGCTCAGAAGGAGGAAACAGCAAATATGAATGGATCAGAATCATCCAGGAACACCTTGGAAGCAGCTCTGGATTCCATCCGCTATATCACAAGACACGTTATGAAGGAGAATGAAGTTCGCGAGGTGGGTGTGTTGATCCTGCTACACTGATTTTGTACAAGTGGAAATTAGAACACCAAGTGCTTTACTGTGCAGCTGCATATTAAAGATGTGCTACAGATTTCCAGCTTTTGTACTTTGCTGGAAGATGTGTAGTTGTTTCCACTGGAAAAAAGTGCAGATGTGGTACAATACTGAGAATATTTGGCTGATACAGTACAGTATTTGGGGTCTTTAAAAGTCTTTTGTTTTCTTCTAGAAGTTCTTGTCATTGTGAGGGACTTGTCTGTGATAAGAGCAGGTACTGTAACTGTTCCCTACAGCACTGTTGAGAGGACAGGAGAAGGAGCTCTTTTTCACTTTAATGTTGTACCTGAAGACTGTCTTGGAAAATGCATTTGCCTTATATTTTCCGAATAAACACTGCCAAGACTTAGCTTGCAGCTTTCAATTCCAAAAAAAAAAAATTTCAGTGCTCTAACTTACATTAGTTTAAATACAGGCTATAGCCATGGTCATTTTGTGCTCAGGTGAAACATGGACTCAATGACTTCTGAATCATTATTTGTCCCTAAGTTTTATCAAAAGATGTCAGAGGCTTTTTTTCAGTCTGTGCATTTACACTCTGAATTTTCCTTAATGAATGTTTACAACATTTGTGTAAGAGCATTAGAAACCTGTTTTCATTACATGCTTTTTTTAGCTAGCACCATTGGTACATCAGAGACTTAAATGCTGTTTTCAGTCTAGTGAAGTTTGTAGAAATATAGAAGTTTGTGGTGTACTGTCTGTTTCTGATGGCAAAGCCTGAGGTTCTTTCAGTCTATATGGGAATTGCTGTCTTCAGAAGGCTCTGGTTGCTGAGAGTGTGTTCTCCCATATGAGACTAGGAGAATTGTGCCTCCTCTAATGTGCCTTCTCAGGACTTGATTATGACATTGTCACAAGGGATGTGGCCTAGATTTTTAATAAATGTATCTGCTGTACTGTTAAAGCAGCATCTAATAACCCTGCATTGTATGAACAACAGAAATAGAATAGTTTGCTATTAAATACATAATTTCCTGTAAATTAGGGGTTGATTGTGAATGACAAGAAGTAAATATTTTGTTTTTCAAGTGTAATGCTGTAGTTACTATAAACCTTGGAAATTAATATACAGCTGACTGGGGATTCACTTGTTTTATTACTGGGCCCCAGAGAATGCAAGCTTTAATTGCAAAAGTTGTTAATAAACACAAGACAGCTAGTGCTATTGTAGCATTATGTCTTAGGAAGCATTAGGCTTGGGAAACATGGATAGCTCCAGTTCAATTCCAAGACAATTGTTTGGCAGGGTTTTAATTTGCTTGCACAATTATATCTGCAATACTGGCAAAACTGCATATAGATATGAATAATTTTATCACAAAGGAGAGTAGTCTTGAAACTACTGTGAGCATTCTCCCCAGTGTATAATTCTGTGCAGCAGTAACTTTGCAGCTTTCAGCAATTGTATGTAACACAACAGCTGCTCTGTACTAACAATTTTAAGGTTTTTTTATTATTACTATTTGGGAGGTTTGGTTTTGGTTTTCTGGTTAGTTTTTTGTTGTGGGCTGGTGTTTTTGGTTATTTGGAGTTTTTTTACAACTTTGGCTTCCATCTCCTGCTTGGGAATTCCACATTATGATGTCATGTGCCATGAGTCCTGCAGTATGTTAGAAGATGACAGACCAGTCTCATCTGTCTATAAATGAGGATGTTTAGTCCTTCTCAGGGTAAATTTCTGCATCAAATTCTACATACCTTATCAATCTTCATAGAAGATTGCTTCTGTTCTAATTCACAGTATAATTATAAAATATTGTTCAAGAGGGTTATCATATGGACATGGTTGAAGAAAGTGTACTTTGAAATAACTAAGAATTGCAGGATTTGGTACTGTGTTTTTACCTGTCCTTGCACACACTGACCAACTCTTGTGCTCTTTGTGTTTTAGGTTGTTGAAGACTGGAAATACATTGCTCAGGTGCTTGATCGAATGTTCTTATGGGCTTTTCTTCTGGTTTCAATAATTGGATCACTTGTGTTATTTATTCCTGTTATTCATAAATGGGCAAGTATAATAGTCCCTACCCATATAGGCAGTACCAATGCATAAAATATCTTTGGAGCCATGTCCTACTGATCTGGCTCTAAGTTTTGCAGTAGCTCTGTTTCCATGTATGTTCTTTGTAGGCATGTTTCTGATAGAGTGAAAAAAAAAATTCCAAAACTAGAAAATTAGGTTTTTCTTAAAGCATGGCATTCCCAGGACACATAGAAGTCAATTTGCTTATTGCCAGTCCACTGAGTTACTGCTAAGCTGAGTCAGAATTTACAAAACCTTCTCAAACCATGGCATGTATGATTTATCAAAAAAGCATACACTGACACCTACTGTGATTTAGAAGGATTTAATTTTTTAAAATTATGATTATTGTAGTCCAATTATTAAATTACTGTATGAATTGTTATACTGAATATTAAGTATTTGCAGTTACACAGTAGAGTTGCTTATTTCAATTTAGTATACAAAGGAGAATTTTTATCAGTTCTCTTCAGTGTGTTGTAGAAGTCTTAAATTTTGCCAGAGTACTTTAAAATAATAATAAAACTACAAGTTAAACTTCCTGTATATATAATATACAACTAAGAACAGCAATTTGGCCATGTTTGGCCTTTATAAATTTTCAGTGAAATTTGCTGCTGAATTTTAAAGCTTGCTAATTCTGTGATACCAACACGAGCATTTAATAAGCCTTAAAATGCCTAAAGCATGTGTGTATATTGATGTCTCCATCAGCTTTGGACAGGAAGGCAAAGGCAGTTAACTGAGTTCCCAAGGTGCAAAAGTATTCCAAGGGGCTGGAATAATCAGATTTCTTTACTCTCAATGAAGAATTTGACACAGTATGTGAGTTTGCAGACATGTTCATTATTTTCTGTCTGTGGGTGTTTCTCAGAATTAAGATTTTAAGCACAGGCAGAAGGAATTTGTGGAGCATCTTTCTGAAGGAATGGATTGTAAATTATTATGCTGTGGAACCAAATGGAGATGATTAATGATTTTCACATTTGTTAAACTGAACTTCAGAGAGCTACCTGGGATTAGTTCTTTCACTTATAAAACTAAATGTAACTCTAAGCAGCAAGGACTTAGAGTTTTCAATATTTCCTTTTTCCTAAAATCATTGAAAACACACTTGCAATTTTTCAGTTATTCCATTAAAATATGGAATTTTAATGCTTTAAAACCAATGGTTTACACTGATTCCATTGCCACCTTTCTTCCTTTTTTAATAGCTTTATTTCTGGAAAAGACTCTAAAATAGTTGGGTGTTTTCCTACACTGAAGTTTTTTCAGTGTTAGTCATAATATAATTACATCCTGTAGGCCTAACACAGGAGTGCCAGGCTGGAGCAAATCTTAGGAAATTTTTGTTTGCTTAAATTACTACATGAATAATAACATGTTTAGGTGAGAAGTTTTAATGTAAACTGTGGTATCTCCAATAATTTCAAGTTTTTATACTGATTATAAGTTTGAACAACAGATACATGTTTCTCCCACATCCCCTCCCAGATCTCCTTTAGAATAGCCCTGCACTGATTATAATAGTGATTACTTACAACATAACTTATATATAATTGAATATTTATTTCAAAATGTTTTAATCTGCAGGAGATTCTTGTTTTTGTGTTGCTTTTAAAGGCTCACAGGTAGGGAAATTATATCAGGCAGGCCTTTTTTTTTCTTTTTTTTAAATAGCAGTTACGGAGTCACTCTTCTTCAGTTACACAATTACATCTGACATTGGATATCCATGTTTCCTCTATTCCCATCATAACTTTAAGTTGAATTTGCAAAGATTATCTGATTTAATTCGTTAATATAAAAGCTTTAACTTCTCACTATTACTGAGGTTAAGCAATACAGCAATGACTTTCTTTGTGTGCAAGTTGCAGAAATACTTTAGATAGCTTGTTTCCTCTTCAAATACAACATTTCTTTTTAAAGTCTTCCATAGGTTTGAATTACTGGGATTTTCTCTTACCTGAAGAGAAAGCAAAGTGAGTACAACTGTAGGTTAGATATATATCTTACTCTTTTAACTCTCCATTTCATCTCTTTCCCCTTGTTAAATGATGTCTCCAGGCTGCCCAGTTAGATCATGGGCACATTGCCCAGTGGAGTCACTCTCTGTATTATAGTAACTCACAGCTTTTGCAAATGTATGAACTTCTTTTAGTGACTTCTACTCTGATCATGATAGACTCAGATAACATAGCTGACACTGGAATCCTTGGGGTCTTCTGCTTATCAGGTGTGTCTGAAACAAAAGAATGTTAATATACTCAGAAGCATGGACTTTTACTTCTGTAACTTGAACTGTATTGAACTCTAGGCAATGCTACCTTATACAGATTTCTGTCACTTGCTCAAAATAAATGAAAAAAAAAGGCACAATTTTCAACAGTTTGATTGTCTTTATTTTCATAAGCGTTATATGACTTGATACATTGTATTTCCACAGAGTTTTCAGTTTGGTACAGAGAGAACAGTTCATATTTTTACAAAATACGATCTGATTACAGTGTTTTGTTGTATTCTTTATTCATGCTCTTAAATAATCTGCAGTTACTGATTTTTTAGAAAAAGAGAATATATATATACCTAAGCAACAATTTTAGCACACTTTACAGGAATTTTTTTGTCTACCTGCCTTCCCTTGGCATAAAACACTTCACTACAGCAGGATGCCTCTGTATCCAAACTATCCTGTCAGTATTGTGATCCTTTGCATTACTTGCAGACTGTCTTATTATGTGTTTCACTTTTACACAATTCTAAACATCATTAGGTTTGAGCAGCTTTTTTTCCTGACAGCCTTCACATACATTGCAGTCTGGGGATACAGAGAGTTTACTTTATGGCTGCTTTATTACCATCATCTGTTATTTACTTATTTGTTTTCCTTTTGTAATAAACCTCTTCTCAGTCCTTTTTTGCCACTGTGTGGGTCAGTTTGTACAGCAGTTGGCAATGTCTGCATTCTAGTTGTTTGGTACTTGTGCTTTCCACCATTCCATCCTCCTGAGGGTATTCATGGAACTCATCATGAACTCCTTCCAGAAGATATTGTCCTGCTCTGAAGAGGCTTGGCACCAGACTATGAAACAAACCCAGCAGCCCAAAGCATTCAACCCATCTTGACTTTCCAAATGTTCATGTAATTTTAAATTTCTTTATTAACCCTTTCTTAAATCATTCCTATAAAGTTCAGCATAATGTCTCCATCTTCTCCAGTTGTTGCAGGAACTAGCTGTAAGGCATAGCTCGGATTACTTTGAGATCAGCTGTCATAAAGGTTCCAAATAATTTTTTTTCCACATTTTGAACCAAGCTGCCTTGGTCAAGTGAAGGTGAAGCCAAGAGAGATCTTTGTTCTATTACACATGGAAGAGACAGGAGGTGCTTGGAGAGGGATGCAGAGTTGGTTGGAAGTTTTATTTGATCTCACAACATTTTATTGAATCTTTACATTTCATCTCCAGCCATGAGAGGTTGTAAAAATAATCCTGCTGTTCCTAGAATACATACCAGAATGAAAACCCATAGAAAAATACGATCAATTACCATGGCAACATATTTCCAATCATCCTGAATCTGAAAAGAAAAAAAAAATAGCAAGTTGGCATGTTTATTAGGTGGATAAGTTCATTAGCAATAATACCATTTCATATAAGAAGCACAGTTTCTTCTGTATGTAGATATCCTTATAAGTACACAATTTACACATCTGTTTTCACTGACTAATGAATTCATCTTGGAGAAGCTTTATTTGAATATGCTCTTTGGAGCAAAGCCAAAAGCTGCTGCTTCAAATCCAAAAGGTTGTTCACCAAGACATTGGACTTGAGACACAACTTCTCTATTCCAAAAATGAAAGTGTAAAGCTTTAAATTCTTAGATGAAGAGGTTTGTCCAGAAAACATTACTGAAACAGACTGCTCCTACTGGTCTTTAAGTAGTATGTAAAAAGTAAAGATTAACTGGCATATAATTATTTGGTGCTTTATTATATGGTACTGAAATTTGACTGTTTTTATGCATGATGTAAAATTAATCTCTGTACTTTTCATGTAAAAAGGGAACCAAGTTTCAAAAAACACATGATTTTTCTAATTTTCTTTTTTTTTACAGTGAATTTTATAGCAAGAGTGACAATGAAGTATTCTAAATGTTATGTATTAATAGTAACTTGGTGATCATTTTAGTTACTATTGAGATTACAATTCAAAGTTTTGTTCTTCTTCAAGAATGATAAGAAATGAATAATGTGTTTGTTGGTTTTGAAATTTGGGGGTTTTTTGGCTTAGAACTTGTTTGTTATGGGAAACTTAAAAACCGAAAGCAATCCTGTATTTTCTGTACCAACTAAATCTAAATAGAATTCTGATTTCAGGATAAACAAAGTGAAGTTAGAATGAAGTGCCATAGTTTGGGGATTTAAAAACTGTGATGGTGTGGCTACTGCTCATAGTATGTTTGAGGAATATGGTAGACAAAAACCTTTTTATTTTTTTTCTCCTTTATTGTATTAAGATGCATCTTTATGAAATATGCTGCTCCTGTCTTGCAGTAGTTGCCTCATTTAGCTACAGCACTTTGCAGCAGCAACAATGAGCACCATCATCACTGTGAGGGACATTCACTCTTACATTTCTGTTGTTGATGGTAAGCTGTGGGAGGGAGAATGTAACTTTCTAAAGGCCATCAGGTCAGCAAATTCCACTATTAAGATTATAATTGGCAAATCCTAACTTCAACACTCATGGGGTGGGTGCTTTGGTATGTTCCCCTAGCAGTGGTTACCTTAACGTGCCTGACTCAGTATATATATTGTCAATAAAGAGATCACTGTGCAGCAGAGCTGCTTCTCATTTATATAAATTCAAAACTGCACATATTTGTAATACAGCTTGTGTCATTTACTTGCATAAAATAATGGTCTCTACTATCTTTTTTGTCTGTTTGAGATCTTTTTCTTACCAAACACTCCAATGGCAAAAGGTATCTGCAGTTTGAGTAACAGTAAAATATGTTCTTACCTCTTTTGCTTCATTCTGCATTTTCATATTTTCTGCAATGTATTTCACACTTTCAATAGCATCTCTCATTTCTGGTGACAGAACTGAAAATGAAAGCACAGGATCTACAGACTCAGAGCTTGAACTTCTAGTGAGATTGCCACTGAAATCCAAGAACTTTGTACGCTGATACTGACAGCAGCTGCACGCCGTATCTTGACAAACAAAGCCCTCTTTGCAGCATTTGGTTTCAGAACCGTTGATGCAATTTAAGTTTGAAAACTCAGAAGTGAATAATGGTTTTGGCTTTTGATTATTCTCTTCATCACTGGCAGGCCTTGTCATGAACATGATCCGGGGAAGTAAGTTCAAGAAAATGGTTCTCACCCACACGGGCATTGTGTGTGTCTTGGGTGTTCTGTAGTGCACATTTAGTACAAATACTGTAATGACAATTGATAGAGTTACAAATATCATGGTGAAAAGGAGGTATTCCCCAATAAGGGGAATTACCAGGGAAGTAGAAGGTATGGTTTCTGTGATAACAAGAAGGAACACTGTTAAAGAGAGAAGCACTGATATGCAGAGTGTCACCTTCTCACCACAGTCTGAAGGCAAATAGAAAACTAATACAGTCAGAAAAGAAATCAGCAGACAGGGAATAATCATATTGATAGTGTAAAATAAAGGTAAACGCCTAATGTAAAGAGAATATGTGATGTCTGGATATATCTCTTCACAACAGTTGTATTTGATGTCATGTTTATACCCAGGAGCTTTAATTATAGCCCATTCTCCACTCTCCCAGTAATCTTTCAGGTTCATTGTAGAGCCAATTAGAACTAAGTCAATTTTGGCTTTGTCATAAGACCAGGAACCAAACTTCATGGTGCAGTTCTGATAATCAAATGGGAAGTAGGTTACATCTATTTTACATGAACTTTTAAATATAGCTGGAGGTATCCAGGTCACATCACCAGTGTATTTTAAAAGGGCCTTTGTCTTGTCATCAACCTGGAAATCTCCAACTGCGCTGTAAAGCAAGTAAAAATAAAAATTAGAATGATCTCCAGGTAGTTTCATATATTCAGATTGTAAATATTAACTCTTTAATCTGTTTTGGCAAAGTCAGCAGTTATTTGTTTACTTGGAGCTGAATTGCTTGTGCAAGACTGGTTTTTGTTTTATGCAAATTTATGATGGTCGCTGAGTCAAACAGCTCTATAAACTCACCAGGGAGGAATTGAAAGCAAATATTCTCCCTTATTAATAGCATGGCTTGTTGCAATAAATATTCAAAATGGCAAATAACAGATTGTAAATGGCAGTCCAACTAGATGAGTCTTGTAGGCCCCTTCCAACTGAATTATTTCATTCTATTCAATTCTAGATTGATCAAGCACATCAGAACTCAAGGGATGATAAGAATATTAGTGGTATTTCCACCTCTTCCATGGACAGTGCAGGTAGTAACTATGGAAGTAGGGATTGGTGTGCATCTTTCCATATGGAGTGTATTTGGTAAGAGGTTTTTTTAAGTCCCACTTTGCTAACTTACATGATCCAGCTGAGTATATGAAAAAGTAAAATTAAAGGGTAATTTAAATTTTTAAAACCCCAGTTAGAAAAGGAGTGTCATCACTGTTGGTCCATAGACCTGAGTTTTGGATCTGAGTAGCTGAGTCTGTTTCATTGAAAATTGCCTTCTTACAGATCCGTTTAGTTGTGGTTTGGCTCTTTACAGTCTCAGAAATTGACATCTAAAGTAAGCTTTATCTGTGTCTTTTATTTGTCAAAGGTGTTAAATTGTGGATTTGACTGCTAAAAAGCTAGAATTTGCATTTCTTTCAGTTAAAGTTGTGACTCACAGGGACTTGTGAAGGGGAAAAGCCAAGTTCACTTTGGCCTGCTCACTTGCAGCTCCAGGTTAGAGCTGGATCCTGCCCAGTGATGCTGACATAGCTGGCATGAAGGTGAGAATAGCAGTGGGGGGATGCAGGACACAGCTGTGGTGAAAAGCAGCTTTTCAGTGCATTCTGTGAACTTGCTGCTGATTTTTTTTAGAACTGGTAACATCACCCCTCTCTCCCTGAAGTAAGAAGTTAAATATGCAAGAGCCTTACTTGTTATATAAAACAATATCTGGCTTCCAGATCTGGCCAGATGGAACTCGGATGAATTCAGCACCTCCATAGTCTGCTGGATTCCACCGAAGCTTGTAATCATTCCAGATCTAATTATGGTAGAAATGAATTCATGTTAGGTTTGTGAAGAAATTGAAATTCATCTGAACCAAGTGCTGTCATATCACTTCTTAGGTTGATTTATTTTGTATACTACAGTGTTTAAATGCTTCTTTGACAAACACGTATGTGTGGTGTTTGTTCATATGGAGATTGTAGGTGGGCCTAGATATCTAGACCTTGTTGGTCATACCCATATATGACTTAAATATATGTGACTCTGCCCCAGGAATGCCTACTCAGTAGCTGCAACAAGCTGAAAGAAGGAATAAGGCACTTTTTTCAGAGAGTGTAGGATTGTAATAATAACTTTGATCTCAAAAAACCAGGTATCTGTGGGACAGTGAAAACAAGTTCCTGGAGGCTGTGGTGCAAGTTGAGAGCATCAATTGAGGGACCTTGGGTCAGAGAGCTCAGCGTGTTACGGCTCAGGTAACAGCCTTTGTCACTAGTGCTTGTTAAACCCCGTTTTAACGAATATCAAGCTGGAGGTGGGAACTAATTTAGTTACTAAACCGACTGTAACAGTGAGCACCTGCATTTTTTTTAAAGCCTTTTTAACATGAAATACACATTTTTGGTTTGTTGTTGCTTTACGGGAGCTAACCAGCACCAAGCGCGCCGTTTGCGACCTCCGTGCCAAGGTGCTGGTGTCTGCCAAGGCAGCGCGTTTAGAAGTCTCCGGAGCAAAAATCTTATATTTAGCGGCTGCAGTAAGTGTAGCACCCTTCCTCTGCTCCGCTCCCGTCCCTTCCCCTCCCCGTCCCCGCCGCTCCGCTCCCGTTCTGTCCCCGCCTGCCGCCGGACTGGCGGCCGCTGGGGGGCAGAAGCGTCCCGGGGAAGGGCGCGGG
>JANPWX010000281.1:541542-631648 GCA_024734555.1 Trochalopteron elliotii | reverse complement strand
CGTGCAGGGCTGCTCTCCCGGCACCCCGTGCAGGGCTGCTCTCCCGGCATCCTGTCCAGGGATGCTCTCCCGGGATAAGTCTGTGCCCCGAGCGTGGTGCCGGCCCCGCAAGCCCGGTGCTCCCGGAGCCCTCAGACGCCTCTCTGGGCGGGCGGCTCTTCCCACCCCGAGTCGCCCGGCAGAGCGGGGAACATTTCCACGCCGGAGGGGAAGTGAGCCGGTGCCGTCCGGGCTGTCACTGAGCGCTACTTACGTGCTTCAGCCACAAGTTGGTTTCCATTATCTGGTTGACTTCGTCCTGGAAAAGAGAGGTGTGTCGGGAGAAGCGCCGGGCCTGCCGCGGTGCCCGGCGGGGCACTACTCACCACCTTCACCAGCTGCGACATGGACACCTCGAACTGGATGATTACAGGGTCCGAGACGTTCTTGACGGGGCGTACGAACTGGTTGTAGCTCTCGAAGAGGGCCGCGTAGAGCCGGTGCTCGGCCTCGGAGCCGCCGCAGCCTGCGGAGGGCACGGGGTGAGCGCCGGACCAGGCCCGTGCGGGGCAGAGCCCCCAGCCCGCCCTGACTGCTCAGCATCCCTGGGCGCTGGGCAGAGCCCCCAGCCCGCCCTGACTGCTCAGCATCCCTGGGCGCTGGGCAGAGCCCCCAGCCCGCCCTGACTGCTCAGCATCCCTGGGCGCTGGGCAGAGCCCCGCGCCCGCCTAAGCGGGGAGCAGTGTGCTGTGGGAGGCACTCGCTTGGGCTGCGAGAAGGAGAGCAGTGAAAGGTAATGCTACCAACAGAGGTTTTCTAACACACGTCTGCAAATGAGTTAAAAAATTCGTTTTGGGGAATTTCTGCAAAAGCCCTTTCCCCTCACAGTCGCAGTCCCCCAAAACGGGCAAGGCCACAGGGCTGTGGAGCAGAGGAAAGGGAAAGTGTAGTCCAACAGACCAGGCCTCCGGTAAGGGGTCAGAACGCCTTGCAGTAGAAGTCGTCCCAGGAAACAGAAGTCTGCTTTCTAGTCTGAGTCACGATTGCATGATTACAGTGAGGATAACAGCCTGCTTCTTTAAATACATTTTTTAAAAAGGATTAAAATTTGCTTAACTGTTACATTTAAAGACTTTTCAGCACAGTCAAAGAAATATGCTAATTACCCCTTTATTGTTCCAAGGAGTTTTTATTTATAATAGATTCCTATTGTCCTTTTGCCACTCGTAAGTGTGGTTCATCATACCCTGTGGCCAGCAAAAAAGCTGCTAACTGAAATTCTTAAACAACAAGGTACTTCACCTGTTTCAGGATGAGGTGTGAGAGCCTGTATTTTACACTGCCATTTTACTATCAAACTATCTAGGCAATAACCATCCTGACACTCTTAGAAGCCTGTGGCTTTTTATTTTTATAGGGCTACCTCTTAAACTCTCCTCTGGACAACACATCCTCATGAATTCCAACTTAAACACCAGAAAAGTCTGTTTTGTCATTAATGGATAGCACTATGCAAATTTATCAAAGGCACAAACTGAAGTCTGTTGAACAAATTCTACAGTTCCTTTGAAACAGAAATATGGATATATATGAAATATGAATATTTGCAAGAAAGGACATGTTTATTTTCTGCCAGTTGTTTTTTAGTAGAGAAAATGGGGAAGCCAAAGTACCTGCAGGCTACACAAAACAGGTGTTACTTTGGAATCTGAGAGACCTCACCGCTCTCCCTAAGACAAGGGTTCCCTCGTGGGAAACTATTCAGCTAAAAGATCTTTTGTTTGGTTTTGGATTTGTTTGGTTGATTTTTACTCCTTGTGCTTTCTCTTGTTCACTTGGTGTGCAATTTTGTTTTCAGATTAGTGAAATCATTCAAGTCAACTTGCTGACTAAAAAATGAACACTTTTCAACTGCCAGTCTTGCCCATATTATTTCTTGATATCTTCTATCTCTTACATTGAGGTTTCTGGGAATAAATACCTCCCAATCTTTTAGGTAAATAACTTTAAATCTAGATCTTAACAACGACTATAGTCAATCCCAAACTGCCAGCCTTTTTACATGTCACCAGCACTCTAATTAAATCTAGCATCCACTGTTTCTAGAGAAGCCCATTCATGTGGTTTTTGTTTAAATATTCTGTGCTTTCCAGAGAGGAGACGTGGTGTTTGCAGCACATACTTAAAGCTCTTTAATGTTGTCACTTTCTTGTCTTCTCTGCAATATGTGAAACCACACCTTTATGTGTGAGGTGCTTTTCCTTTCTGTTAAAATGGCTTTATGTGTCCTGTTTGGCATCTTTAATCAGGACTACCTAAGGATAGGATAAACTTAACCCCTTCCCCCCCCACTGAACAACAAGCTATGTAACAGAAAGAGCTATACCACAATTCTGTACATTTGCTCCTTAGGTTGGAGAGCGCTTCTGCACTTCTTAAGAATAATTTGCACCACAACCATCTCCTGGTCCCCTTTTCAACCCTCCCTTCACCATCAAAGAATAACAAATTAAGGATCACTCACCTTGACAGAGAAAGCAAAGAGCAGCAGTTAGAAGGAGAGTGTTCAGGCTGTCCATGGTGTTATGAATTCCTGCCTGTGGACAGGGTCTGTTGAGGATGAGCTTTGCTGCCAGGACTGTAGGAGCACAGGGAGCAGGGAGGGCTCAGCTCCCCCGATGCGTGAAATGCCTGCAAGCAGCAGCCAGCAGGACCCTGAGCGCGGCTCTGCGCACTGAGCTCCCATTAGCTTTGCTGTGCTGCCCCCTTTCAAGCTACCCAGGCAGTCAGAGCTTTGGAAACAGCAAATAAAGTGCCGGAAAAACAGATGTTATTCTAGGCAAAGAGCAGTTTTCTGGCACAGATTGTGGGCAAGAGTCCTTAAAATGGTGCATAAATGAGTCTGGTAATCTGACAACGCTGAAGAGTTTTCCAGCCAGCTGCTGTACAGGATCCTTATCTATCAGAAGCTCATGCCAATCTTCTAGGGGAAGTTTAATTAATACAAATCTTGTAATTGAATTGTTCTGAAATGAATATTGACATTAGGGATGCCTGATTTAGCAGTGAACTGAGATCAAGGGACCTGATTTCCAGTTATGCTGTTGAGATTTTTTGCTGCGTGTGTCTCATCTCACAAGAGCGTGTGCTGGGTGCTTGACCATATAAAAAGGATGTGCTATTCCCAAGGAATAATTAAAGGCATGTACAATTGTTGGTGGGATCTGAGCCCAGAGTGGTAAACATAGCAGCTGGGATCTGGCTAGAATCTGGGGCTTTGAATGGAAATCAAACTTGACCAAACCCTTGAGAATAACTGTCTTTGGACTATTCCTATTTTGTAGATTAGAAAGGTGACATTTGAGAGGGGGAATACAAGAACTGGCTCCCAACTTGATCCCACAAAACCTAATGGGGGAAAGGACACTAGTAAAGAAGAGGAGTTGTTTGAAGTTCAGCTATATAGTCATGATTTTCAAAGTGAGGCATTTCCCAGGTGCCCATCCGCTTCCTTGTTATCTTTCATGTCACTTTCTGCTCTGCCTTCCCCATCTGGAATGACCAGGTGATGCAAGGCTCATGCAGTGGTTGTTGCACACATCTGTGTAAAAGTAGGAAGCAGGGAGAGAAAAATAGGGGACTCTACCCTCATTTTTAGAACTGATGAGAAGGAAGCCCTGTGGGACAGGAGCTGCACTGGTAGGTGCTTTATTGCCTGTGTTAGGGAAGGATAAGCAACGACCCCATTTGGTGCTGTTAAGAGGCAGCAGTGGGAGAAAGAGTACCAGACTGGGTTCAGTTCAGTTCTGGCACTGAGCTTGTTTATCCTGTTAGCCCTATCTCTCAGAGCATCATTCACTTTGTCCCCAGACACATGCTCTTATAATTTCTGTAATTCTATTAGTGTGGAGGAAATAGGCTTTACTGTCCATTTGATTTTATTTCTTTTTCCAGAGAACTTGGCTGCTTGGTATTTTAGCTTAACCCTTTGTGGATACTTTAGGTTTTGCATTTCCAGGGCATTGAGGCTAAATGTTTTCCCTTTCTGTCTCCTTGCTATAAGCAGTGTTATAACTGAGAATTTTATTTGTTCTTTTAATCCCAGCTAGAAATGAGTTAAAGCTTCAAAGATTAGATCATAATCTGTGTTCCCCAAAAGTCAATGTTTAACCTGAATAATTGATTGATTTGCAGAGGAAGCAAAGATCCCTAACATCAAGAGATGTAGGTATTTTAGCTTAATTTGCCTAGTTGCTGAAAATTTTCGTGGTGTTTGTATGGCACAGATATTTTGTTTCTGACATCCCATGCTGGCTCTCCTGGTGAAATCAGCTCAGAATTGTGGTAGAATTATTTTTATAGCTGGGGAGGGTGATGTGATGAGAACACGTCACCATGACTGCATTGCAGAACTACACATAAGAAGAATTTGTATGGGTAGGGGGAAGCTGATCTGCCCAGGAAGATCTGCAGAACTATGCAGCCTTTGTTCTTTAAATAAACACATTGTTATTCGAGGGGTTTTGCTTTGTTAAGATTTGTTAAGATCAAATCTTAATCAACTCAGGTGATGAAGAAAAGAGCATTTTCCCATCTTTGGTCTGGGGTATTGATGCTCCCAGTTTGCTTTCTGTTGTTCCCATTTTGCTGTGGCTGCAGGGGTGCAGAAAGAGCCCGAGTAAACTCATCTGAGTGCAGGTGGTGCATGTGAGTGGTGGTGTTGGAATTTCTACGTGTTCTGATGTGAGGCAAGATTGCTTCAGCATTAGAGTTTTGCAATGGTAGGGAATGGAGGGAAACCAATCAGGGGTTTTTCCTCACTGGTAGGGAAGCAAAGACTGGTTGCACACTACCACTGAAAAACAATTTTAGTGTAAAATGACATTTTGAATATCTGCTTTTTTTTTTTAATTGAAAGCATTTATGGTAAAACCCCTGAAAAGTAGAAATGTTGAAGTTTATTTCGTTCAATGAGCTGGGACATTATCATATTTGTATTTGCTGCAAGAAGACATTTTTGATAATTCCTTTTCCTCAGTCTTTTAGTTTTAAAATTTTGCCAAAAACTCAAAGTGGAAAACCCTGTAATTCTTTGACAAGTTAAACCAGGAGCAGTTCTACCTATTATGTAGGTGGAGCTGCTGAGGGTTAGGCAAAAATAGCATTTGCCAATTGGAAAATGCAGTTTTAGAACAGAATTTTCAGAATTTTAGAACTTTGAGTGAAATTTTTCATTCTGAAGTTTGCTATGGATTAAATTCTATCTGGAAATTCTAAAGATATGGCGGTGGTTTCCAAGAACATAACTAGGAAAGAGTATATTGTTTCACTCCAGATTAAGAAAGGAGTGAGGAGGCTACAGTGTATGGAAAGCACCAGAGCCCAACATTTCCTGGATGAGGAGCTCTGGTTCTGCAGGGATCTCCCTGGGGCCAGTGATGTGCCTCTTGAAAGCTTTTTCTGGGTTTGTCAAGTCTGAGGCCTTTATCTGCCTGGACTCCGTGATAGCTGCTAACTGAGCTGCCAAATCCTTTCTAAAACTTTTGTCCATGCTGAGGATAATTCAGCTGAAGGCTGCAGTTACAGAGCCAAGCATTATCAGTCTTTACTGCTCATAAAGATAAGGCCAATTCTGAGATGGGAGCACCCGAGGCCCCATTTCAGTTGGATTCAGACAGTGAGGGGGAGGATAAGAGGGAGAAGGGTAGGAGAGTAATGAGGGCAAGAGTGGGACAGAGCCCAGAGTGCTGTTGATGCTGGGTGAAAACAACAGAAAGGGGGTCTGTGCTCTGCACAGGCCCATGTCAGTCAGAGGGGCTGCAGATGCCTTGCTGCATCCATGGCTGCTTGGCTGGGTGAGTCCCTCTCCCTCCTGCCCTGAAGGAGCATGGAGCAGCTCTCACAGCAAGTCTGCACTGCCTCTTTCAGATTCCCTGTTCGGGATTATTTTGATATTTAAAGGGCCTTCACCTTTATGCTGCCCTGCACAGTGCTGGCAGCTGCTCTGGCTTCCCTGTGCCTTCTCTGTAAGCAGAAAAACTGTTCAGCAGCTGGGGCAGTGTGTGCACCTGTGGTTGGGATGTCACCTAACATACAGCAGCATCTCCTTGCTTGGGGAAGGCAGCCCTCTGCTCCTGGGGCTGTCGGTGCCCCTCACAGCTGTTGTTTCAGTTGCCTGCAGAGGAGTAGCTCTGCTGTCTAGGTCTGAAAAGGAGACAGAAACATTTAAGGCAGGGAAAGCCCATTAAACCCATTTAAACTTTACACCACCCAGCGTGACCATGGCCGTGTCCAGAATAGTTGATGTCTGGGGAGATGGCCAGGGGCCTGCCCTCTCTGTGCAAGGAGGATATGGTGATCCCAGGGTGTACTTGCATCAGTAGGGCAGGCAGTCCTACAGTCATCCCTCACCTCCCTACCCTGTCTGTGAGAGGGATGCAGTTACAGTGCTTAGAGGAAGGGGAATAGAAGGGAGGGTGACAGTGTGAACCCTTCCTTCTTCTAACATGGTGCTGAAGACAGCCTCACCCACCCCACTTGTGGTAATTTTCCCCCATCTGCTTCTCAGACTGCTGGGCACCTGGCCCTGCTGAAGTGCTCAGGGCCCTGGGGAGCCCACCCAGACCTCAGGGATGGGGGTGTGTGCCACTGCTGCAGGGGGGTTCAGCCACAGGCTGGGAGCAAGTGAATACAGCCCTGCAGCTGCTGTGAACGATTGCAAAGGTGTGGATGCAGCTGTTTTGGCACAGCTAAATCTATGTACTTATCTGGGGCTGCCTGGGAATGGCAATCTAGGTGGAAATGTAGCTTGGTCTTGATGAAGGCAAATAAGAGCTGGAATCGTCTTCTGCTGTGGCTTGTTGAGGAACACAGGTTTAGGGGTCAACTAATCCCCCTGGGACAGGTGAGCCTCACATCCCCTTCACAAGTTTGTTCACCAGGCATTAGTTGTACTTACAACTTGTGGTACAATTGTTGTGTGTCCTCACAGCACCCCAAGGAAAAACTGAGATTGGTTTAACTTGAGAAGAGCCAGGAGCCCACTTCTCTTTTTAGAGGTTACCTGGAACAAACTGTGGTGGGATTCTCCTCTGATGGGGGTCTAGGGCCTCAATCTGTCCTTTGCCAAAGACTTTGACTCTCTGTGCTTCCCCAGCTGATTTGTTGAGGGTTATACTTAAATCCACATTAAAATCTCCCCAGAAAAACACGCAGGTCTGTGTGTTCTCAGGTGTCCTCTCATTCTTGCTGCCTTTCACTGTTGTTTTCTCCTGTTGCTTTCCTGTGCTCATAGCCTTAGACTCATGAAAGTGTGTTTGTGACCAGATACACGAGCTGTTAAACTTGCAGGAAATTTGAAGACTAAATCTATATAAAGGAAAAGTTTATGTTTTATTTATATCTCATCATCAAACAGAGTATTATATACATGTTTGTTTATCATACATTAATTTGGCCTTTGTTGATCCATCAGCTACCAGAGATGGCTGAGAAAGGTGAGAATCCTTTCAGTGGTTACCTCGGAAGTGTTTCTGTTTCTCAGTTCAGATTTAAGTATCAAACCCACTTGCAAAGCTCTTTATAAATCAGATGCAAATAGTTTTGATGTATTTGAAGGAAATAAGTTTCACAGCAATACCTTCTTTGTAATACGGAAATTGTAGTATTCCAAGGAAAGAAATTATCCTTCCTAAGGCAATATATTTAAAATACATAATAATAATATGATGATGATGATGATGATGCCAGGATGACATCTTGTACAGTAAAAGTCTTTCACTGTCATGTTCAAATAGTTGAAAAAAGGGCAAGATATTGCCAGAAGTACTGGGCTCACTGGAAAAAAACCTAGTTCTCTATTTGTGTTGCTTTTTTTCCTATCCCAGTTAGTCAAGTTCTACTTTTCTTTTCCCTACTCTAAGGGACGTACAACTCACTTGGCCCCTCTGTGGAGTGGACGAAGGGGAACTGAGAGGAGAATGAGATCAAATCAATTTTAAATAATAGCTAGGGGTTTATGGCAGCAGTGTGGTTTTGAAAAAGTGGTTGCAGAAATAATCCAACAGTCCCCAGGACACAAACAAGGACAAATATCCAGAGAAACAGCCTGTCCACTACCATGGCAACATACTTCCAATCTTCAATGACCTGGAAGAAAAAGCCAGTTAAAGATATTAGCAATTTGTCATATTCTTTTGGTCTTCTTCTTGCTAATGCTGCATTTTTGTTTATCAGAATAAAAGGAAACAGGTCTCAAGGTTCAGGGAATAAACTGGCTTTAGGCTTGATAAGGGATTTTTCTCCTATAACCTGTCTGAGCAGTGGAGAAAAATACAGTAAATACTTCTTAGATTTCTTGGATACATCAGATACTGAGTGTGGCTGCCTGGTGTGGTGCCAGCCCTGAAGGACCCACACTATAATCTAATTAAGGAATCTTTTTTCTTCAATTTTAGTTTGTAAATGCTATTAATCTCAGTGGGCAAAAATAGATGGTGTTTACTGCTGTTAAACAAGGTTAGCTTCAGAGTTCTTTTCTTATCAGCAGTCATCTTATTCATGGGGTTTAATGCATAATAATACTGTTGCTTTTCTCAAAATCCCTTTTTGCCCTGAATGTGTTGTCTGTGAAAGTCATAGCCTTAGATTCTGTCTCAGACTGAAGTGACTAATTGGGCTATTATTGTAAAGGGGAAATATATCAATCTTCATTTGCATCTCAGGAATAATTTTTCCTCTCTCCTTGATTCTAGTTGCATATGGAATGTCCTCACATCAGTGACTTTATCATCCTTGTCAGTTGAATGGTGTCTGATATTAGAATATTACATGTTTTTCCTTCGGTGCACACTTTTAATTCCCACCGCAGCTAATGGCAATTGAATGCTTCTGCAGTCAGACCATATAAATGTACATGAACAGTTGTTATCAGACTATTGTGATGAGGAAAGGAAGCAGAGGATAAAGTTATGAACCTAAAAAATATATGTAATATCAGAGGACCCTATTTGAAGAGCAGTAAGTGGATTTTCAATATACAAAATGCTCTTGAAAATTGTTCTTATCATCAAGTGAAAGCTTTGTCAATCCTTTAGTGTGCAACACATCCTTGCAAGAATTTCTGAGCTATTAGAAAACCTTTTCATGCACTACAAAGTCAGCTTCTGTTCAGTCAGTTTCAATGTGTTTACAAGCTCATGTCTAATGTTAATAGCTGAACTTCTTTATTTATATTGACAGTAATTTCAGTTAATAGAAAACACGAACTACTCAGCAGCATGCTCCTCTAGGGACTTTAAGATCAGAAACCAGACTTTATTTAATCTGCTTGGCTGAGGGAAGGAAAGCACAACAGGAATAGAGAACCTGGAGTCTCACTGGGGTCTGGATTAGAGAGAGGACAATGGTAGGTATGAGGATGATTTTTCTCAACTGTGGTTGCTTGTCTAAAAAAAAAACCTGTGACCCACCTGAGTTTTCCAAGCATGACTCACAGAGCATTTCTGTCAGCTCTGTTGTGTTAGCTAGTGGCCTGTGAGTAGGGCAGGTGAATAGAACAGCAGCAGCACTGCTTAAATAAAGTATTTCTCCTAACCAGTAATGAGTCTGGTATATATAAAAAGAAGTCAAATGAAAGAAGTGTCAGCTCTGCTGAGGTTTTTAATCTTACCCATGGTGTTTGCCATATGCAGACAGGTGTCTTAGCCCAGAAATGGTGTTTGCAAAGGCCTTCTACCAATTTTGCTAAATCCTCCTGCTGTGCACAGTTAGGTAAATAAATGCATGAGCTGCAGGGGCATTGTTTCTGGTTAACTTGGCCTGGCCATGGGTCGAATCACAGTCTTTCTGATTTACAGTGGTGAAAAATATTCTATTTCTAACCTGAAACCGAATATTGTTTTCTTACCCTGTCAATCACCACTTGAATGTGAAAACAAAGCTTTTTTAAGAGTGTTTCAGGACTTACTGGGCAATCTCCTTTTGTAGAAATAGCCATGTCATTTATCAGGAGAATATTTGCAGTTACCTAATTGCTGTTCATGTTCATTAATGGCATAAATTATTTCCTTTTATGAGCTATATCTAGAATCTCTCTAAAATCTTGACAATAGCTAGAGAGTTCAAATATGCTTTCTGAGGAACAGCATGTTACAGAGGAGGATGGAAGATGAAGTTTGGAAGGACAGGGATTTCTCATTTTTACTTACACTCTGGTCGTTGTCATCGCTTTTCATGTGCTCTGCTATAAAACTGACTCCATCAATTGCTTCTTGCACTTCAGGAGAAAATTTCGTGCCTGTTCTTAACCTAAAATCTCGATGACTGCTGACATTGTCAAGTGTCTCAGAGACTTTCATATCATATCTTTTGGCAGAAGCTGTATTCAAAAAGTAGGTAGAGTTCTTGTAGAAGTCAGATGGCTCCATACAAGGATTCTCTGCTTTTGTCTTTTTGCAGTTGCATGGCTTTTGCCGTGGAGAATTATTATCTGGGCGCTTCATGAACAGATAGGCTGGGAGTCTTTCAAGGAAAACCAGCTTTACCCAGGGGGGCATAGTGTGAGTACTTGGAGATCTGTGGTGGACATTGAGCACACAGACACTGGTAACTATTGAGAAAGTTACCAGCACCATTGTAAACATGAGATACTTCCCAATCAGTGGAACATCTAGAGATGTTGGAGGGACAATTTTGGAGATCAGCAGCAAGAACACAGTCAAGGCAAGCAACACAGATATGCATAAGGTCATTTTTTCACCACAGTCTGAAGGCAAGTAGAATACTAGGATGGCTAAGGATGTAATTAGCACACAGGGAATGATAAGATTGATGGTATAAAAAAGTGGTTTCCTTTTAATAATGAAGTCATATGTCACATCAACATAATTGGGGTCCAGAGGATTTACAGTCCTTCTTCCTGGGAGTGCTACAATGTCCCACTCTCCGCTTGGCGTGAAGTCGTCCATGCTTGCCATGGAAGTCTTCAGCACCATATCAATTTCTGTGTGGTCGTATGTCCAGGAGCGGAACTTCAGGGTGCAGTTTTGTTGGTCAAACGGGAAATGCTTCACCTCAATCTTGCAGGCACTCTTGTAAATGGCTGGTGGCAGCCAGCGAATGCTTCCATTGTTCTTCACAATGGCGTTTGTGTACAGCGAGACCTCGTACGTGCCGTCCGCACTAGTGAGAGGAGAGAAGAGAAAGGGGAGAAAGTGATAAAATATTAGGAGGAAAAACAGTTCAAAACAGAAAGGGTCTGACATTCTTGGTCTTGTGGGCCCCAGTTGTTCCAAGAATCAAAGTTTAGTAATACTTTTATTCTGAAATCTATACTGTAGGGAGCTATAACTTGATAGGGAGATCAGTGTACACATTTCTTTGGATCAGAGAGTTGATTTTTGGTCCAATACTTACAGAAAAGAAAGTTATAAAATTATTATTAAATACCACATACACACCTCTATTTCATCCAAAGAAATCGATGTATTTTGTAAATGTTTGCTCAAGTAATTAAAGCTTCCTACATCTATGAAGGCTGAGCAAAAATGAGATCATCCCATGTGAAAAGAGAAGTACCTTTGATCTGGAACACAGCCACTGTTAAGAACACAGAACATCACTCCTAAATGACTTGGACAAGGAAATAAAGATGAGCAGCATTAGTTAGAAATGCAGAGAGAGTGTAGGCAGAGGAAATGTAATTATATGGGTTATAATTTATTGCGTCACTCCAGTTAATGTTTATTTATTACAAAACCAGAACAGACAAGCCATGGCATTCTTAGTGCCCACAAATAATCTTGGCTTTGTATCTCTTCCAACTGCTGAACTTCCACCAGGGGAGTCTTCTGTGTTGTGATGGGCTCTTTAACTTAGGGAGAAGATCAGTATCACTCAGTAGTATCTTCTCCTGCCCAACAGTCTGGGCAAACAAGGCTGTTTAAGCCATTAGGTATCCTGAGGTAGTATTTGTGTTTGTTGACAAGGCATCGTGGAAAATAGAGTTATTTCAGTGCTAAGGGTGATGTTTTTTTTCCTAAGCAGGGAAATGCTACAAATATCCAAGGCTTGGCACATGTGTCTGAATCAGTTAGGGCTGGCTCTGGAAAGGGCCCACTTGGGTGAGGCAATGAGTGCCTGGCACTGAGCTGAGACCTTTGCAGCTAATTCATCCAGACAGTGAAACAAGCAGATGCAGGAGTGAGGGGCTACAGTCACTAATAGGGCTTGTTAGTTCATTGGCAATAAAATAGTTCTTTTTTGACAAGTTAATTGTATCTTAGTTCTGACATATCTGTACTCCCTGAGTTGGCTTTGCCATCGTGCCATGCCGTGTGCTGGGCAGACTCCTGGGCTGGGAATATGTGAGTTGTGGTGCTGACTGCCCTGTCTCAGTTGTGGGAAGAGGCTGGGCTGCAGTCCCAGAGCCCTCACACGGGCCACAGGCAGAGCTGTGGGCATGGGGGCATGCTTCGTGTTTCCCTGAGCACCTTGACCTGACTGATGCCTGTGAAACTCTGCTCCAGCAGCAGGAAGTTACGTGGAGTTGTCCTTTAGCTAAAATTTAATTGAAGCTTCATACTAATGTAGAAACCCCATATGGTGAGGCTTGTTCCCTTGCATTTAAGAAACCTTTTGAAATTATTTCTTTCTATTTTTACGAACTATTAAATGGTATCACTTGGCCAGGAGCAAAAAAAAGCAGAGGGCAGAGGCACAATTTACTAGAACAAGGTTTGAGCAGGCACAGTACATCCTAATCCACTAGCTGAATTATTTTGTGACCAATACATTACTTTTAAGTGCTCATCAAATCTGATTTCCAGTAGTAGGATTCCAAGGACTTAACTCAGTTACATATAAACTTCCTGGGTTTCCCATCTGTATATGTTCATAAATCATCATGTGTTCATTGGTTTTCAAAGTATCATAAAAGTATAAATTTTGATTATTTAAAGAAAAAAAAGTTTATCCTCTACTTCAAGGTTTTGCTAGAGACTTAAACCAAAGGAAAACAAAATTGTCAGCTGTTTGTTTGAAAGAGGAACTGAAGTATGATATTTTTCTCAGTACTATAAAGCAACAGGCTCAAATGTTGGCAGATTTATTATGTATTCATAGAATGGATTTTTTCAATGCTTTATGAAAATGGAATATAATTTGGTTTTCTACATGAATATGAACTCCTGGAGTTTGGTATGTGTGAACTTTGTAACAGATTTATGTCCTGGGGTCTGTGGTAGAAGAAGGAGTGGGGAAAGAAGAGACAAAACTGTATCTTGGACCCTGAGATGTCTGATAGGATTGCAGATGTCTTCTTGCATCTACATTTACACCTACAGTTTATTCTTTCCATACAGTCTGTTTTCATATAAATCTGTCTCAGTTATGAGCCTTGTCATGGATCCTCTGCTGTAACTGCTCACACTGCAGACATCTTCCAGCTCTGCTGGAATGTCTTTAACCATAGACCTGATGTTACTAAAATTATCTTTGTGCCCAGTAACCCAGTCAGGTACACTTGCTACTATTTAAAAGTGACAAAATTTGCTTTTAAAATTTTACCAGACCTACTTCATTGTTTCTGATGTTTGTTCCTTGGTTAAAATTTTGTTCATTGTCTACATAAACTACACCAGTTTTACTTACTTATTGTAAAGCACAATGTCTGGCAACCAGATGTGTTTTGCAGGTATTCTCAGCTTATCTATTCCTTCATAGTCAGAGGGCTTCCAAGCCAGCCGATAATCAATCCACTCCTAAGAGAAGAATTGTACAGTAGTGATGGGAGTGTCCTGACCAGCACTAACAAAACAATCACGTGAAGAAGTGAAAGCAGTCACATTTGTGGTTTGCAAGAGCCATTTCTCTGTGGGTTTGTTACCTGGTTCAGCCAGACGTTTGTAGTCATGATCTGCTCCCGTTCATTCTGCAGGGAAAAATGGAGACAAAAACTGGCCTCTAAAATGTTTTACTTCATTGCAGTAATAAGATTTGTTTGGTGGGGTTTTGAGCATGATTTTGCCTAGTGTATTTCAAGACAGACATTTCTCTGTGGTAAGATGGCCAGTCTTGTACGCATACTGATGATAAATAGTAGCCCCATAAATGTAGAATTCCAAATGCCTTTTAAAAAGAACAGTTATGGCAGGAGTGAGTGTAGTTATTTGGAAACAATGACCACTGCCTTGCTAAGCTGGTTTCCTCCCCCACCCCACTTCTCCACCTTTGATTTGAAACAGGAGAGATATTTGACCATCTGGGAGGCCTACATGAGGTTGTGTGAGATTGGTGTAAAGTTTGCCATTTAATCTCTCAGCTGGCAGGCTCTACTTTTTGGCCTGCTGTCTCTAGACAGCAATTCAGAAGAGAAACCTCCCTGTAGAAGATCTGTCAGAAGGATTTCTGTAGGAAAATGGATTGATTCTCTGATCCTGAAGATGCTTGAGATTGTTGGAGCCTACAAGATGCCTAATTTTGTTCTGCTGGAAGAGTGAGGCTATAGAGCGATAGGGACTGCTGGTCTTGATCCTTGCTTGTTCATCCACCTTGTTTAGTTGTTGATCACTGGGGCCTCTAGAGCAAGACTCCTCCCTTTTTATACCCAGAGTCTGCACTCTGGGGGGACACTATTCTTGTGGTGGTAGTGCAGGATGTATAGAGGCATGCCTGTATCCAGATGGGGCTCCCCAGGAGAGAGAGAGCACTTAACTAGAATCATCTGGTATACATGGCATTGAATCCTGTGTGTATACCTATCTATGTGTATCTATACATATTATATCCAGTCTGCATGTGTGTGTGAAACCTCAGCTCTTTGTACAGTTTCCCTTTTGTTCCAACAGTGTCTTTCTCATTTCCTCTTGAATTTCAGAACACAAATTCTCTATGTCTCCTAAAGTTTGCAGCAGTCCAGTCACTAGCCCTTAACACAAGTTCTGACAGCGAAGCAGTCATCTGTATCTCCTTGTCATCCAGGGAGAGAGAAGCAGAGTTGAAAGCCCCAGTTCAGGAAATTATTCCCACTTATATGCTGGCTCTCATTCCCAATGCAGTTAATGTTAACCTCTCTTAGTAATGATGTGTTTATACCTTGGAATAACTGTTAAACACATACTAGCCTTGTGGGTGAAAGTGCCTTTTAGGCCCACCAAAGTAGTTTTTATTGAATATGAGGAGTTGTTTTCATGAGGATTGTTTTAACTACATTAAGTTATTCCAGCCAGAATTAATGTGTCTTTTTCTTTACAACATTCCACTGTTCTTTACTGATTGTTCTTTTTATGTCATGTGATTTGGATGTGGCTTTGTAGCTTGTTTTCAGGCCATTGAACCACCTCAGTAGAGATGGATTAGCATTCCACTGATGGTGGATGGTGTGGACAGTCCAGGATAGGTCCTGACCTGGGGTAACTTACAGTAACTGTACTGAAATCAGTGGAATGATTTTAAATTTTAGCTAAATGGAATTCTATTGGATGAAGATCTGGCCCCAGTCCTTCAGTGCTTAGGCATAGACTGATTTCCCCATTGTAGCTCCATTGTGAGGTATAAAACCAGTTAAGGGCATGTATGGGCTCTGCCTATTAATAGTGTTACACAAAGGGGAAAAGAACAGAGACATAGCAATACCAGGATAACTATCACTCAGAGTGCTGTGCAGTAGTGTTGAATGTAAAGGCATAGCCTAATTTGAACTTACCACACTGATGAGCTGTGCCAGGGAAACCTGCAGTTCTATGGATACTAGCTGGGAGGAGTTGACAGCTGGTCGAATTAACTTATTGTATCTGTCAGGACTCAGTAGGTGGTTCATTAGTTTTTCTTCAGCATCTGCTGCCATGCTTCCTGTAAAGCATCACAAAACAGGATTATGGAAGGAAGACTAAAGTGACGCGATGTAGGGGTCACAGAATATCTGTGCATCAGGTCATCTTTGAGAAATAATGACAGCTTTTGATTTTCTAAAGACTTGTAAGTTTGTGTGAACAGGAGGATATGGTGCTTGCACTGATATCTGTTCTGCTGAAGTTGACTGTCCTTCACAGAGCACAGATTAAAGCTGATCAATCAGAACCCTTTGGGGTTTTTTGCAATACAACGTGAAGCTCTAATTGGTAGATGCTTTTGGGATTACACTCAGAAACTGGGAGCAAACCACTCTCTTAATAGCAGGAGAAGAATTATTCTACTATCCAAAAGGAGGGGTCTAGCTGTGACTTCTGTCTTTACTGCTGCAGGAGACAGAGTTGCAGGTACACATACAAATTTAAAGACTCATATTTACGTAGAGAAAACCAGGTGATAAGCTGTAGGAGTCATACAGGATTTTTTAATGACTGGAGACTCTCTGGTAGCTAGTGATGTTTCTGTTTCAAAATTTGAAAACCCAAGGCAGTATGTTAGACTTATTTTATGTGGAAGTAAAACCTGATTTGTGGACTGGCACAAATACTGTAAATCTTTGATTGCCAAAGCTGGAGTCCAGTGACTACAAAATATAGTATCTACAGGTTACTATCAAACAAGTCTGAATATTTCTTGTGGAGCAGAGCAGCTTCTGGCACAACCCCAGGGCTGTTTATTCTGTTCTCATGTTCTTTGTGTGCTTTTTAAAGTCATCCCTATGGACTTTTCAAACCACTGTTGACCACCTGACAATACTGATGAGGAAGGTCCTGATAACATCTTGCCAACAGAACAGAGAGGCTGTGCTGTGCGTTGGGCACTTCTGTGTGGTGATGCTGATGAAATTACAGTGTTGGTGAAAGCAGGTTCCAATGCAATTGATAGAATGGCTCTCCCATAGAAAAGGTCACCTAATTCAGCTGACATAATTCACCTCTAGACATTGCAGAAATGAGGGGTAGTGTCCTTACAGCATACTTGCCTCATTATTTCCCAGAGCAATTCCACACAGCAAAAAACACTGGTCAGGCAAGTATTTTAAATTTGTGGTATATTAATTTGTTCTGGGTTTTTTTTAAATGTTGTAGCATATTAATGAAATCTGGGGAAAGGCAGACACCATAAGGCCAGGATCAAATTAGCAGCCAAAGTTTGTGTGCATGTCTGGAAGGTGCCATGTTTCCTTGTGAACTGGGCTGCAAATTGCTAGGCTGAACAAGTCTCTCTTGAAACTTGAAATTCTTCTGAATCCAACTCAGGTTAAAAAAATACCCTAAGACCTTCTTGTTTGTGATCCAGTGAGAAAGTGGAGTGAGGTAAAAGGAAGGATTATTAAACAGATTTCACCTCTAAGAACAACTTTTACTCAAGCTCTGTGGAAAGGTTGAGGTAAACACCAGGCTTGATTTAATTCTTGTAAGACCAGCATGAGCTGTGGTCTAGTAGCACAAATTTTTCATCTATACTTAATTATAAGACTGTTCTTCAGAATAAGCTTTTCAAGTACTTTCCAAGGCATTTGGGAAGACAAATTTGGATGAATGTATCTGTGTTTGTTGGGTCCGTTTGTTTTTTGATTCACACTTGCTTTGTACCTCCCTGCAAGTCATTATAAAAGCCCCATACCACATGATATTTTAATATGACATCTGTTCTCAGTGCAAGGTGCCTAACCAAAAGCTTATCAAGCTAGAGTTATGCTGAGTCTTGCTAAGCTTCAGATTCTGGGGTATTGTGTATGGCAATCAAGGAAAAGCTAAAATACTGTGAAGAAAAGAGGACCATGTTCTAGAAATGAATCTTCTTGTGGTTATAAGGATAGGCTAGAAGTCCTGCGGTAGTTCAAGAGAGAATCCTTGTTAAAGTTATTTTATTGTGTGGTTTGGTGGAGTTTAATGTTGGGTTTGTTTGTAGTAGATATTTTTTTAGCAGACATTCTCACTGTTGCATATGTAAGTGATGTAAACATGTGGCTGTAAATCAAATATAAATGAATTGTCAGCTGGTTTGTTTAATTCAGTGATCACTGAAAACTGTTAGCAAAGATATGAGTTATTATTTGAATTGTTAGCTATGTTTTCACTGCATTGCTGCCTTTGTCTGTGAATATTCCAGCACAGAGAGTATTTGCTAAACAGGGAGTAAGAAGTAGGAATTGTAGAATATTTGCAGAAAGCTAATTCTGGATTTGTAATTCGTTTTTATTCTGAAACCTACGTTTAGCAATCACAGTCGTCTGGTCTGCAAATCCAAACATAGTGTGGGGTCTGCATGTCTGATGAGAACAGCTCAGATTTCCAAGTACTGTTAATAAATTTTATGTGGATTAATGACAAGCCATGACTTTAATTATAAAAAATATTTATTCAACAATGAATCCCTTTGAGAAATTATTACATGTTCTTAGTGAAGGTTTTCCTTCCTTAGGGATAATCCTTTATAAAATTGCCGTTCCATTCCAGCCTTTGTAACTTAGTTACAAGAAATAAAGGGGCTACTCTGTCACCTCACTCAGAAGCTTGTATCTCACACCACTAGGTGTCAGCCCTGCACTGCCTTAAAACTTGTTAAAACCAATCTCTGTAAATACTGGGGCGAAAAAAAGGAGTGTTTCTTGTCTAATTTTTATAGTCTATTTTCCATTAACAATCTACATATAAACCAGATGGCACTTAATGAGAACAAAATTACCAGGCATCCAGTTTCATCTTTATGTGCATTGTGTGTCAGTAGCCAGGCCTTTGAAACTTCTCTTTTTCATCTCAGCGTTGGAAGAAATGGAAGTGCAGTTTCCCCCACAAACTGGTTTTTTTTTTTTCAAAATAGCAGTAATCACCAGAGATGTTGAAGAGGGTAGACTGATGCTTTTAGACAATTCATTTTAACAGTAATGATCAGGCAGTCCTAATTTGGGAGTGGAATATCTTTGTGTACTGACAGCAGTAATAAATAAAGCCCATTGGGGTACATCTTGAGCTGGGGAAATTATTTTAGCTTCACTGAACATGCTGCACATCTGCTCTGTGACAAGGAGAGGAATTGCCACATAACTTGCAGTACACATTCCTCAGTAAGTTTGTTTTCTCTGCGGGACTATGAGCATTAAAAAAAAAGTTGCACCAAGATGCTTCCAATTTCACAGCAGAAGAAATGATACCACAGACTTTATTCACTCTGCTGTGGAGACTTTCCTTTTTACATAGTCTAATACGTAAATGGAATACATAAAGTGGAATAACTAGACATCCTGTGTTATGCTGTTTGATTTCACTCCAAATTCATTGGAGTGATTTCCACAGAAAAAGAAAAAAGAGCAATGTTGAGAGATACAGGCAAGTTCACTGTTATCACTGTCTGCATTTCAAAATTTGACATAAGACATATTTCTAGTGTTTCTCTGAATTCAGTTATCAGAATAAATGTTGAAATAGTATTTGTTCAGAAGTAACATTGTAGCATGTGTAACCATTTTAGTCCTTTACTCTCTCACAAACAAGTGACATAACATGTTCCCATCTGTAATTAGTAGAGAGCAAGTAAGAAGCAGCAATGAAACAGTCCCATTATCTTCTCTGAAATTGCTTCATGGTGTTGTTACTTCTCAACATGATCTCAAAGCAAAAAGATTTTCATAACCTCTTAGAGGAACACATGCTGATTTGGAATGCTTATTGTTCCAATGGAAGTAGCAGTGAATTTACTGTATTTTAAAGACTTTTAATTTTTACACAGCATTTGATGCAAATAAAAAAGGAAATACTCCAGGGTTTAGAAGTGTATAATTTAAAAATCTGAAGTGGGCCCTCACTATTCCTTTTGTTACAAAGCAGATGTTTTCTAAAGTTGCCTTTCAGACACGGAAGAAACAAAAGAATTGTGGAATGAATAGGTAATAATGGGAAGTGTGTGATCTAATCTTGGTTCAGTTTCAGCCAGTTTCTCTCAGAGCATTTCAGTGGAGCCCCTCCATGGGAAGAACTCCCATGCTAAATGCACTATCTCATGCTGCTGTCAGGCTGTTTGTGTTGGCAAAAACATATCCAAGAAATCCTGACAGACTGAGGGAAATGTTCTTGCATAAAAAGCATACATATATGTTTTTCATAGCATATAATTACATATGACAACTTAATTTAAACTGTTTCCATTCTAATTTAAAAAATCAGGAATTATGAACTTCGCAAAATATAGGAACTTGAGAAAATAATGGTAGAGGGATGAGATCTGTTATGTTTATTGATCATGTCATGGCTAATTTTTTCACCTTCAGCACAGTATCTGCTTTTCCTATCACAGATGATCCTGGCAGCATCTAAAGGGATATCATTTAGTCATTATCATTGTCATCTCCTACAGTTATGTAATTTTATATCCCACCTGTCTGTCCATATTCATCGTAGTGCATGTGCTGATACCAAACAAGCCCAAAACAACACTAAAATAATCAATTTTATACATCCTCTTAAAGTCAACAACCTCCCGAGGTGATGATTGCAGAGCTCATGTCACTGTCCTACCTCATACCCCCAAAAGCTCTCACTGTTCTGAAACTGTATCAGAAAGAAAAGGTCACTTACCGTTCAAACAAAAGGAGCTCACTGCAAAGAGAACGAGGGTGTACATTTTCCTCATGGCAGTAAGAAGATGTGTATTACTGTTCTTCAGCTTAGACAGCTGGTTGTAGGCTCTGTTGGCAGAGGGAAGAGATGTAAAAGCAAACCTGAATCTTGGAGGTATGAAATGCCTGGAAAGAGACAGACAGTAGGACCTGACAGAAGCATTCTGCAAAGTGGAATTTTCGTGAGCATAGTGGTCCCTCCCCCTTTGCAGCTGTTTAAAGAGCTTTGTGAAGAGGAAAAGCAAATAAGAAGAGTGAACATAATGTGATAATGTTTAAAAAGAGGAAATGAAATAGCAAGCTAAGGGACAAGATGTGCAAAACACAACTGCTTAATTCTTGCTACTAGATCACGTTTAAAAGGCTTTTTGATTAATAAGTGCACTGGATGGGAATAGCTGTGTGAGAAAAGCTGGTAATAACTTTGTGCCATAAAACCTCTTAGTGTCAATAAATTATAACCCCAGCAGAGGGTTATTTTCTGTGTCAAGAGAGAAAGTTTATTACCTATTGCCAACCCTTTTCCACTCCAAGGCCCACATATGTGATCTCTTTAAACTAGAGCTCCAAAAACTTTTTGGGAGCACCAAAAGAAGAACATAAACTTTGTTGTCATTAGCATCTGATAGGATTTTAAAAAGAAAGCTAAAGCAGTCTGTGGTGAAATAGCAGTAGGGATAAAGACACTTCAGAGGAGCATTAGAGAAATTCTGTGGAATTCATCTTTTAGAGCTGCAGGGCTCAGCAGACTATGGAGTGTCATGTGTTTTGGGGCTTGCTATGGGAAGATTACTTGCAAGTCCCTTTGCAAGCACTGTAGGACAGGCTGAAGTCCATGGATGGAAAAAAACCCAAACCAGCTTTGATTCCCTGTAGCTTTTAAACTTTTCTATATGTACACGTAATCAATTTTGTTTAGAGGTGCACTTACTGTATTTACACTATGCAAATGTCTCAGATGATAAAAAGTTCTGTGGACTCTGTAGCAGAACTGATGATTTCTGTGTACTCAAAAAAATTTCTCAGCACACTGTTGCCTTTATGTTAAACATATCAACGTCAATGTGCTGGGTTTGCTGCAGATCTTAATCAGTAAGTTGAGCCTGGTATCAGGGGTCGGTCACCTGTGCAAGTTCCTGCCTGTTATTTTCAGTCTTTTTTTCTGCTTTCATCACTTTCTTTTCTCTCGTATTCACTATCCATTAGCCAGGTTTGGTTTAAATTGGGACTCTTTAGCCTGGAGAAGGAAAGGTTCTGGGAGCCCTTAATATAGTCTTTGAGTACTTAAAGGGACTTATAAGAAAAATTAGGACAGATGTTTTAATAGGACAAGGGGTGATGTTTTTAAACTAAAAGAAGTGGATTCAGTCTACATATAAGGAATTAATTTTTTACAGTGAGGATGTTGAAACACTGGAACTGGTTGCCCAGAGAAGTGGTAGATGGTAGAGGCGCCATCCAAGGAAACAGAGTCAGATTGGACAAGGCTCTGAGCAGCTTAGTCTAGTTGAAGATGTCCCTGCTCATTGCAGGGTGGAGTTGGGCTGGATGACCTTTAAAGGTCCCTTCCAACTGAAATTATTCTATGATTCTAAATAGTGTAGGACCCAAGGGGGATTGTGGATGGTTTCAGTAAGTCAAACAGAACAACTACAGTGGGGAAATCTACTTGACTTTAAAAAAAAAAAACAGTGCAGTCCTAGTGAGTACCTGTAAATGGACTAGCTCCATGAAAATATAACACTATTTCTCTGTTTTAATCATGTTTAATCAACAGCATGTAAAAAGATGCCTTAGAAAATGGTTCTCTTATAACGGTCAAAAAATGTAAGAGTTGTGTCCAAAGTCAAGTCTTTATCTCAAGCCTTCCACTTCGTGCTTCTCACAACAGTGTGCTTATCATGCACTTTGTCAGAGGCTTGTACATCAGAGACCTTGCTACACTCCTGAGCCTGCTGGGCAAGATTGACTCTCATAATGTACAGGGAATTGCTTTCACAGAGCTGAACCTTCAGTTAAGAAGAGTGCGTGTGAGCAAAGCACCAGTGTGATGGGGAAGAAAGACTGCATCTGTTTCTCGGTTGTTACTTTCTGATATCTGACCTATTTCTCCCCAGAGGCAAATCTTCCATCTGCCAACCCAACCTCTGTGCTTTTGCAGTGGTTGTAGAAGGAATAGATGTGTGAGCCCTGAAGTCTCTGTGCTTGTACCATCTTATGCTGCTTGGTGCTTGAGAGCGGAGTAGCAGCTCAGGGTGTAACAAAACAGGCTGGGATTGCCTCACCAAAACAGTGGGCCCTCACAGAGCCAAAGGGACACAGACTATGCACTGATTGCTTGGGTTATCCTGCTGAAGCTGAGGTGGAAGGGAGGAATTACCACGGCTGGTTTTCATATTCCTTCCTTTGCCATGCACTTGCATTCACTCATGCTGACAGAGCACTCAGAGCACTTCATCACTCGTGCTCTGCCATTGTTTTCCCCACAGTGACGTTGCAGGATTCCATTTGTTCATGAAGTTGAGGTCCCGAAATGAAAAGCCTTTTTAGCAGATATTAGCATATGTGATATTGTGGATTTGCATGTCAACGTGAAAGTATGGGAATGGCAGGCAGGGGGCCATCCACTGAAGTGGCTGGGGGCTGTTCCTGGTGCTGGGATGCTTTGCATGCCGTAGGGCATTAGAGCCCTTAGATGCGTGAGGAATGCAAGATGTTTAAGTGTCCAGGGAAACTGGCAGTCCTCTTCTGTGGATTTATCATGGTGATTTCCAGCTGCTGTTTGCATTAGGAAAGAACCAGTCAGAAGCAGCTGGAGCTTTCAAAGTGGAAGCAAGCTAGGGTAGAGCTGCCTTCCTCAATGACACAAGTACAGGTACAGGGAGTTTGTTGCAAAAATAGATGCTTCTGGGTGGAAGGGCACAGTTAATTTCCAGTAGTTGCAATGCTGAAATCAAGTTTCAGAAAACATAGAACTGACTTAATGTTGCACTAACAGAACAGCTGTCACTTTCTGGTTGAAAATTGCTATAGGAAATGTTAACTAATGGCAATTTTTTTTTCCCCAGCCCCTTATAAGTGTGAAGTTAATGATATCTGCCAAAGTCGTGGCTCATGTCATCAGCAGCAAGGCTTATGTTGCTTTCTGTTTGGTTGAAAAATTGAACTTTTTATAGGTAACTTCTGCAAATACCCAGAGGGCTCTGCAGGTAAAATTCTGGTTTTCCCTTCTCACCGCTACTGAGATGAGTTCATTAGAACAGCTGTACTTGAGCTAACATTTTGCATTCCTGGATTTTTTTTCTTTACAAGTGCACTTACAGTCGTATTAGAGAAGTGGGATGCCTCAGTCGTTCTGGTGCTAATGTTTTTGGGTTAAATTGTGCTGCTGTGGCTTCACTTCACAGTGCTACACTGTAGCCCGATTTAAAATCTGCAAGGCAAACTGAAACTGTGGCACTGTAGTTCCAGTAACTGTCAGCTGGATGAGCTTAGCTATGTCCTCACAACTGTTGGTAGAAATTAGTGGGAAGGGCAAGGGTATGTGAAACATTTAGTCCACTGTAATCTAAAGCTTTGGAATTCAGTAAGCTTTTTTTGGATTAGTAGATGCTTTATAGTGGAGAACTAATTTTCATCCAGAGGCTTACTGTGCAGTGATGGACTGTGTCTGTGTTGGTAATAGTGTCATCTAGTCGTTTCCTATCAACCAATGCATTTCTGTAGATGCATTTGCTTTTCCACACAGGTTCTAACCAATTTGTACAGGTATTTGTAATAAGCTGTCTTCAGGCAAGGCAAAACACCATTAAGCTTTTGCAAAGGGCAGTGCAAAACAGCTGTGGATGATACCAAATTATCAGGTAAATAACACTCCTTTAGGGTTTCAAATGATGATACTATATGTTATCCCATCAGAATCTGCTCCAAACCCCCAAAATGTTCCAGAGAATTGCCACTCATAGCACTGGGACAATGTTAATAACAGGAATGACTCGGTAGCAATGGATGCAATTCTAGCTTTCATGGTTAAAATACAAATTATTATGCATAAATGAAAAGTCACCTTTCTGCTCTGGAATATGCCTGATGGCAGACAAAGTCACTCCTGCAAGAACAGTGTTTTCCTTTTCTGGTTAATTTTGGAAGCTGTCGTCATGTGCTTTGTGAGCTCCAGGTGTATTGTGTTTGTAGAGTACTTAGGCAATAATATTAAAGCCTCTAACACTCACTGGTTATCTTCAACATCTTTAACCTTCAAAGTGCACAAGTGTAGCAAATCCAGAGAGCTCTCTAAAGCAGTGCAGAAGCATCAGCTGGAGGTGGTTATGCTATTTTGGAGCTGATATTCTTGTTTTTATTAGTCTTCTTTTGCTTCCTCTTACTTGCTTTGAGATTTATTGTATGAAAACCTGTTGAGTGCTCAATATATGACTGGCAAACATTCATAATGCATTATTTGAAAACATTGGAAGCTGTAGGCTTTCTTGCAATGCCTGTATTTTGTATGAAGTTAATAAAAAGGGACTAAATATGTGCACATCCTTGGCAATATCACTGTGTTCTATATGCAGCATAAGCATTTTTGTGTGCTCTTACTTTCTGAAGTAAAAAACTAAATGTAGATTCCAGGAGTAGGAAGCAATTTCTTAAGTTTATCTATCTTGCTACATTATTCTAACTAAGAGACTGTGCTTGTTTACCTGCCAAATCAATGTAATTGCTGTGCAATTTCCAGCTTTGGTGTAACAACAGAGTGTATTACATCTCTTGGTAAAGGTTCATTTGTAAGTTTTTAGTATTCACAGTGTTTCCTAGATTCAGTAGAATTGCCCCTCTTAATCCTCATCACTTTCTTTATTCTTTATTCTTCTCAAACAAATCCTAAGAATCAGTTACTAAAGATTTATTTCCAGCTTTTTTGGTATTTACACTTTTCTACTGAAGTATGTGGAAAGCCCTATAGCAAAAACTATTTACCATAGGTGTCAAAAATTATAGTGCATATAACATTGCTGTGAAATAAAACATCATTATTCCAAGAGTAAAGAGTAAGCAGCCTGTGCTAAGGCTAAATGCATAGTCAACTATGCAGATTGAAATTTTAGTACCATTTACTACTGTGTTTTCTGCAGTAATTGGTAAGCTATTGAAAAAAAGCTCTACTGTCTACCAAAAGTAGGTGCTATGAATAAATCAAACATGATATTTTCAAGCTGTTGTGGAATTTAATGTTGCAGGGCCAGACCTGCAGATCTGCTTGGACTGTAGAGTGATATGAGTTTTATCCATGAGGTTGGCAAATTTTGTACTGGCCAGACTTTTCTTAGAAGGATCACTTTTTGGGCAGTAAAATGATTTCCTTCTCAAGATGCCTTTCTATACTGCAGGATGTTAAAAGCAATAGATAAGAACATACCCGGTCATCTGGAAAAGCCAGCAGTGCTGTGGTGCAGAACACATTCACTGCAAAACTGTGAAGAGTTCTACTTGAATTCTAACCATTGCTCTTCAGTGAGACAGACATGCCCACTGCTACCTCCCTCCTTGCCTTCATGTTGGGCCCATGCCAGGATAGGAATGACTCTTCTGCACACTGGTCTTTTAGGATGGGATGTTGGCATTTGTGGATTAACCTCCTGTTACTGAGGTCACTTGTGTGCCAGAAAAAAAATAAACGCTCAACTGTTTGTGGCACAGTGCAAAGGTTTCTGTCTTGCACCCATGGTGGAGGGAATTGTAACTTCTGTACCTGCACATCCCTTCAAATGGAGAAGGAAGAGAAGAATGAAGGACAACTGTACTGTTTGAGCTTTTTATTAAGAAGTGCTATATTTCAAAATGAGAAAATTGAAAAAGATTAGGGCTCTAGGATACAAGACTGAGAGCCAAAAGCCATTGGCTTTGTTCTCAGCTCTACCATGTGTCTCTGGGGTTGTGTTTAAATAAGTATCATCATTGATCAGTGTTTCATTTTCTCCAGGTGTAAAGCAAAGATAAGGACTTTCGAGGAATTAACTAATGTTTGTAAAGGGCTTGGATGGCAAGGAATTAAAAAGAATCATGAAAACACAGGGAAGCTGTGTAGTACTTTGGCTTTCACACTTCTACCACCAAACAGGCTTTTGCTTTCCTTAACAAGCAAATGAAATGGATACTGGGCTTGTCTGTCATGGAGTTCATTTGGTCTCTCTAAACTGATTAATTAAGCATGTTAAATGTAAAGAAATATGGCCAGGACAGATTAGCAGGGCATGTGGTTCTTTAAATATGGGAGGCCACTATACATAAAATTTTCAATATGACTTTCCTCAAGGTCACTTGAAAGTGTTTGGGTACAAGTCAGATTGTTTCTGCTGCACTGCAGAGGTGGGAACTGAAAACACATGTGGAAAAGGTCTCACAGGTGCAGAGGCAGATACAGCCTTAGGTTTTGCCTAGAGAGAAGCTCCAAAATTAATTCTTTAAATTTAGGGCTTTTGTACCTTCTCAGCTTGGAAAGCAGCAAGCACTGAGAGAATTGGAACTCAGAAGTCTGATACCAGAGGAGATAGCTGGGAGAGGGAACTCCGTGTTGGATGCAGGAGGTAATGGTGCCAGAGCTGAAGCAGAAGCCTAAGCAGGATCTTTTTTAGTTCTGTCCACAGCCAGGTACAGGACAGGAGCAGGGGTGGCAGCAGGGAGTGCTGCCAGTCACGTTGATGGCGAGCACAGACCTGGCCACAAGGAAGGCAGCCCTGGCAAGGAAGGCTTTCACATCAGTGCCCTGGTCACCAAATGATCCATTGCCAATCTCATGGATCTGCTGCTGCCGAACCGGGACTCTCCACTCGTGCTCTTCGTTTGGGTTTGAGAGGGCATTGATTCCTCTCCTCGTGACCAGCTGGACCCCAGGCTGTCCAGGAGGAAAGGAGAGCTGTGCCTGTTCCTAACAATTCTTGGAGACCCCGTGCCGTGGCCTGGCCGTGCTGACCAAAGTGGTGACGTGGAGGAGCAGGAACAGCAGATGGCAACCAAGAGCTTGGCTGCTGGTGCACACAGGGCGGTAATGGAAGCGTAATAAAGGAATATTATGCAGGATAATGAAGCAATTCCAAGGTCTTGGATTTGAAAATCCAGTATTTCTATCTCAAGTAAAAAAAAAAAAAATAATAGAGTCATATGTTTGACAACCTGTTGGGATTTTTTGTGGTTATCTCACTTGATCTAGTAAAAGATCCTGTTACTGTCTGAAAACTTTGGCATGTATGGAACTTGTGAACTGTCATGTAACCACCAGCATTTCCTCTGCCCTTCCTTCAACTTTGATATACTAAGAAAAATTAAAAGAATAGGAAGCCATTTAGAAAAACACTCTAATTGCATATTCATTATTTTTCCAAGCTGAAAATAGAGCTCCTTAGTTTGCTAGATAATAACTCAATCTCTCAGTATTACACAACAATATACATTTAACGGAGAGACATGAGTATCTAAAGACAGGCACTTTTATTTTATGGGGTTTTCTTGTAATTTGGAGCAAGAATCCAAACTTGAATTTAGATTTTTAAGTATGTGAAGCTTTTGAAGCTCCATCAGTGTCCCAAATTAAAGGATTTTCTTTTGCCTTACCCATCATACCACAGCAGAATTTGTTATTTCCAAGTCAAAGGAAGCAGTTCCTTCGTCTCTTCACATTTGGCTTTTGTAAGTTTCTTTAATGCCTCTGGTTCTATCATCTGCACTATATGGAAAGCAGTAATTTGTGCTGACATCATCTAACTGCCCTGAAGAAAAATATGTTGCATATCACCAAGAAAAGAGGGGAAATTATCCATAATTTAGGGCAATAATGGGGTTTAATTCACAAAGTCTCATAGCATCTCACATAGTGACAGATTCTACTATTATTAGCGACATCTTGGGATTCTGTTGTGTGGATTTAGTCAGTTATGACTGAAAGGAAATCATTACGAGGGCCTCAGTTTTGTAACCACTTCTGGGCTTTATTATCCTTTGTGGCAGTTGTGCTTATGAGAACCCAGGAGATGTTTATTTTTCCAAGCAAGGAAACCCACACAAATTATTGGTATTTCAGGGGGTTGGTGGTAGTGAGGTGCTGATGCTGAATATAAGGCTGTGTCCTCCTCCCCAGCAGCAAACTCCTGTGACAGCCCAGATTGATGGATGGACATTTGTTGGTTATTTGTAGTTCTTAACCTTCCAGGGCTGTGCTGATGGCCCTGCCTTCAGCACACCAGCATGCCAAGCAGGCAGCTGCAGTGCCCTAGGCAGACACACCTCCTCTCTATTTCCAGTCATGCTGTCCCTGAGCCACACGGAGCTCACCAGGGCAGCTCTACTCAGCAGCATCTGTGACCTTATCTTTACCTTCCATGTGCACCTCATTGCTTCCGTGGTTTTTCTCGGTCTGTGGAAACCATGTTATATGACATACAAGGCAATATATTGCCTCTGGTTTAAGAAACTATGTTTCTGTTTGAAGAGATATCTGATTGAGTAGTAAAACATTTGTTTCAGCAGGTAATAGATCTGACTCACTGGGTCATTTACTTGTTTCCTAAGTAGTCATATAAAGTGATTAACAAAGCATCTGGCTTACTACATGTTCTGGTTTTTGTTTTTTTTGGTTTTTTGGTTTGTTTTTGTTTGTTTGTTTGTTTGTTTAATCCTTTGTAATTAACTTATGTATGTCTGTGTGATTCCTCTCTAGCAGTCCACAAAATCTCTTTCAAAATTGGGTTTGTGACATGTCTGTCCCAGTGTGTGGTCAAAAACAATAGTGGCCCTGTTGTCACATAAAACTCAACAGCAGTCACTCTGAATGTGGCCATAAGCTAAATATAAACATTGGATACATTTGCTTGTCAGTAAAGGTGGTGTATTTTTAGAATTCAACTGGAACCTTACAATTTCTTATATGTTATTGAGAGGCTTCAGAGATGACTGTGTCTTCCATAGGCAAAAACCTATTTTGAGTTCTACCCAGTGCAATCTCTATTCCATCTGCTCCTTATTTATAGCAATCTGAAGCATGCCAGCATGCAGGGGGACAAAAGCCATCCTGTTTTGACTAGGCTAGAACCATGTCTGTTATATTCTTGTTACAGTCCCATTTGAGGCAGTAGGAGTAATTGATTTAGGGGGACTGGCACAAAACCAGACAGATCAGGTCAGATCAACACTGAACTAATTTTGTGAGGATTTTTCTTGCTAAAAATGTTTTAATAAATATTTTGTATCGCCATCATTCCAATCAAAATGCTCTGATTTTGAATAAGTTGTAAATACTGCTGGCACTGAACTGGAGATACCCTGAGGTGAAATGCTGCTAGTGTCTGACTGCCACTGCTTTCCTTTCCCAGAGTTTTAGAAATACCCACATTCATCTTTTTAAAATTCTTTTCATTTAAATCACCACTTTCCACTGGGAGCATTTCCACTGGGAGCAGGAAGATGCTTGGTTTGAAGCACATGCACTCGTTTGAAATTCTGTGCTAGGTTGGTGTCATAGGTTAACACAGTTTGGGTTTTTTGGTTAATGGAATATCGCCCTGCCATGACCTTGCACTTTGTTTTAGAAAGGACAGGGACCTATCAGAGGCCAGTTCTGGGTCATTGACATGTGGTTTGACCACTGAGAGAATTGAAGGCAACTTTTTGGTAATACCCTGTAGTGGTTTGAAAGCAGAACCAGTGAGACACTCCAAGTCAGAAATGAAATTTAATAGGAAGGGGAAAAAAAAGTAAAATAAAATAAATGCAGTAATATACAAGACCACTGACAGAGTCAGAATACAACCTGACACCCTGTTGGAAAAGAGTGTTGGGAACAGTCCAAAAGTAATCCCTCCTGGAGTGGCAGATGTGGTCTTGTTGGAGGTTAGAGATGGTCCTGTAGAGAAAAAGGGTCCAGAGATGGGTCCAGTCTTCCTTTGGGAGTCCCATGGGAACACATGAATGACTGGTGACACTTGTGACTCCTTTTTATCTATCTGGAAATGGTTTGGCTTCTCCTCCCTGAGTAGAGCATCTCACAGTGGGATGATGTAATGTGTCATGTCACTGGTGAGCTTTAATGGCCCATTAACAGAAGATATCCCCATGGAGGAAACGGGAGGGTGAGCAGAGATAAGAAACAATGCCCCACCCAGTCTTAACAGCTGGCTTGTTATCAGAAAGGCAGCTGGCCCCTCCCTCCTGGAGTTACAACAGATAAAGAAAAAACACCTCCCCAACCAGGTTTCAACAGATGGAATAGAATAAACTTTTTTTTTTTGTTACAAAACCCAAGACATACCCACATAAAGCTGAGTGTGCCCAAGCCAAGCCCTTTTTACTCCCAGCTGGAGGAGCAGGTAACACAGTTCTGAGGGGTGGCCCAGGCTGGACAGGCCCCGCTGCTCCTACTCCTGGGGGGGAGCCGGCCCTGGTCTGGCCGTGCCCCCGGGCCCCCCTCGGCTGCCGGGGCTGCAGCTGAGAGCCCAGACTGCCCGAGCTACCCCATCTCTCAGTGAGAGTTTCTACCCCCTCCTCCATCGGCACAGCCTTGAACTCAGCCGCAGCCAGGAGAAAAGAAGACCTGGAAAAATTTAACTCTTTGTTGGCACAGATGAAGTTTTGAAAGCCTTAACTTTTTCCTTAGTGAGAGAGACGGTCACATTGGAGACACGTAAAGGGACAATGTGGAGATCTCAAAGTCAGTAAAGGAAGAGTGACCTCTTAGGTGGAAGAGATGACAAATTGCCTTGGTTCTAGGCTGAAAAATCTCCTATTGAGACATTAATTTTTAAGAATTAAAGACTTTAGTTAAACTAGATATTGCTGAGGTAAGATAGATAAACTTCCCTCTACTAACAGAAGCCGAATTTAAGGAACTGATAAATCGTGAGGCCTGTTTATGTATTCTGACTAATCAATAGACTCCAAGAATACAATACAACCATAAATCAAACAGCCCTGGAAAAACAGGATTCAGTTGTCACGTAACACTAAAAGGTTAAAAAGTCAAAGCTAGGAAGACCCATTTACTTCATCATTTTGGGACCCCGCCCCATAAAAAGGACCCCCGACCCATTTCAAAGAACAAACTCCGCATGCTTAATAGCTTTTTGGCTAATTACCATACGAAGCAGGGAATGGGATGTACCTGAGCTATGAATATGCATTTGTGTTTTGGGTATTCAATGCTCCTGTACATAAAAAGACCCTGAGATCATCTGTAAATTGAGGTGTGTATTTGGGAGCAATCCCGCACGCTGTCCAGCGTTGTAATAAACATACACTTTCTAACTTTAACCTGTTAGAGAGTCTTTGTCTGTCACAGTTGGATATCAATATTAGATCAATATCCATGTTTTTAATAAATCACTATGAGTTATGCTAACAGACTGCAATATGAATGTGCTAGAATAATCCTTTAAGTTGTGGACAATATGAATTGGGGAGATGATTTGTGGATTTTTGAGCAAAGGTATCTGTGATTAACTGGGTGAATATTGAATTAGAAGGTATGATTTGGTGATCCCATAAGAGGTTTGAACAGAGAGACATGAGAAGCCCCTGCCCCAGTGAAAGAAGTGAGAAGATATCTCTGTTCCTTGAAATGAAGAATCCTTTGCCTTTGAAGTTGCTTATCTTTAAAAGGTGACACCCCAATATATATGTGACTCTATGGCCCATATGTAGTCACAGGAAAGACTACATGATATGGGAGGTTCTACAACTGCAGGAGTTCCCTGAGTGGGCTGCTTTTGTGTGAGTTAGAAGCCACAAACAGACTGTTTTTCTTGTGGAAAGTTACCAACCAATAGGAGAGACTTCTCTCTCTCAACGACTGAATGAAAGACTGTCTTATAAGTAGTACTGACCTGGAGTTCCAAGTTTTGCCTCTTTACATTGTTTGTAGAAGATGAACAGTTTGTGGTGGGAGAAAGGGTCGATTTAGAAATTTCATTTGTGGTTTGATGCTGTTGTACACCACAACGACACAGACTCCGACTTCAGAAGGCTGAAAATGACTCCTTTATTCTTGGGATGTGTCTCCCTTATATACTATTTTACACAGACCAATTTGATTGGTGAAACAAAGACAAACCTCTTCAATCACATTGGTCAGACCAGAGGGTCATCAAGAAGAAGTCCCTCCTAGGGAAAGAATGTAAACATAGTGAAGTTACAAAAACATGTTTCTCATTTACAGAAAATTCCCTGGGAAAGGAATTTCAGAAAACCGAAACATCTCAGGCATGAACCAGGGCTACAGTGTTTTTTTTTCCTTTTTCTTATTTTCTTCTTGGTATGTGTTAATCAATCTGATTACCTTAAGTTGGGCCTGTTTTGCCCTTTTCTTCCAAAAATCCTATCTCCCAGAGGTAAAAAAGAGCAGACAATCAAACCACTGCACTAAATTTGGCAAAACAGAAATGCGGCAGAGGTGAAACTACTACAGTTGGGTGTTTCTGCCTGCCCCTACCTTGTGTCTGACAGAAGTGTCCTGACTTCTTATGATTTACACGGCTCTTTTCTGCCTAAATTTTGTTGAGGTTTCAACCATTTTGTTGAGGTTTCACTTAATTCTAAGAACACTTAACTTTTGTAACAGCTGTCAGTGAAGAGTTACTTCACACCTGAAGACAGCTGCTGAATGTGAGCACCTGAGAGAAAGGTGAATCCTTTGTCATTGGAGTTGGGAGGTTTGTCCAAAGGAGGACACTCCTCTCAGCCCTCCTGGTGACCTGAGTTCCTTTATCCCTGCACTTTGAGAAGATGACATCCCTGAGGCTGCTGGCATTGAAACACAGAGGTAAAGCAGTCTTAGAATGTGACATGGAAGGAGTTGGAAATCAAGGTGTTGGAGAACAGCTTCTTCAGGGTTCAGTTACTCTGGCTGAGAAAGGGGGCCAAGCTGCTCAGAGAGCTAATAATGCTTGATTTCTTTATAAAGGCTAAATGTGTCGGGACAAAGAATTTTATATTACTGTTTGTTAAAGATTAATCATCATCCCTTAGTATATGGGAATGGCTAATAAAGAGGCCACAGGCCTTTCATAGTGTCTTTAGCAACATCTAGTGAAGCTAACCTTGATAAAGTGTTATCATTCCAAGATTCAAAACCTTCACTTGCAGATGAATCCCTTGGGTTTTGCCTAATTATCACAAGAAAAAGCTCTTTTTTTACCTGCAAAATTTATGATCCTCTTATAATCCAACTGTCTTGTGTTTCTCTGAGCCTAGTGGTTCTTTCTGGCTTTGGGCTACCAACACTGGGATCAGGGAGACTGCAGAAAGTGAGAGATTGGCATGGGAGAGCAGAAATGTGTGGATTATGAAAATACAAATATCTGTGCTGGGAATGAAATTGGATTTTCAAAGTGAACAGGATTTCCCCATTGCTCTCAAAGCAGATCTGTAGGGGGTTGTTAGCTGGAGCTGAGGAGAGAGAGAGGAAGGTGCTGTTCATTAGTGCACAAGGCTTTCAAGAGGTGGCTTTGGGAAATTCATGTTTCACAGCTCTCTGCTAACAGAGGAATCAGAGGAATTGTTCCAGACTTTCTGTGTGTGACCAGCTGGGTTTCTTGGTAAAACAGTTTCAGAGAAGGGTGGTCATGAGGGAGCACAGAATATTTGCATGTCATATATTAGCTTTCTCACACCCCCACCCCCCCCTTGCATTCCTCCCTGACTGAAGTCAGCTGCTGTGTGGTGGGTAGGAGGAAATATCACATCCCCCAGCTTTCCCAAGTTCTGCCTCTGCCAGCTTGTGTTCAAAGAACTCTCCTGCCTGATGTCTTACTTCCCACTCCCCATCCCATGTCTGTGTGGGTTCCCTTCCCAGGGACACCTCCAAAGCTGCAGCAATAGAGTTGATTCCTATTTCTCTAGACTGAGCACACACACCGTTAGTGTGAAGTGCTGCTTGCTTTAAACCCAGAGCCATGTTGTTTATATTCCAGTTATACTCTCCAAAGCACAGCTGTACTGGAAATGTCACTGCAACCTGTTTGTCCTGGCCCTTGTATCATGTTTGAGCAGAGGGTAGCATGGATGTGAGCCTGTAGGAAACTGCAGATCCCACAGGTCTTTTTCTTCCTTATGCTTTGCCAAGCAATTATTGAGGTTTATGTTGGCTTCAGTGCTTTTAAAAAAATTATCTTCAGGGTGTTTCATATTACCTTATTGTGTACACTTGGAAAATACTTCAATTAAAGCAGATTAGTATTTTATTAATATTATTTGTACAGGCTGTTTTCAGGCAGCTGCAATAAGAAGAGACATAATCTCATAGAAGGCAGTACACAGGATAAACGACTCCCAGCTGGAAAGGCTATGCCTGATACTTCACTTTGTATTGCAGTCTTCACAAAAGATAGCTTTGAACTAACTAGGAACCACACTCCAAAACTAGAGATACTCTGGAGTGAATCTGTGTGAATGTGTGGTAAGTGCTGGAAAGGATGCAGTGCTTTTAAATCCACTTGAAGGGCTGCTGTACCACCTGCATGTGGCTACACTGCCATCAGGAGCACTTTGAGAGATGGGCATCTAAACCAGAAGCACAGAGGATTTGAAGCTTGTGCTTAGAGCCCTGCAATGCTGCAAGTCAGGCTGGTGTCTGAGGAGACAGGTTCCACAAACTTCCACTAACTGCATGCAGCCAGCTTGTCAAGGCAAGGACACTTGTGTAGGTGAGAACTGGAAGCATTGACTGAATACCAGAATGCCTGAGGGGATGTCTGTGTGTACCCATGGGAAAATCCTTTGTCCACTGTCTGTCAACTCTTCAAAGTATCTGAAGACTTACATACTGCTTTGCCTGAGATCATGCAGAGAATTAAGGCTCTCGGCCCCCATGATAGGTGATGGGTTTTTATATAGAGTAAACTAAGTATTTTACTTGGGGTTAGCACCTGAGTACATATAATGTCATGTTGTGCCATAATTTAAGCAGCTTCTACTGCCTAAATACACCAAGAAACCTCAGAAACTCTGATACTCAGCTTTCTTCTCTTTTGTTGCTTGGGTCGTTCAAGAATTGCTTGCAGTCACGAGTAGGTCAGACCAGGAGTTTTGGAACTGGCTGAAAATGGAGTCTGGTTTGCAAGGCTGTTTCTAATAGAAGTCCCCTGATTAATCAAGATGAGCATATTGGGATTTCTCTCTGCTGCTGGTTGCCTGTCTGCAGAAGTATTGAAGTGGTTTGAAGCCTTGCCCTTCTGGTGATCACAGCTTCAGTCAGCTGTGAAGTTCCAAAGTGACTGGGGCCAACTGGGCAGGAATGTGACATGAATAAGAACTCTTGTTTTACCTGGAAACAAGGCTTCAAATATAAAACATAAGGTCACTACGTACAGAAGTTAAGGAGATGGGCTTTTCTTTGGTTTATTTTCTTTTGCTCATAGTGCGTTTTTTCTTTTTAGGATGGTAGTTACATTGAATCTTATTCTCCCAACCCCTCTGATTTTGATCCTTTAAACCTCTCACAATTTGTTGATACCAATGTTTTTGTGAATTAACTATCCACAAGACCCCTTTTACTGTTGAGTTTCTAGAGACATTTTTTTCTTTCTCTAACTTGCTTCTTTGCACCCTCTTACTCCTTCCTTGCCTTTACCCACCCCCTCCTCTTGCTTGACTCATCAACTGGTTCTTCTTCCAATTTTATCACAGCACTGGGGGACTGGCAAGTTGGCAAATGCATCAAACCACTTCACTGATGGCTCTTGCTATGTTTGCCAGTGCCCAGCTGGAGAACTAAATGCTGGTAAGCCAGATACAGTCTAATTTCATTGAACTTTGTATTACTGTGAGATCCAAACCACCCACTGCTTTCTGTGTATCAGCTGGTTTCTTTCTGTTACGACTCTGAGAGCAGCACTCGAGCTGGTTTTGTGCACCCTGGGTAGACAAGAGACGTAGTGGAGCTAAGGGTGATCATCTGTCATGTTCTGCTGGCACAGAATTACAGGGAAATGTTCTGTGGGAGCTTTTCCCTTTTATTACTCACCTGTAGATTTACAAGTGATCTTGTAAAAGGAGGAAGGAGGCTGGATTCAGAAAGCAGCAGGTGCAGCAACTGGTAGCTTTCCACATGAGGAAGGCTGAACTTTACTTTTGCTTTACTATCAGTGACTTCTTCCCCCTCTGAGATTAGTTATGCCATTTCTGCAGACCCAGATCCTAACCTGTGTACAATCAGCATTACCTTAATCAGGTGGGATGAAAAATGTGTGCTCTAAGTCTGGGAATAAGATATTAGAATTCCTGGTTACTGGTTCAGTGTTTATTGCAGGCAATATTCCTTTAAATAATTTAAAAAATGAGAAGTCATGTGTTTTACTGTTACTTCTCTCACCACTTAGAGAACCATTTGGGTCCATCACTAGGTTCCCGCAGGGGGAATTTTCTGGTGACTGCAGCATAGCAATAGCTGATTACTTTTGTCAGGCAAACAATAAATAGCCCAGCTCCTGAGCTGCTGAGCTTAGGCCAGCTGTGTATTCTTCTAGAGAGACTGCTGTTCCTGTGTAGCTCCCAGGGGACACGGTATTGAGCTGGCTCCTTGGATTATGTGTTTCTGGGGGAGGCATATAATGAGCTTCTCCTCTTTGGCTCATGAGTGTGCACATTAATTTGGGGACTTTTTTTTTCAATCTTGCAGCAATTAAAAAATCAAAGTAATCTACCATTTTAAAGGATGATTAACTGGCTAGGTTTTATTTCTGATAATTTACTTAATAAATCATCTAATTAGCAGGAAGATGGTAACAACCAAAATGTGAGACAGTTCTTAATTATTTTTTTCTATATCCAGGAGTTTCGTCCTAGAAGCATAAAAATTCTTTATAACTGAATGCAACAGAGAATAGAGTTGGTTCAAAAGGTTCCTTGGTCTTTCATTAAGAGCATTTGGAGTAAGCCTGAGCCTTGCTCAAATCACTGGAGCAGGCAACCAGCAGTCAGGGAGGAGAGCCATGGAAGGAAATCTTGCTTTTGCCCAAGAGGTAGGTTCTTGTGTGATGGTTCCTATGGTTCCCCTCATGACTTTTCTTTCTGCATGGACAGTTCAGCAGGTGGATTGGCTCTATGGCACAAGCAGAACAGGCTCTGCACACAGAGCTCTGTACCTGGTTTGTCTAGGTTTGTCCTTATTCTTCTCCACAATTTCTGTGTGCTTGGACGAGTCCCTTAGCTTCTCTCTGCTTTCTCACTGTGATGTTGAGAGGATAAGTGACTTACAAAGCTGGAGGCTGTTAAATCCTATGTTAAAAGGGATCAGACACATGCATTATGTAACATCTTAATGTGAATTTTACCCATTCAGCTTGATTCTTGTGCCAGTCGAGCTTCACTTTATCCAGGATATTCAGTTGCTTTAGAATTGTTTCTAAAAATTTCTCCAGTGATGTCTGCTTTAGGCTAGGTTTATGCAAACAACACTTTCTTAAGACCAAAAAGAGCTATTTGCAGCTGCTTGAATATCAAACCAATGGGGTAAAAACTGAGATGTTTTGTATTAGAGGAGAATAGAAGTTCCAACTCCCAGTCTGCCCTGGGGTGACTTTATGATGCTTGTATCTCCAATCATCTGTTCTGTGTGTGCTGTATACTGAGTTCTGTACCTTTCAGACTGGCTCTGAGAGCAAAGCAGAGAAAGAAGAAGCGTGCAGTTTGTTTTGGAAAACAGAGTTCACTCCTCTGCATTCCTTCTCGGGATGGTGTTGTTCGGCTGCAGCACAGACAGCAGCAGGACAAAAAATCTTTTTTGCTTTTAGTTAGTTTAGCTAGCTGAAGCAGAGAAGCTTCCTGACTATTCTTTTTTTTTTCCTTTTTCTTGAGGCTGTTTAAACCTGCTCTGGACTGAAAAACCCAGAGGAGCACAGGGGAGCTCACACCTGTGGCCCACCGGGGCCTGGACCTCCGGAGCGACAGATAAAGGACTGACTGAGTTGGGCTACACCCACAGCAAGGACTTTCTCAATTTGCCATCTCACTCCAGAATGAAAGGTTTTATTGTTTCATATTATTCATTCTTTATGCTTGTGAGCACTTGTTTATGAAATAAATAGTTTTTTCCATTTTTCTCCAAATAAGTTCTTTTCCCAGACCGGCTGAGAAGAGGCCGTTTGAGTTTCCTTCCCAGAGGGACCCTATTCAGGAGTTTTCTCCCAGATTTGCCCCAAACCAAGACACAGTCCCACTGGGTTTATTGACAGAAGGTTTTGCCACCCTTTCTTGAATCTGTTCTGTCAGGATGTGATTGTTTTCTGACAGAAGAAATCACACATACAGGCAGAGGAATGGAAAAAAACCTCTGAATTCTGGACAGTATGCCTTTCAGTTATATTTCTGGGTCCCTGCTTTGGTAAAGGCCAATTATTTTGGTCTATGAGATTGAGCTAAACTGACAGAAATGAGAGATAATTAATTCTAGTAAAGTGAAAATACCCAGTAAGTTACAGTACACAGACCATGAAAAGTGCATCTGTGCACAGAAGCTCCTGAGCCTGAATCTTCGTGCAGTCAGCCTCTTAGTAGGTCAAGTAGCACCTTACTCTGGGCCATGATAATCAACTGGCCTCTACAGAAATTCAAAGTGACATTCACTGCTTGTCCCCTTCAGACATTTACGAGTTCATTACCAGCCTAATAAGGCAGTAGAGCTCACACTGAACATCCTGACCTCTGAGTAATACCTAGATGCAAACATCTTGGCAAATAGTTATTGATTTCAGACTTAGGAAAGGACCTTTTAGGTTCCACTCCATTCTTCTATGCTTGAAAGACTTATGTAGGTGGGTACAGCAGAGACTGCTCCTGCTGAGACTTCCTGAGTCTGAGCAGGAGCATTCAGTGCCTGAAGTCCCAGGCTGGCTCCTTTGGAGGTAGAGCTTCATAGGAAGTCTGGACAAGACCATAATTTTGTTTATTTAAGTCTCTGGAATGATGTTTTGAAGCCTCCCTTGTTGGGTTTGTCATCACACAGTGTTTTTATTTTAGGGTCTGAGAGAGGTGTATGATAAAAGAAATACTTTGGCTTTTTACCAGCCAATGAGGTTATTCTTGGGGAGTATAAATATATGATCTGTTGTGTACATAAGAGAATGAGGTGGCTGGGAAAGTCACCTTCGTTTTACTTATGCAGTTCTTGGCAAGGGCTAGGTAAGCATGAATTATAGCTGAAAAAATAGTCCAGTCAAGCTTCTAGGGAAAGGGTGATTTGGTTTTTCTTCAGTACTTTCCATGTTCTAACAGGACAAAGTCAGGAAAGCCTTTCTGGGCTTGTACATGCTCCAAGCACTCCTCCTTGTTAGACTCTTCTCTGCTCCTGCCACCTGGTACAGCCTTTTAAAGTCATCACCATGCTACACTTGGAGCAGAATTATCTCTGTTATAGTCTCCCTGAGGTCAGTGAAAAGATGAGACTGAATTTCTGGAAATGAATTTTCTGCCCAATCTGCCTTTGTCCGTGAGCTCACTCAAAACCAGTGTGGTTAAGTTGGGACACTGCATTTGTGCAGCAGATGCCATGGAAGTCACTTAATGCTGGATAGATTATTTTCTCTAACCAGTGTGTACATTAAGTACTAAGCTAAATCCTTTTGTATTAGATAAATGAGAGGAAAAGAGACTATTTCTGGAGGGAATTTTCCTTCTATGCCCCTGATTTTTGTGTATTTACAATTTTGCTCTGAAATGGAATCTGTGTATTTGGCACACTTGATCTTTTCAGTCTGTTCCAATTATTAAGATTTGAAGTTGCATCCCAAAAAAGTGCTGATTCCTTCAGGATGACACTGAGCAGTCAGCCCAGCACTTTGTCACAGCTCAGTTTGCCAGCATGCTAAGTGCTATTTATATCTTTCCCAAGTCCTGGCTGGAGGAGAAATACTACAGGCTGGAATCTGCAGACAGAACTCACATGAGCCCTTGCATTCCCATTCACATGTTGTGTGTCCTGTAATTGCAATCATGTCTTTCACACAAATGCTCAGGCATTCTCAAAAACAGCCTTTTGGAACACTCATTCAGGGGTTTCTGCCTTCCCCCTTAGGAAAAATCTTGTTCTTTTGCAAGAAGAAGTAAGGACACATCAAAGATCCAAATGTGCACGGGGGCTTGAGGCCAGTTCTACCTTTGCAAAGAAGAGTTTAGTCTGAAATGCAGCATTGGTCACTGGCTAACAGGGAGTAAGGGGTGTCAGTAAGGGGTGTCAGGCAAAGTCTCTTCTATTACCTTTTTCCACATCAGTAAAATACCAGGAGAACTACAACAATTGCTGCACACTTCCAGTTATTTTTTTTAAACAGAAAGAAATACTGCTAGTGAGTAAAACGATACAGGCTTGTCAGTTTACTTTGCTGAGAGTTTATTTAGCTCTCCTCTCTATTTCTCCTGCTTTTCTAGACGGTTCTGACATGGTTCAATTTGCTGACAGGGACTTCAGCTGAGATCTGATGTGTGCACTGTACAACATCCTGCACTAGCTGCAGGATCAGGAATGAGTCTGTCCTTTCAACTTCAGTTCAGCCAAGGCTGGAAGTAGTGTAAAAGCAACATATTTGCCTGCAGAGAGGATGGAAGGTCAGGTTTGTATCATGCTTCACCTCTTGCTCTCAGCTGAGACACAGCTCAGACTCTCATTTCACAGCTGCAGGGTGAGCATAGAAACAACAGCTCCTACAGGAAGGAGCAGAGAAAAATAAAATCTTAGGTCAAAAGCTATTGTGTCCAGAGACACAGATCGAAATCTCCAAGAAAATCATCCATCTCTGGTCTTTACTCCACACATTCAAATAGACACATATGTGCACGTGCACTCTCTGGGAGCCTTGATGCATGAATAAAAGGAACAAAAATCAATATGTTGCCTACATTAGGAAGATAATGATGGTTATGCCTCTATTCCTGGGATCAGCTCTCTAGTGTGTAGTGAACAGAGCTGTTTCTAATGCTTTAGAGCAGTAAAAGTTATTAATATTTAAATATATGTGCTTTTTCTGTTCTACTTTTGCTGAAGGTGTGCTGTTATAGATCATGCTATCCCAGACACCAGAGGGTAAGAAAATAGACACACTGAGTGTCATGTTGATGTCTTTTTTGTTGATATTTTGTTTTGTTGGGGGGGGTTTTGTTTGGTTGGTTTGTTTAGTTTTTGTTTTTTGTTAATTCAGTTTCTTTCAGTCTTTCCTGTCCCAGCAATTGCTGGTAGAACTGCAGTGCTGTCCTTCTGAAAATTCTGTGATGGAAAACTGATGCCAAGAAAAGGAATTGATGACAAATAATGCTGTCTCTCTGACTTTTGCCTGTTTGCCAGACGTCTGCACTGTCTGGATTTGAAAGTTCATTTCTGCATAGCAAATGCAGAATCATAGCAAAGGGGTTTTGAAAGTACATCTTCATGGTTTTGGGCTCCTGCCTTGGTATAATGATAGGTTCTTTTAAGAAGTCACTGCCAATTTCAGGATGTTTGAGACTTTCAGGACATTAAATGAAAAGTCAATGAGTAATGGGAATAGAGAAATTTACTCACTCTACAAATGCATTTAGGTATTAGAACACTGTCCTACTTGAAGACAATGGAAAGTGTTGCAAAAATGAATGGTGTCTGGCCCTGCAGGGGTGTGTGCACCAGGCTGTAGGTAAATCAATGAACCCATTTATAACCAGCACTGTAAAATAGTTACCAAAAAGTCCTCTCATGAATGACATTCACTTTTTTGCTTTTAGTGATCTATAGCAATACTCTCATAACGGGGGGGGGACTGTCTGTACACTGTAGAACTTATAACCTTTCATAAATACAGAAACTGATGAAGAAATTCAAGTGACTCACTCCACACTCTCTGAAATGTGCAAATACCAATAGTGACTTCATTTGTGAAGGACAAGAACTGGCCATTAGGAGTAAGCACGTTAGTTTTGCCTGGTATGAGATGAAAGAGGAGAAGGGGGGTTATGGAATTGGAAGTTCTTTGTCAGTTCCCAAGGCAGAGCAGGGCACACACAGCAGAAGAGGAGTCACTCTACACTGGAGGGACCTGCTATGGACTTTCCATGTGTGGAGGCCGTGAGCAGTTGTGATGTCTCCAGGGGCAGTGGTTAAAGACACATTTAAAATCTGATCTAAAGTCCACAGAAATCACAATAAAGACTATACTTGTCTTCGGTTGCTGAAGACAGTTCCTCTTATGCAGGAATAGTGATTTCTCAGTAGTACCAATAAACTGAGGTGCTGCATTCCTGGAAAACTGCAGGTGCACCTGCATGTCCATATTGGACTTCTGTGTCTGAAATCCTCTTCAGCAGTGTTATCTGCTGGTGGGTTGAGGCACTGGCTTGGGCTCTCCTTGGCCATGTCTGAGTTCCCGGGGGGATAATGTGACTGTTTTGCTGCCTTCTCATGCCAGCTCAGTCCTGCCGCATCCCTGTAGCCACACTGTGACTTTGTTGCAAGGCTGCAGCAGCTGGGAGGGATGCTCAACAAACACTGCTTACTCTGCTGCTGTACCCATGCAGGAAAAATGATTTGCTTCATCCTGTATTGAATTAGTTGCTCTTTATACAATAACTGATTATTCTCCTTGAATCATCAAGTTTTTTAAACTTTGGGTTTACAGTCAACTTCTTAAATGCCAGACTTGCAGATATTGAAATGCAAAGTCAGGTTTCATAATTTATTAGTTCTTCTGACACCTTTCTGTTATGACAGTCTGAACCAGCATTAGTCACCGTTCAGCCCACCTTTGTCCTGCAGACACGTTTGGCAAGCAGAGCATTTGCTGTGCTGTCCAGCCGTGGGGCAGGGAGGGGCTGGGGGCAGGGGGAGGGCAGCGAGGCCGGGGCACATCCCGGGGAGGGTTTCCCGGGACACTCAGGGGCAGGGGAGGTGCTGGCTCATGCCTTCTGCCAGCAACAGTGGTAACTGCTCAGTAATTTCTGCCATCGCAGCTCAACTGTTGAGCAGAGAGTTGAAAATAAATAAATAAATAAATAAATAAATAAATAAATAAATAAATAAATAAATAAATATAGAGTTGTATCTTTTTAAACATAATCACACCAAAAATGCGTGTAGGGAAAGGTGACTGTTTGCTCAAGCACGATTGTTCTCACCCATGCTTTAATCACCAAAGGTCCTGACATCCAAATTGTTGATCTCTGCTGATGGTTTGGTAATATACAGAATGCTTAGAGAAGAATAAAAGGTGTTGGTGTGCGTGTCTCTTTGGTCAGCCCCGTGTTCAGCTAGACCTCCCAGCAGCTCCGACACGCCACAACAGGACCCATTTGTGAGTCTTGGCTCAGCAGCCCCTGGACCTTTGCTGTCACGGCCGTGGTGTAAATGAAAGAGGGGACTCTTGGAGGTTTGGGGAACCAAGGTTTATTGGGGGGTCACAGGGGAACCCCTCACCTCAGGCCCGGTGCCTCAGGAGAGACCTCGGACCTGGGCTGCAGGGGGGTTTTGTCCAGGACAGGCTCAAGGGGTGGGTACAAACTACAAACCAATAAAACAAAGCAAAGTAACAAATGCCAACTGAATTACCTAACTACTAACAAATCAAGGTAATTTGGGGAGGGGTCTCGGGGGAATCTGCCAACTGCTGTCCAAATCTCCTCGAAGGTTCTGGACCTTGGAGATAGGGACTTAATGATGGACAGGGGAAGGAGGAGAGGATGGGCAGGGAGCATCAGGGGGAAGGACCAATAGGAAAAAGTCTCTGGGCAAAGACCAGAGAGGCATAGAAACTCTTATCAACTTCTGTTAAGAGAAAACTCCAAGACAAGGGGCCCGTATGGGGTAACTAGAGCTATACTAACTTATAACAAAACCTTTTTTAAAACATGGAAATCTTGCAAACCCACAAAAGGAGCAGATTTGTGATCAAAACACAGAGATTTCTGCTAAGAAAAGTTCATATTTTCTGTTTATCTATGTTTTGTTTTTAAGAATTCCAGACATATATATTCCAGCTTTATAGAGCTGCCTTTCTACTGCCTGTGAGTAACACTTTCATAACCCTATTCATGATGTCTTCTATATTACTTTATTTAGGGATCATCAGTATTCTATTAAGAAGTATATTTAGTTAGCACTCTTTTACTTTTGTGTGCATTACAGTGTCTTAAGAATATTGAATTGAATGCTCCTTCAACATTGTGAGATCCTTCTGTAACTCGTTGCAGTCACATTGAGATTTAATTACCTGAAAAAACTTTCAGGTAATAATCACTCAAGCAGGTTTCTTATTCAAGTCACTTAACTGTGTGACCGTGAGGCAATTTATCTTTGATACAGACACTTTGAATGTGTGTATGTTTTGAATACCAATACAGATTTTCATGCTGTTATTATTCCGTTAATGATGGTATGACATCGCTAACCTTTTGTTTTTCAGATTTAAATGCCTAATAAAATGACAAAGGCTGAAGTCCAGGCCTTTAAAAGTACAATTACACCTGTGGATAATGAGGAGAGTAACCTCCTGTGTCCAATATCAAAATTCACAGGTGTGCACAGGGACCACACGAGCTACTCTCAATTTCTGTTTCTTGTTAGTTAATGCAGTTCTTGCATTTAGAGATGAATGCATATTTCCTCTGGAAACTAAGAAACAATACCGAAAACATATTTATTTTAGATATTTAACGACAGAAATTAAGTTGCAGTATTGCTTTTTACACCCATAACTTTAGATAACTATAATTCAATATGTCGAACTAATCTAAAATTGTAAACCCTACTGATTGTGGAATAAGGGGTGGGGGGGTTGGTAACAGTTGATAATATAGTTGCTCTATAAGTATTTGTACTGGTAAAATTGATTAAAAAAAATCAAACCAGTGCTGGGAGAGCAATCACAAATGAACCTCACAGGGTAAATTTGAAAATAGTTTTTAATTCTTTATGGATTGTAAAGAACAGAGAAGGCTTGTTTAAATCATAAGGAAAGTGAAGTCTTCTCTCCTTAAAGATGCAATAAAATGTGAGTAATGAAGCATTAATAATTCCTGTTGCCTCATGAACTATCACCTTGAAATAGTTTCAGCAAGTACAGGGGTTGGATGAAAAAGGTAAACTCTTTGGAGGTTGAATTTTTTAAAGAGAACTAAATGTTCTTACAGGAGGAAATAACTGATATGAAATCAAGAAAATTGGATGGAAGGGTGCCCCTCATGGTTTATAGGCACCTGTAGGTGCTGTGGAATGCTCAGAATACGTATCCTGGGAGCAGCCATCCAGAAGCCATTTGTTTCACCCGAAGGAATGCACTCCAGACTTGGTACCTTGTACCCCAAACACTCCCCAGTTTGTTTGATACAAAGTATTTAGCTTTGCCCCGAGTCAAGCCTCTGAATGTTGAACAGCTCCTGCTGGTAAAAAACCTGTTTTTTTCTGCTCTGGGGGGCTGTGTTTGAGGGGCTGTGCCCGCTGTGGGGCTGCCCGGAGCTGTGGGGCAGGGCCGTGTCATTGATACACGACATGAGTTTGTGCCCCTGGGTGAGTTGTCTGAAGCTGAAATTTGCATATGTAATAGCTCTGGGCTTCCTTTTTGCATTGTAAGTGATGTTGTGACCTGAACTAACCCAGGAAGGATTTCTTGAGACCATCAAGTTCTTTTTCACTTGATGTGAAAAAAAATCCATTTTCTAGTCTATGATGTTAATTCCCTAAGTCACTGTCTCTGCTTTGTCCTTTTTGATTACTTCATCTGAAAGGCAGTGGCTATATTAACTAAACTCCTATTAAAGGGGATTGGAATGTCTCCTTTCTAGCACATCCCCAGGGGAAATTATTTGAGAAAAATAGGGAGAAGACAACTTAGCAGCACTAATTCACCATTAGCTACCAGTTATATTTGTGTATGGTCAATATCATATCCAAAATAATGCAAGATGACTTAATTATCTCCTTCCTGATGCTGTCCTGCTTCCTTTTCTGGTTAGCCCACCTAAGAGCATAAAACAAGCAGAGAAGAGGACACTAGCCAGCTCCTTTTATGGTTTGGGGATTTTTTTAACATTGAATGTTTTACCTTAAGAAGTGGGACTTGATTTTGCCCCTCAGGTATGATGCATGCAAACCACAGGCATTGCCTATCCAGAGCCTTTTGACCCACATGAGACAGGTCTGTTTTTCTTAGTCTGTTTTTCTTCTTTTCTTCTGATTTGTAAATGCTGCTTTTAGTAGTGATGACAGAGGGTGACAGTGAACCAAGGGAAGCTCATTGCTGTTTATCCAGATACCTCACCTGAACTGCTCCTGTGTGTGCAGGACTACAAGCAACAAAGCTTGCTTGACTGGAGAAAACCATGATTTAGTAGCCAGTGTAAATAAGAACAGGATTAAATTATCACTGTGACATGGCACTGGGCACAGTTCATTTTCAAGGCTAAGCTTCATGTCAGCTCACTCTCAGGACTGACATGCATTTGGCAGTGCATTAAGTTGGAAGGGATAAACCAGTTGTGACCCTTTGCACTGCTTCTCCCCGTGCCAGCAAGCTCAATGGGCCACAAATCAGCATCAGACAGGCAGCAATCTTTATCCTGAAATGTGAGTGAGTCAAAACTGAATGTGATTTGCCTTGAAGTGCAAGACTGAGGAAGGCAGTGGTTTGGGAGTGGGTTTGTGTGCTGGTCTCTGTGGGGAATGTCAGTTCACACAGGCAGGGCAGGCAGCAGGGAAAGAAAATGTCTCAAGAATGGCAGCTTAATCCACTGCCAATTGCATGTCCTTTTAGATGGCAGGCCAGGGAGTTTCAGTAGGAAAATCAGAGGTTCCTTGCATATGGACTTCCCTTGTGTATTCTGGTTAAGATTAAAAACGTGTTTCTTCGTTTCTGTGCAAAGCAGTTGAGAGTTTTCAGCTGGCTGTAGGTCAAGAACATTTAAGTCACATCGTCTTTTACAAATGTAGTTACATGAGTGCTCACTCTGGTATCTAGAGCTGTGCTTCATAGAGCTGATGCCCACAGGATTAAAATGAAGGTTTTACTGTTTTTAATTTTGCCCATAAATATGAAAAAGCTGTCTCACTCAATTACTGTATTCATACTACAGTGACTGTTAATTTTCCTTTTTGTCAGATGTGAAAAGAGCAGACCACCCCTGGTTTTTACATGTTTAATAAGAGGCAGTGAGAAATCCATTGATGTTCCTTTTTGCATTACTGGTCTGAATATTGGCTGTTTATCTAGTAGCTTTTCATGCAACTACTTGTTTTTTGTCTGATTCAGTTGCAGTTTCTTTGCATATACAGACTTAAATAATTTCAGATGATTCAGCAGCTCCCTAATCCTGATAACTTTATCATTTCATGACTAAAGGATTTTAGCTTTTACTATTTTTTCTTTATACTGTATCCGTGTTATTTAAAAAAGCCATAGAAATATAGAGAAAATAAATAGACATGTAAAAACTTAAAGCTTATTGAGTATAGAAAGATGTGTGATGAATTTGCAGTGGTGAATTTTTGCAGGAGCAAATGCAAGTTTTCCAGGTATATTTCCGGATAAGTTTTCCAGGTATATATGGAAGACATTGGTTATATGACGACAAAAAAAGAAGGATTTTAATTCAGAAATTGCATGTAAGGTGTTTAGTGTAATCCACCTGTGATCAGCTGAAGGAAGATTATGCAGTGAGCAGTAATCCTTCAGGACAGCTTGAACACTGTCAGGACACCAGTTGTAGAACTGACTCAGGTCTGCAGCATGATTTTGGGCACACTGCCTCCATCCCATCAGTTCTCATTTTTCCTTTGACCTTGGCTATATCTTTTCTATTTAGGATGTATATGCACTATAAGTCAGATTCCCTTTGATGAAGTGCTTTTGCTGTGCAGTCTTTTTCTCTGCTTCTGAAATAATATTTCATTAAATCTGCCTGGGTGAGAGGCCTCTCTCAGACTTCTAGTTTAGGAGCCATTTGAGACAAGTAGATCCTTTTTTGTTTTTCTCAGTGTCAATGATTTTTAATTGGAGCTGAATTTTCAGTGCAATCAGAGAAATATTTTCATTTGTTGTGCAGTGTTATCTCCTCCTTATGGTGTATTTATGCTGCTGAAGTAACTGCTCGTCAAACAGGTTCCCCAGCCAGGGGCTCTGAACCCTCCTCTGGACCCTGCTATGAGGACAAGTATCAAGAAGCCCCTGAGCTTCAGGTGCAGGGGAGTGGTGGTGTTTGTTTTCCCCTGGGGAATTTAGGGTCACTGTTACCCAGTGAGATCCCAAAGGGAGTGTGAAAAAAAAAGCCATTATCAGCCATGTGTTGTACTGGTTTGGTCAGGGGGTGTTGGAGGGGAAGAGACTTGCTAGTGAGAAGTGAAAGGAGAAGCAAACAGAGGGTGCTCTCTCCATTCTTAAAACTAGGTCAGTCCTCATTAGGCAGCATTTTCATATGTCACATAACAGATAAACTCCAGAGTGCAATACATCTTCTCTGAATATAAATGGACTTGTGTTAGTTCTGTAGATGTGAGAACCTACATTGGACTGCACTCTTATTTTAGCACTTATGATTGCCCAGCTCCTGCAAAATGCTGGACATTAACTCGGTGGAAAAGTTTATGACTTGTCTTTGATTTACTATCTCAAGCACTGCAATCCTAATTAGGTTTTGCAACAAATATATGCAAATTATGCTATGAGTGTTTCAAATGGCATTTCCGTGCTTATAGCTCCTGGCTGCTAATCGACATGCAGAAATGCCCTAACATTTAAAAAGCCTCGGCCAACTTCACCAGAATGACTTGCTAAGAGCAAACTGCAACATTAAAGCTTCATTTCACTGGAGCTGCAGGCTTTCACATGCCCATTCAGCTTTGGCATGGCCCCTTCAGAGCTGGAGTTGCACCTGCTCCTGAGATGACATGTCATTGTGTGCTAGGTTTGTTCATGTAGTTCACTTGAGAGTAAACCCCTGGAGTGATCTTGAGGATGAAATCTCAGTAAGGCTGGGATCCTTATGCTCTTAAGCCAGTAGGAATACATCTAGCACTTAATGTGTTTGTCTTTCTGTGTATTTATTTGTTTGGGGTTTTTTAACAGTTGGTGAAAGTGAGGTCTTCTTAACACTTGGGAGGCTTTGAATCTCATCTGCTGGCCCTTTTGATCACATTTGGTCACTTAATAAAGAGAACTTTGTGTTTAAAAACAAAGTTCCCACTTACAAGTTCAAATATGTCTTTAATGTCAAAATACCAATTAAAAAAACCTCAGAACCCAAATATATAGGCTTGATAAAATTTCTAGTGTCAAAATACCCTTCAGCTCTACAACAACTTCTCACAGACCTGTACAGAAAAGACCACAAATGAGTAGTAAATAAATCCAGATTGGCTACTGGCATTAAAATATTAGTCTATAATTTATAACTTTCAGTGTGTGGTCAGTCCACAGTAATTTATAGTGCTGTGATTTGTTCCAGCTTTCCTTCTGGGGCCACGGTTGAGAGGAAAGTATGTACTAGCCTTAAGTTATTGTTCTGTCATTTATTCATTGCAATGTCCTACTGAAATATTTTATATTTTTATGCTTACCAAGGCACCATGTCTCAAAACAGCCATCTGGAAATAAGAAATTAAGTAGGGAAATAGACAAGAAGAAATGAATCTTCTCTCAAGAGCCCAAGGCTGAAAACATTTGAGCACTTGAAGGAGAGTTCTCTGCACTGCTGGTTGTTGCAGCAGCTCTTGGATGTCCTGGCTGAGAATTGGACACGCCTGTACTAGGCCTGTACTCACACATGTGCAAAGTGCTCTTCCCTTAGCTTTACCCTTTGAATAGTCAGCCTTTTGCTCACAGTTTGGGATGCTGCCTCAGAGCTTACCTCCCTCCAGGTTCTCAGGCACAGGGAAGGCAGGCAGAGGCACAAAAGCCCAGCAGGTCCCTATTGATGAAGTTGCTTCTGCTGTTGTTATTGCATTTATTTGTCAAGTGTCAGCAGATTTCTTGATGCTGTGCCAGAGGGAGGTGGATGGTTCCTGTTGTCTTGAGTTTAAAAGCTAAGTACCACCTCTGTGAGCAGAACAGCCTTTGTTGATGCTTTCAGCTGTTGTTTGTAGTTGCAGTAACAGCAAAAACCATTGCAGCATCTGATCCTTGCCAAGCAACTGGATACTAATACATTGCAACACTGTGGACAGGACAACTTCTAGACATGATATTGGTATGCTTTTTTTAACTTGGAGCTGATCTGAAAGCATTTTCCTGTGAGGTATTTGACATGGTGGATTTGAAACAAGAGAGTAATGCTGGATTTGAGTAGAGGCAAGAGCTGGTGCATGGAGCATGGAAGGAAGTGAATGATAAGAGGACAACTTTGGAAGAAAGCTGGAGAGGAACGTCTGGTCAGAGAAGAGTCTTGTTTCGCAGAAGAAAGAGAGTCATAATTAATATATGACCTATAGGCAGGCCCATTAAATAAAGGAAATAATGGAAAGCTAGCATTGTTAAAGGAGGGACCTGAGCTTTTATGCTTCTTTGTGCCTTTGAGAAATATCTTGCTTTGTGAGTATTGGATTCCTTCCAGAACAAATAATTCTGTTACCTCCCAAAACCCTCATCTGTGCCTGCACTGCTGTGGTGCCGTGGGAAGCCATGGCTGCCCTGCTCTTCACTGTGTCTCCACAGCAGCAGCAGTTCTCCTCCCTACAATGTTCTTCCTTTGGCTCTGGGGCATTCTCAACAGCACTGTAAATAATGCATCAGGACTGTCCATCTTCATCATAGCAGACACAGTGGAAGGATACTTGAGGAAACTAGAAACTTGCTTTTTTTCCTCTGGATCTTTCCAGATGCTTCTGAGATGTGGATGTTTCTTCTCCTATGTGTACATAGACGTTAAGGTGGGGTATCATATTCACCACTGCTTTTGAATATGGGGAATGAAGCTGATTATGTTTCAGGCTTCCTAGGAAAGGTCTCATCTGATTTCACCCACCAACTGCTGCTGTGTTGGGTCCTGTGCAGTTCTGTAAGGTGAAAACAGAATAAGCAAAGGATGGCATTAAATCAATTGTAAAGACCTTTACTGGGCTTTTAAGATCTTGGGAACAGATTTTCTGCAGTGTAATTCAGCCAAATTTTATGCAATATGTTTGCAAATAATTTACTCCTTTGTGTTCTGGGACTTGGAAATTACATCCTAGGGTCTTGCTCCAGTACATACAGATCTACAGTTATTCCAGGAAGGAAAGTTTACACCTGCAGAAAGCTTCTCTGCATTAACTTCATTAAAAAGAAAACAAACAAACAAAAAAACTCTAATACTTTCAAAAAATTCAGAAAATGTGGGACTTCATATTATCAGGTAGTACTCTTACTATTTTTCATAGCAGCCTTCATTTGAATGCCTTCTGAATATGCTTTATTTGAGGACTATTATAAACCAAGGTGCAGAATATGATATTAATTATACATGTAGGAAGAACCTGAAAAACTTAAGAATGTGGGCCTTGCCCTATGACACTACAGGGTCTGTTCAGCTGTGCGTGAGTCAGAGGCTCTGGCTCCTGTATTGAGTGTAATCCTGGTTGTGCAGTGACCTCTAGAGCTGGAGGGATGACAGAGGCTGCTCTGAAGCTCTCTGCTGCTCTGTGACTGGCATCTGCAAGTGCAACCCACATGTCAAAAGCAATCTGCCTAACTGGTACAGAGAAACCTAAGGGCTTCCAGAAAAAGTTAAACTTGTAACAACCTGTCCCTATTTTGTTATGAATGACAACCATGAGATAGCTTACATGGGCCAGTGACATCAATGTTCTAAAAATACCACAGATACATTCTTGACAAAACCCATCAAAGGAAACCTAAAAATGTACAAAGATGGCAAACTTTTGTATGTGCAACATAGAATTCCCAGCACAGTTATTTCCAGAAGTTTAGCTACAGGTTGTTTCACTTGAAATTATTTCTACTTATTGCTCAATTTTCTTTGTTATGATTTCTTCTATTTCCTGTGCAAAGGTTCTAGATCATGTCTTCTGGTGGGGATGAGTGCTGCTGATAAGTAGAGATTTGTCAAACAGAAAATCCCCCATCCAGAGGTGGCTGTTGTTATATACCCTATGACACACTGTTAGGTTTTAAATGGTTTAAAATCAGAGCCTTGCTGCATTGAGTGCTGCTGTATACTCTGGAACATCATCCCTGCTCCAAGGAGCATCCATTTGTAGTGTCCCACATGAGGACACCAATTGGTGAAGGAATGTAGGATCATCCGTGGACGGCAAGGAGAGGGAACTCTGCAGACCTGAGACACTCTAGAACACGTGGGTTTATTGCAAGGGTTGTGGGTGAAAAGGGCCTTTTGCCTTCAGCCACCAGCCTGGGCTGAGGGGAAGTCCCAAAAAGTGAGGGAGAGAGAGAACAAGAGGGTAAGAGGTAAGAGAGGGGAGAGCAAGAGAGCCAGAGAGAGGTGACAGGGGTAGGAGCACAGGGGCAAGAGAGCTAAGAGAGAGCTAGGGAGAGGAAAAGGGCCAGCGAGAGAGCAAGAGAGGAGGAGAGTCAGAGAGAGTGAGGTCTTTGTTACAATACATTATATCTCCTCTTGTGTTGAATATTCTAATTTACACTAACCAACCAGTACAAGACACAAAATCCTATAGAATCTACATACAGCCCATAAGAACTACTACATTACCATACTGTGTTATATTTTAAACTCTAAAAACTACTCTTTAGACTATTCTCTTTTGCTACATTGACCTTTGGATCCCTTAGCCAGCAGAAGGGTATTGTTCAGTCAAAAGGGATTCTCCTTCAGCTGGCTGGGCTGTTGTTTTCAGGTTACATAGTAACTAAGGCTCAGCATCCTACAACTCAAAGCCAGCTTTCATTTCTATTTCCATTATAGGTTTCATATTTTCAGAATCTTTTGCTAAGCAATCATATTTATAAGGTTTCCCTGATTCATCTTCCCCAACAAAGGAAGAGTATTCTCTCTCTGCAAGATGGGCAGGGAGCAACTTGGCCAGATCATGCAGGAAGTCTGGGGCAAATACAGTTTTTAATCAAGCTGGTAAACTGCATCGAAACTGGTAACCTCAGCATTGTCCTCTCTTTCAAACACTAGGTTTGAAATTCTCCAGAATTACAAAGTTGTATATTAAGCCAGGAAAGGTTAATGAGATCCTCAAAGGTTTTAGCAGAATTTCCACTGTATCCAAGTGAGATGTAAGTATGTTATGCTCTTGGAATAAACTTCTCTGTTCCAGGCTAACATAGTCACATAGTTCCTGGTTACAGCAAAAAGAGTTTAAGGAGTGTTGCAAGCAATCCCTTCAGTAATGGTCTGACTTTCCTGTACCATTACCTCAAGCTGTTCCGTCCTCTTGGCCCACACACAGACCCACTCTGTCCAAAGGTCTGGTGATGTTTGGCCACAAATATGCTTCTCCAAATAGGTGTGTTGGATAAAACTTGATTTTTGCTTCATCCTTTCTTGTTATCTGATCCATTTTGCATGGTGCTAGTGGCACTTTGGTGCCTTTCCACATTTCACCATACACAGAAAAGCAGGCAAGCCTTCTGACAGTTCAGATACAGCAGCAACTGAGATTACAACCAAGTGTGGGCAATGCTACCAGGGCAGCCGTGGGACAAGCACAGCCCATGGGGCAGGGCTCTGTGCTGGAGCTGCTTACACCTGGCTCAGGCTGCTGTGCTCAGACACTTGTGCCTGTCAGACATTAGCTCTAAACAGCTGCTTCCTAACATCTTTCAAATCTCTTTGGAACAAAGCCTGAAAGTTCAGTAACAGAGAGACAAATGGCACTTAAAATGGCAATCCTGCTGTTCTGTGCTTCTTTCTGAATGAGTAAAAACCAATTGTGATATGATCTTAATTAGCACTGACAGAGGGACAAGGAAACTGGCCTCCCCGTGGGACACTTATTCATCAAGGAAAAACGTGTTCCCTCATTTTGCAGATGAAGTATCTGTGACAGGGTTTGTGCTATGGGTGCTGTACAATCAATGGGCACCACAGACTGCTGGGTGGGCTCTGCTAAAAGGCTTCAGACTGTGGGTTACTGCCCCAAGAGCAGCCCTGTAAGCTTTGTAGGATACACACAGCTTCACAGGATGCAATGGAATCAGCCTGGTTCTTGTCTTTCCAAAACCAGAATAATTACTGTTTCAACAACTAACTGTTTTTTGCTTCCAACAAGATTTGCTTTAAAACATGTTGTAAAAACAAAAGAAGTAGCAAAATAGAAATCAAAGGTGTTACTTGACATTTATCAAGTGTTACCTACTTCTTCAGGGCTCCAAGCATGCTCAGCACAGCTCTCAATTTTTCATTTCCCAGAATGAAAACAGCATATTTTTCACAGAGCAAATATAGCAAAAGTAAGCAAGAAGAGGGTCTGGTGAAGCAAATGCTTGATATAGTCAAGGGCTCAATTATGCATCAGTGGATTCAATTTACAGAGTAGAGAGCATCAGTCTTAGACAAAGTCAGTCTCCCACACAGAGCACTAAAGTACATGCTGACAAAATGAATTAAGTAGAGTGCTAGCCAGAAGCCACTGCTTCCAAAAGGTAATTTAATTCACTCCTACAGAAATTAGACTCCAGAAGTGGATTATTTACATCTCTTGCTTGAAACCACTTGGAAGGTGCAGGGAAAAAACCCAACCAAACCTTTGGTTATTATTGGTTATATTATTGGGTTGCTTGTTTTGTGCTGAAAACTTTTCCTTGGATACAAGTGTATCTCTTCAGAAGTAACTGAGTGAAAAGACACCCTTGTACACTTGGTTTACAGAATCTACGCATATCGGACTATGTCAGTGGTAAATTTTTCCCCAGATGTGTTCTGATATAAGTGAGCAGTTGGTGTGACATTTGGACAATGCAGGTGGTACATAGGACTAAAGAGCATCATGACCCATCTTTATCTGCTTCTCTTCATTATATAGGGCCAAGAAAATCTTACTTGTGAGAGTGATAAAGTTGGTCCTTGTCTTCTTGGTACTATGTGCTCTGCTTTATTGCACAGCATCAAGCATCACAAATTATAAAAGAACAGTGCTGAAGGCTCAGAATGAAGTCAATAGTGCTTCTCTTTGCTTCTGTGTGACAATAAAAGCTCTTGTATGACCCTAGGAAACCAATACACCTTATCCTCTGTTGTTGCAGGCAACCAAATCCTGGCTTTCAAGCATTCCTTGATGGGCTTGTGCATCTGAACTGATTAGGTTTGTTCCCATTACTCCTATTGGAAGGAGAATTATCTTACAGAAGCCCCTGTCAGATTTGGAGATTTTTGCTTTTCTATTGGAAAAGCTTTTATAGAAGTAGAATGCATCAAGCAGCCAAAACTAGAAGGTTTTTGCTTCAAATGCAGAGGACCAGAGAGTTGCAGTCCAACTGCCTTAGCCCTTCAGTTTGACTGAGGCCTTGAAGTTTCATCTCAGATCCTGGATGATGACACTCTGGTTTGCTGCCAAAAGAAGGAAAACTTTGCATTTATCTCTGGTGTGTTCTGCTAGAAAAGCTGCCATCACTTTCTATTAACTGGCAGAGAGGTGAGCAGACGCAGAGTGAGTTGTGGTGAAGGACTCTGTGTTCTGTGGCCTTTCACAAGCCTCCCCACCCATACATAAAAGGCTTGGAGATGGTTTGGATCTTTTCCAAAACACAGTGCCTCATCTTCTTCCCCCAGCTTCATTCCACTAATGAGTTAGCAGCTCCACCTGAGGTTGGTAACAATGTGTTGACATCAGACCTTATTTTTCTGTGGCCTGGGCAATCTGCTTGGCACTGATCTGAGGGTCAGGTTATTGCAGTGAGCTGTACAGTGTGTTTTGTAGATATTTTTCACTCGGTTGTTGGCAGGGCCCCAGGCTACTGTGGCTTACTCCATTGACTCTTTCACTTGCATTTCCAATTTTCTTTGCATGAAAGCTCAATCTATCACAGGCAGCCTTTCCACTAGCCATTAATTCTCACTGACTGGCTGATTGACTAGGCTCCCATGCTGCATCACTTTGGAGGTTAATAGGATTACTAGAAATGCAAGAAACAGCTCACATGATGACAAAAAGAAAATACAAAAGGAAGGAAGGAGGTGATAGCCAATTTTTCAATATTCATACAGTGAGTGAGTTCACCTCTTCTGAGTTATCCAAAATTGCATTTGACTGCCTTAATGGACCTACTGTCATTTTGATTGACAGCTCTACAGCACAGTCCAATGAAGGTGGTATAAATTAAATGAAGTTGCAATGACAGTGGGGGCTCAGGGCTGTCAGCAGGGTACACCCAAGCTACAGAACAAGTGTGGCCCAAGGCTGTGCTTGAGCCCATCCCCGGCAGCAATTCCTCCCTCGCTGCACACGAGGCTCTGTGCTGCCCCGTGTGAGCCAAAGCCAGTCCTCTCTCAGGGCACCCCGGGCTGAATGCTGCCTGCAGGGTGAGCAGGACGGGGGACTGCGCTCACACTGTGTGCTCAGTCTGCTCTGCAAGCAGCAGAACATCTCTGGGGAGTCCTGCACCATGCAGACAGGACTGGAAGGCACACTGAGCATGGGGCTGCTCCTGTGATATGGCCCAAGTCATTGGCTTACACTGACAACATAGAAGCACAATGAGAGATAAGGATTTACTGGGATACAGGCCACATTTTTGTCTACACAACAGTCTAAAGCACTCCTTCATGCTGTGTTCTTTTTGCCTTTAGATTAACTAACTTAAAAGCTGTGTAAAGGGCAGGTGTGTTTCCCATTGCTTTTCTCTTCTGGTTGACAATAGTAGTTTCCATCTATGGACAGCTGTGGAGTCTGTGGTCAGACCCAGAATGCTGCAATCTTCCCAGAGAGAGAGGTCTGGCTAGAGACAACCTCCTAGGGCAGTCCTTTGGCCTTCAGGCAGCCTCAGCAAGGCACAGCCAGGGGCTGCAAGAGATTCAGCTCCCAGCAGTGATTTCAGCTCTGCCTTGCGAGGTGATCCCAGGCCCACTCAGGGATGGAGAGACAGGAGAGTTGTGAGGGGTTCCACAGGGATGGCCTTTATTGCCCAGCACCCTGCAAAAGGGGGCCAGGGACCACAGCTCCCTCCTGAACTGGGCAAATGCTGGGGTATTTATGGGGGAAAGCAGGGGTGTTACCAAAGGGGAAAAACCAATGGGTTGGAAAGGATCTACATGGGTATATCAGAGCATTGTGGATGCTTTGCCCTGACCAGAGAGAGAACTGCCACATCTCAGGGTTATCTCTCCCGGGGAGGGTTGGGATGGCTTATCACATTCCATTCAAGGGACACCCCTCCAGGGCTGAGGTCTGTCAGGTTTATCAGCCTCCACATGCATCAATGTTTTTTTTCCTGGATACTGAGGAAGACTGAGAAGCAGAGAAGACTTATATGTCTTCTACCTGGCACTGAAAAGAAGCTTAATTCCTGAACTTTCCTTCAGCTCCTCCTTCTCTCAGTGCCCCATTTCTTCTTTTCCCTACCTGTAAAAGCAGGCTTGGGTACTGTTTGGTTACTGGTGCTCTTTGCCTGGTTCATTCTGTTAGGAGCCTGAAGAAGGTGAGAAGTGGGAAGGCAGTCTCCAAGGAGGGGATATATGAAGTGGTTGTAAAGTGAAGAAACTACAAAATAACTGCTCCTGCAGGTCTGACAAGAGTGATAGTGCCTCCTGTTATATTTGTCTTCCATAAGGTTCTTCCTAACGTTTTAGGTACTCAAACTATTTAAACATTTTTGCTTTCTTTTTCCAACTCTGTGTACTGTAGTTCTCTCACAAGGCATATTGTTCTTCAGAATCTGGTCTTCATCTGCAGAATTGGTGTTGTTTTGGTTTTCTTTGCTTGGGTTATAATCTTGTTTGAAGTGATTGTGGGGCTCAGTATTGCTTGACAATAACTTGGGTGTGGTACACAGTCCACATCAAACTTCCCTGTGGCAAACACTTGGGCACTTGGGTGTTTGTGTCCTTTTGGTAACACTGGCATTAAGGCCAAAGAGTAAAGCTGAAAGACAAAATTGCTCACAGCCCAGGAGGGATGTGGGTCTGTTGGGAGGTTCAAAGGGAGCAATTTGGACAAGGAAAGCAGCATCTTGTTGTCCTCTGTTGGGAATAAACTGAGGAAGAGTTGCCACTGCCTTCTTTTCCTCACAAAAAACTCAGCAGCTGAATTTTTGATGAAGGGGAAAGAAGATTGATTATTTCTTTCTCAGGTTTTACTGTCAAGTGAAGTGTTCTCTCAAGTTAGCATTACTTTCCTTTCTGCACCTGGAGGACATGTTGCCATCAGCTTTTATATCAATAAGGCTGCTCTAATTCTTTCCTTCTGATTTTATGAAAACAGTTATGTGTGATCCCTATGCTGTAACTTCTGCAATTCCAAAGACAGCCGTATGTATGAGATTTCCCATAGCCACAGGAACAGAACTGTTTCCAGATCTATCTATGTGTAACTCCATATGCCAATCCCAGAGGGAGTGCAAGCTTCTGAAATTGTGTATCCTCACATGTACGAAGAAAAGTGGTCATGAGGATGACAGTTGCAATTTGAATATGTAGATAAGGAGAACTTCTAAGACTGATAGTGATAGGGGATAATTTGGGAACTGAATAGATCATTCCTCTCAGAACAGCACTTTTAGACTCTCTGCATGCATAGATTTTCATACCAGGAACAAAGTCTGTAGGCAAAAAAAAAAAAAAGTTGGTTTGTATTTTTACAAATATATTTGTGTGACAAATTGATAGTTGTGTAGTTCATAATTAGTCAAATTAGAATCAGATTTCCTTTTATCAGATTGGTTTCCTATGCAGGAGTAAGACTTTCTGATTTAATCCTATGCATACACACTGGGGGCAGTTGCCTGTATATAAGCAATATGGCTAAAATGCCAAAGCTTCTCTGTGAGAAAAAGGCTCACACTCCATTTTGAAAGGTCTTCTTGTTTCAGTGGCAGTGCAGCCAGTCAGGCAGTTCTTGTGTGGATCCCCAGAGCCTTTCTTTTCCTCTTGGGTTTGTTATCTAAGTGCACTGAGCTAAATCCAAACAACTAACCCCATCTGCTGGAGTAGTAATAAGTCAGCAAACTGCCATCTTTTACCATGCACAGCTCTCACAGGAACTCTATTCTTTTCATTTATGAATAGGCAGAAAAGGATGAGTTAAAAAAAAAAAAGTCAGCTGTAAAAAAATGAGAGAATCAAACACAGATGCTGAAACTGAGCTTCATTAGTATTTTTGTTAGGGTAAAGAGGCTGCATGTAGAAGTTTATATAGTTTCAGGGCAAAATGAGGTTTATGTGGTTTCCTTTTACACAGAGCAAAAGAGTAAGCTTTTAGTCTTGTTAAGTTAGCAATAAAGAGGAAAGAAAAGCTAAGTCTCCGGGGGGGTATATATTGTGTGTTTGCTGTCTGCAGATATGTGCATTGAGCTGAACAGGTTTCAAAGGCACAGTTCAAAGAAAAAAGGGCTACCACAGCTCTGCAGGTTATGTGGGGTGACGCATTCCCTTTACACACTTTTTTCACGACTGCATTTGAGGGGAAGGAAAATTCATGTGGGCAAACCTAACTTTGGAAGGAAAAAAATGAGCCATTCTTCCAAACTGAAGCAAGTTACATACTCAAAGTAATAGCTGCTAGTCCAAGCTGAGCATGGAAACTGCATGAGAGATTCGGAGATAGTCTGAAATTCACATTTTTCCTGTGGGCCACTTCTAATTGGGGAGTGTAGGTACCACGTTGCGCAGCACACAGCCCCATCAGCCCCAGCTGTGTCTGCAGCAAAGACATCACAGCAGCTGGCACAGAGCAGAGCTGGTGCTACCAGAGCTTGGCACAGCCCCTCATCCACATGCTCAGCTACAGGCAGGGCTGGAGCTGCTCTGTGGGTGCTCCCAAACAGCAGCTGCAAGCTGAGCACTGCAAACCCAATTGGCAATTGGACAGTGTTTCCTTCTACTGCTCCATATTACATTTGTATTTAATTTATACTGTCTTTAAGGACTAATTTCATTGCCAAGGGAGTCTGTCTGAGGAACCTTCTTTCAGAGACACATAAGGAAAACCCTAACAGAAAAGCAGGTATTTATCCAGTGTGTCTAACCACCTCACCAGTCTTGAAATGGATCACATTTTGATTTCTGAACCATTTCTGTGTCTAGAAAGTGAATGGGGTTTTATTTGGTGTTGGGGTAACTTCCTTGGACTCTTATAATCCAGAAACCATTGGAGTTTGCTTTTTTTTTTTTTAGTAAACAGAAGGAAGGATGTGATAACTGTGTTTGCCTTCCATTTCCTTATGGAGTGGGAAGCAGCTGCAGATCTGAGTACAGTGCTCTAACTTTGCTGTGGCTGCTGATTGTATTATCTCTGGATATGTAAGTATTGCAAATTTTGGATCTGCAGAGCTTCTGGAAATACTCTAATGACATTTTATGATTTTCTTTTCGCCTCATTGGCCTTACGAAATGTATGTTAATAGTGTAAGAGGGTTTTAAAGGGGTACATACTGTTTATTAAATATCCCCAAAGACTGGTAGAAAAACAGTTCACCTTGGCAATGAAGGTTATTTCTACCAAGATAAATTTATTTGCTTTTAAAGCTGACAAAGTGATTTCTTGGTGTCTGATTTGTGGTGATGACTTGTACTTTGACTTGCTCTTTGTCTGTATACCCATGTGGGGTTTTTTGTAAGAATCTTGATTTTTTTCTGAAATTAAAGAAGAGTTATGTTTGAAAAGGAATTTGTGTGCTTTTCTTCCTTGGTGGAAAAAATGACATGGACAAATCTGTTTCCTGTCAAATACTGAGATTTTCCAAGAGTCCTCAAAAACTCTGCTCTCCTGAAAATAGAACAACAGTGAAGAATTTCACATTTAGAAAAGAGCACAGTAAAAGGAGTTTTCCAGACATGACACATGCTAATAATATCTTGTATGGTTTTGAGCAATTGCTCATGAGGTCCTGAATCATGTTATAAAACCATCCACTAGGAGTAATAGTACTAAAGATCTAAAGAGTTTATGAGCCATCTAAAAATCTGTGTCCACTTCTGTACCCAGTTTAACTGAGCCTCAGGGAGTGCTGGAAGGTTTTAGCCCAGGAGATGGCAGGTCCTAGGAAGCTTTCCTAGCACATGTGGAAAAGAAAATATTGGAGACCAAAAAGCACTGAAGACCCCAGATGGGCCAGAATTGACTGTAGTCATTCCTATTGACTCATCTAGTGGAAATAGATGTTCCCAGGCAGATTTTGCTCTTCCTGCCCCTGTTTTAAATCCAGAACCTCACTCAAATGGAAGGAGAACAGGTGAGCTGAAAATGAGGCCTCGTGGATTTACCCTGCAACAACTCTCTCTTTTTTGCAAACACTGTGAATCTCAAGGCACTGTGGCTGCCTGCAGGCTGCAGTTTTGCCAGGGAACTTCCCCAGATGCTTGTCTGCAGTGGGACTCTTGTCTTCCCCAGAGTCCTGAGTGTTGCCACATCTGCTGCAGGAACATTTTCCCCAGTTGCATTCCTGATCTTGGCTCACACCATGCAGGTCCTGGCTGTAAGTTCAGTGGAACTGTGCTCAAGTCTGTCTTTGTGAGCAAGACTCAGACACTGCCTGTAGCTTCTTTCAGTTCAGCAAGCCTTGGGGAGCAGCTGCAGTTAACTGGCACCCAGCTGCTCCTGGAAGAGGGGAAAGAGTAACAGAGCAGTTGTAGTCATTCAAAAATAAAATCATCCCAGGAGATACTGCTTCTCAAAAACTTCAGAGTAGCAAGCAGCTGGATCCCTGACTCTTGGGAAATACAATTTCTGCTGTTCTTGTGTCACTGGGGCAGGACAGGGAAGAATCTATCACCTCATTGAGGCCATTCCTCTAACTGTCATTGTTTCCATGTCCAGTACTTCTAAATCTGCCTTCTGTTCCCACCGTAGCTCAAATTAGCAGTGCCTTCCTTTAGGGGAGCTTTTATATTGCAAAAATAATTTTCTGCTTTGCTATTTTTGCTGCAGACACAATGTAAACAGAAAATGATGGGGCTTGCATATCTGGAGTGAGACTTTACCTAAAAATTTCAGTCAGTTACACAAAGAAAATCCCAAATTCCATTTTTGCCTGCCCAGCTAGGAAAGTGCTTTTGTTAATTCTAGCAATTATTACATCTTTTATTAGTCTATCAGTTTCATCTATTCTGGCCTTTGCTATTTTACTCCATAAATTCTATACTGGGTGGAAAAAGGGACATGATTAAGTCTTGTGCTTGAGTGGAAATTATTTATGTGCATGTTCTCCCTCCCACTGATCCTCCACTTTTTCTTTGTCTGAATTGCAGTGTGACTGATGATCTCACTTCTACCAAAGTCAAGAAAAATGCTGCTCTTGGCCTCCCTGTGCACACAGGGTAGGAATGGTCTATAATCTCCTTCTGCCACAGGGAAGAAAGAGTTGTTCTATCAAAATCTCCTTTTGGCCATAACCATCAGGGAAAATAGCACCAGCAGCATTTCTGGATGGGTAATCTGTGGCCACATCAGCTGAGTGCGTCCTGAGAAGCTTCTCCAGGCCCCAGTGACTCCTACAACCCTTTTGTCCTTGTTCCTCTTTCCCTCCCTTTCTCACTTCCAAATTGGGAGGCTTCAAAACACTTAAACTGTGCCTTCTGTAGGTTAAGAATAGGGTCAAAATTTTTTAAGACTGTTAGTTCAAGAGCAGGGAGTCCTACATGGAGGAGAGGAGTCTCCTGGGACACCTTTTGTGTGTGAACTGACCTGTGTGGTGTGGAGCCCTGGGGCTGTGCTGGCAGTGAGGGGACACTGCCAGCTCTGCTTTCCCTGGGAAAGGTCTCTACCTGCAGGTTAGGGGAGTGATTCTTGTTCTCAGCTCCTCTGTGCACATGTCCCCAGGCAGGAGCTGAGGGCCATGTGGTGCCTGAAGTGAAGGTTGCAGTTTCTCTTTGACTTGGACCAGGCTTCTGTGATACTTCCCTCCCAAGTTTCCACTCCTGAACATCCATTTCGTCTGCTCTGAACTCACCACTCTGCAATACTGCAGTGTTTTCCCTGCCTTCACTGAAGCTGCTCCTGTCTGCCATGCCCTGAGGGGAGAGGGCTCAGTAGCACCAAAGTAGCTCAGTAGAGTCATCGGGTTTGCTGCAGGATTCTGAGAACAGGACAACATGACCAGAACCCCTTCAGACTGTAAAGATCCTCCTTGCTAAAGATCTGCTCCTTTCTACACCTGCCCTGTCAGCAGGCAGGCAGAGACACTGCACTCCTTTCTCATATGCAGACTTGGTCCCAAGTCCAGGTTTTGCTTCTCTCTTTTTTGCACAATTTCTGAAACATCCAGAGCAGCTGCCATAACCTATGTCTCCTTAACTGGTAAATTACTTTGTCTGGGTTTTGCTCCTCATCATATCCTGCAATTTCCTGTTCATTTCTGATCTGTATTGCTGTCATCTTCTTTGTCTGATCTGTGTTGCTGTCACCTTCTCTACTTCTATTATGAATAATCTGATAGAAGTTTAAAAAGTAGTTTTTCATTCTTACCTTTTTATGTAGCAGTTCCAGCTAGTGTGCAATAGAGCACTTGTGTATCAAAAATAGGGAGGAATATGAGCAATAAATAGCAATGCTGATCAATGCTATGTGTTCTTCTACTGTGAGAACTCTTTGTCTCCTAATTATTTTTCCTTTTTAAAGTCAATTAGTTTAATGCAGTAACAGGAATTTATGATGGTGCTGCCAAACCATATGTGTCTCAATCTCCATGAATTCCCAGCATGACTGTCTGTTATGCACTGAGCAGTAGCAGATGTGTGACACTGAAAACATTATTTGAACCTCTTCCACTTTTCTCCATCTTTGGGGCAGGATCAGTTAAAAAACCAATGGGCTAGCAGTAACAGTACACTAACCTGTCCTTTCTTGGTCCTGTAAAGATTCCTGTGTGTTCTGCTGTTCAGATGCAAACAGGTCCATTGAACTTGCCCAGACTGAGCAGAGATAAGGAAAAACATGGGAATAAATCCTGCAGGACTGGGGCTTTAAACCTGAGCAGATGACAAGGATACAGCAGCTGTATAGCCCAGTCCAATCTGGGCAGTGTTCATGAGTACAAGGTGATTTATAGAAAGCCTGGGCTCTAGTGACTGGGATCTGAGATTGAGCATGAGGTTGGGAACAGACGTAGCACTTACTCTGCAGATTGCTAGACCTGTGATACCGATGGATGTTATTATTTTGGCTGTGCTGCACTGTCAGCACTTCCCATACCACAGATTTTTGTATTGTGACCAAGATGTGCAGTGCCAGCTGAAACTGTTGGCAGCTGAATGGGACACATTTGTGATATTTGGCACTTGTTCATGATGATTTGGGGCTGGGTTTGAGCATTCCAGCTGACCTTCTCAGTACAATATTCAGCTGGGACATGATTTGCAATTTTAAACTTTACATTCAATATTTTTTCTTTTTTTAATGAAATAGTGACTACTCAGAAAGCTCAGAGCTGATGTCTGAAGCTATCTGGGATGTCTAGAAGAGAGCACTGAATGTGGTGACTTGCAGGATTTGTGACAAGGACTGTGCTTGAGTAACCTTGTCAGCCAGGGAGGGGATTATTTATTTTTGCACACCTTCTTGGGTTATGTCTTAGCAGACATATTGTATTCATATAGAAACTTCTCCCAGAAAGAACTTGAAAGGGCAAACCTTAGTTCTGGAATAATCATTCAAGTTTGTTTTCTATTTATACACCTGCTGCAGATGTTTTATTTGAAAATGCCCAAAGCATTTTCTTAGCAACATTCACAATGCTGTCCTCTCAGACCTTTGCTGATGTTCTTTATTTATAGTGCTGCATCTGGGCATAAGCTACACTTTATGGTTGGATGGAAGATTGTTATCTAGGCATTTATCATTTCACACAAATCTTCTCTCTCTGTAATCAGTGAAGTGAATGTAGCTTTTACAGACGCTGCTTTGTGCTAGCACCTCTGTCTCTTTATAGCATTTCAAAGAACAGCTGTCCCAGTTCTGCTCTATTTTGGGCCAGTGGAGGGTCCTGACACATTAATTGAAAGCTGGCCTGAGACCAGAAAGAGGCATAAGAATTAGGTTTGTTTTGAGCTCTGCCCATCTAACCCTTCCCTCAGCAGTGGCTTTAGCATGGGTTTATCTTTGAAAAAAATATATAAACAACAGATATAGATTGAATTTTATCATATAATTTCAAGGATTAGTCAGAGGGTGAATGTTAAGCTAATGGAAAACTAGGACTAATATTGGGGGAAAATAATCTTGCTACTGCAGTCCAGTGGGACAGAGAGGAAATGGAAGGACTATTGATTGGCTTACTTTAAAATGGCTAAGAAATATATTACATCGATAACAATCTTTCCTTGTTAAATCAGCCAGACATTATTTGCCTACTCAGACTGAAGAAATACGTAAATACACAATTTATTCCATCTGTGTTAGGACCTTGCACAAATGTCCACCCACTTTTGGGAAAGTACTGACATTTGAATGCACATTTAGAACAAAAGGTCTGTTTAGAAGTTATGTTGAATTGGGGTCTAAAGCTTTAGGTGACTCGTGAGCAGTTGTAAATGCTGCCTTGCAGAGCATCCTTTCACATGGGTGCTTTGCACTGCCCAGCACCAGCTCTGCTCACTGGGCTTTGCAGCATTTCTGTGCTGCTCTCCTGTCCCAGTGGGCTGCAGTGCTGTGACTCAGGTAGTTCAAGTCCAGCCATGTGTCCACCTCACACAACTGAGATCTGCTGTGTTGAGCTGTGCTCATCCACTGCAGAACAGACACTGAAATGCAAACACTTGGACAGGCCAAAAACAACCAGATGCAAAAGTACGTGGCTTAAGTGCTGCTGGGCTTTATTGCCTATAATACATCATTCATTTAGATTACAGTCTTTAATTCCTTATGTTCTTTTTAAAAGCTGTAGAAGCTGTATTAAAACTGTTCAGTTTTCTTTGTGATTTCATCTTCAGAGGAAGCTTGTTATAATTTCATTCTGAAAGATCATCAGTGGGTCTCCACTGTGTTGCACAAAAGTTGTTTTTATATTGTAATCCTATATAATAATGGGATTGTAATGACTTTGCTAATGGACATCCAGGATGCAAATTGTCTGTTTCTCAAATTTATAGTATTTTTTGTAGAAGGAGCAGCATAATGGAATCAAGAGGAGTCTGAAAAGTTTCTTCCCTGTTTTTCTTTGTGTGCTTTTACTTACAACATGAGATCACTGAGACAATATTAGGAAACGAGATTTAGTGTCACTTTAAAAAAGCTGTGTATTTGATAGGCAGTGTAATTTGTGGAACAGTGGTCTCATCCTAAATGGAAATCCAAATGGACTTATGAGCACTCTTGAACTCTCAAAATTATATACTTAATGGAGATTCATTTTGTCATATGTGCTTTGTGGCTAAAGCTGCAGGGTTGGAAGCAAGCATCAAAATTTGATGAAAGAGATTTTCCCATGGGGAAGATCTGTTTCTGATACTGGCCAATAATCCAGACTTGGCCCTAGATGGTTTTTCTAGGGCAAGTACAAGGCTGATGGGTTGGAGGTACGTAGAGACAGAGTTGGTAGAAAAATAGCAATGGTTAGAGACCACTAGGAATGGCTTGTGCAAGTGTGGTAGCATACAGGTTTTAGAATATCTATCCTGGGTGTGCCTGTAGCTACAGTGTAACTAAAGGTGATGTTTATCTGGCATATACAGGGGCCAGACACTCCTATCTACTGTGAGGTAGGTAATTCTCTAGTCTAGTTTAGGCTTCTTCTAAATCATCATTTCTGTAAGGAACTCTCACTCAGATTACACTTAATGTGATTAAAGAATCATGTGACTTCAATGTGTTAAAATCACATTAAGTGCTTCTCTACCATGAATTTCAACAGAAATTCCCTGTAGTCATTTGTGTGTGAAAGTTGTGCATTGGTTCTCCTTGGAAGTCCAGAACTGATTGTAAAGTTCAGGGGCTTTTTCCCTCTCTTCTGCTTCTACTTATCAGCTTTGGCTCCCAGTGGCTGAGAATAGCAGCTGCCTGTCTTTGTAAGGCTATTTAGATGGGGAAAAAAAGTGCTTTCTTTAGTTCCAGTATCATTTGACTTTCTCACAGTTACAAGGATTTCCAGGAGATTTGTTTCTTCTGCTTCTCCCTATGCCAAAGACTACAAAGGTGATATTTTTATCTTGGCTCAAATCTTTCTACTTACTGTGAGCTTAAAACTTGTAAGAGTTGCTATAACTTCCTTCTGTCTCCAGTGATACTGGCCCAATGCCTAAGGTGTGCTGAAACCTGGCTAGTAAATATCCTAAACTTGGCTTGTTAAATGCACATCCCTCAGGCTGGCAGCTCTTCAAGTTCCAGAGCCACTCTGTGGACACAGCTACAAAATTGTGGCTGCAGCTAGAAAGAACAAGCAGTAACACAATAATGAGTGAGGCTGCGCTTTTCAGTGTCTTTGTTTCTAGAGCTACCAGAAAAATCTTGATCATTAAATGAACAAATTGTATTAAAAGAAGAGCTGGCTGGGAATGTTTTGATGAAAACTTTCTCATTGCAAAGTATTACAGCTGCACCTGACTAGAAACATTTCAGTTTGGTGAAAATCTGTTGGGAAATTTCTCAGTCATGAGACAGAAATTATTGTAAAAGCAAGCAATAATTAGAATTTAATTTTCAATCACGATAAGTTTGAGCTCAACATCTTTGTGTTTTAAGAGCAGATATTTAATCTTTCTCTCCCAGATTCCCAGTCTGAGCAACTACTTTTGCAATAGAAATGATGATTTGAGTGAGTGTAATAGATTAACTGCCTGCCTTGCTGTGGGAGCAATGTAGTTTATAATGCATTTATGGATTTCAGAACTGACTAAAAGGGAGGGATCTAGCAGAAGAAATTTGTACAACATTCCAGAATCCAGCAGAATCAAAGGATTCAGAATCAAAGCTCCAAGTTTCCCAAGTCTCAAATTGCTTTTTCTTCAGAATTAAGATCAGTAGAATCCACTGGGACAACCTGTCTTTACCTCCATGTGGTAATTACATGTACAATATATATAACATTCATTAGAATAAATGCCTGGTATTTAAGTTTCTGACTGGAAGAGGTGAAAAAAGAGTGACAGTTAAGAAAATATATGTACCTGGGGATTGGAACTAGATTTTTTCCTTAAGAGAGTTAGGAAGCTATTTTTCTTTCTTTTGGCTCTCATGAGATCCTCTTCCACTTATGGTAAACAAACATTCTCCTCAATCCTTTAGATAGATAGAGGCTTGAATAATACTTGTAGCAAATATTTCTGAGGTGCATTTTATAAAAAAAACCAAGCAAGCAAGCAAACAAAAAAAACCCACCAAAAATCCAAACCACATCCACCAGTGCAGTGTGCCTTCCTTGCTGCATGCTGTGCTTGTTTTAAACCTGACTTATAAAAAAACCAAATACAGCTCAGCAAGAACCCAGGAGAAGCTGTTTTACCTGTGACCTCCAGTTCCACTTGTAGATGCAACGACTGAAATTACAGTTGCTGCTAAATTGCAGTGACTCTGGCAATGCTGGAGTCTGTAGGATATTTGTGCTTGTGGCTTGACTTTTCCACAAAGGGCTGAACCTGAAAAGCATTATCATCACAATCCATCCTGTATTAACCTCCCAATAAAATCTGAGAGGAACTGTTTTGTCAGCTGGAGTTTATGCCTGCAGCACTCGATACGGAGCCATTTCACTGCTTGCAAATGTCAGCAGTTCTGGCTTATCTGTTACAATGCTTCACTGAATTCAAGCTACTGTCATGAAGTACAAAAATACGAGTTTCTTTTCAATGTGAAGTAGACCATCTGTGCATTGTTCAGCTTCTCACTCTTTAGAATGCTTAAATAGTGTCACAGATGAGCCATAAAAGTGTGTTGGTTCACACACTCAGATTCTATAAAGTGTATTAGTATTCATGGTCTTCTTAACACTCCTGCACCCTAAAAATGGAGCTGAATGGATTACAGTCCAGCTGTCAGTCAAGCAAACACTCCCATGCTGATGTAATGATAAACTCAAGTAAATATCAAAATGTGGAATGCTATTTTAAAAAGTTTACCAAGTTCACTTCTTGTGCAGTGCTAGAGAAGCTGTGTGTCTGTGCATTACATCCCTTGGAGATTGCAGATGCAGCTGTGTTTATACTGCAGCCTGTTCCACGGGCCTGCAGGAGAGCATGGAGGTGTCTGAGCCAGACACAGAAAGAGAGGGGCCTCACCTCAGGGGAGCCATGTGTAAATGTTGAATGGTAGGAAACAAAGGGAGCAGCCAGCAGAAACAGCACTGAATGGGGCAGCTTTTGGGAGCAGCTTCTAAGGAATCAGAGGCAGCAGAAACCACTAAGAAGGAAAGTTTCCGTGTGGGTAAAGTGTGGGTACAGCCAAAGCTTCCTGGTCCAGTCCAGTTCTCTCCCAGATTTGGGGAGGGTGTGTCCTGGTTGCCAAAAGGGTCCAGTCCTACAGGCTTATCCCAAGGTTGTCTTTCAGTTCTCCCCTGTGGGTGGTGGTAGGACTGTGGTCTGGGAGCATGGAGCTCTTCAGGTACTTGGCAGCTTGTAGGAGGTTCTGCAGTGCCATGGGAAGTGAGCTGGGAAACCTGCCCTGCACCATGGCCTGCAGCATCATCGTGTCCATGACAGCAGCACTGGCCCAGCAGTGAGGGAAGCTGCTGTGCCCAGCTCAGAAACTTCTGTTTGCTCTTTCACGTGGAAAAATGAACAGTATACTGATTTGTGGCAGTCCTGTGAGAGCAGGCAGGTGCACATGAAGAGCTGTGAATAAGCATAAAGATGAGGAGTGTTGTCACTGCTGTTCCCTGAAGGAATGATGTGGAATGAAAGTGCAGCAGGAGTCTTGTTGGATTTGACATGGTGCTCATTCACCACATTGCAGATACAACTCAGTTTGAGCAATGGGTGGCAGGGTGATTTCTTTTTGCATTCAAATATTACATTTATCACAAGTATTTGATGCAATGAGATTCATTTCTCTCTTTCAATTACTTTAGTTTTCACTCTTGCTCATTCTGTTTAATCTCCCCCCACCACTTTGTTGTGCAAAATATAAATACATTACTATTTTCTACAGCAAAGGGTCGTAATTGAAATTTTTGCATGTAGTGCAAGGTGGTAGATTTTTGGATCCAAGACAACAAAGCTTTTCATATTCATGGTTTAAATAAAAAAAATATGTATATGCCCCATCCCTGACGTGTTCCAGGCCAGCTTGGATGGGGTTTGGAGCAACCTGGTCTAGTAGATGATGTCCCTGCCCATGGCAGGATGCTGGATCTAGGTGACCTATAAGGTGTCTTACAACCCAAACTATCCCCTGATTCTATGAGCCTATACTCTGAATATTATAACTTAAAGTTGGGCAAAATCATGAGAGACTTTACCTTGCTCAAGCTGAATTCCATTGGCTAGGTAGGTGTCATTCCCAGTTCACCCAGAGGAAAACAGCTGCACAAGGTTTTGTAAGCTCCAGCTGCACACAGACTTCGTGTTCATTTAGCATGAGGACGATTCAGGCATAATCTCTTACCGTGTAAGCTCAAAATAAAAAAAAAATTAACAGTTCTAAATAGCAGAGCTTCTCTTGCAAAGTCGCTGAGTGAAGAGCTGTCATGTTACGTTAAGAGCATGGTTACTGCAACTGATTACTTCATACAGGCTATTTGCCAGTCTGTCTCCTGTGTAATCATGAAGAATGCATTGACTTAAGAATAGCTGCACATTAAAAAGTTGTGAAAAAGTCTGGGAGACAACTGAAAGTTCCTGTCATGATTGGTAGCGTGGAGAAAGATTGCCAAAGCTATCAGAAAAATACTCTCTTTCATGATGTATTCCAGAAGATACAGACCCACACCCCAAGAATTCTTTGAAATATTTGGATAGAAACTGGGCACAAGTAGTAATACTTGCTAGTGCTTAAACTGGAGTTAATGGACTCCAGTCCAGGCAAACACCAACTCATGGTATTGTCTGAAGTGCCGTGCTGCGTTTTGTTGCAGAAATGAGCTAAGGAAGTAGCTGTGGTTGTGAAATACTGAGTATTCCATGGCAGTAGTATGTTTGTCTTTTTTGAAGAAAACTCTTCCAAAGTCATTATCTACAAGACGTGTATTCCCTGGTTCTCAGGCAGACTAAAGCACTTTGGCTTTGTCCAAAGCCCTGAGGAATAAACACCCTCACTGTCAGTTTGCTCTGCTCTGCTTGGGTAAGACCCAACCAATAAGCTTTTTGGTGAACTCAAACAATTTGGAATGGCACCAGGAGAAGGTGGAACAGCTACTTTCCTTGTTCACGTAAATCAATGCCAAGGTGCTCAGGCACAGAGCTGTCCCTTTGAAACCCTGTGAATGACACTTTTGAAGGGAATTTTTAAAATTACCTTTAAAAAAATCTTCCAAATCTTTCTCTCCTCCATAATTCATTTTCTATCTTCTTTTTAACTCACCAAGACTTCTAAATGGCAGAGACTTCATTTTTATTCTCTCTCATCACCTCTTGGCATTTCCATTTGTGGAAGGTTTTTAAGAAAGGTTGGGTGAGTTGGTTTAGCAAAGATTAGTTCTACCAAAGATTTAGTAAACTTAAAGAAACAATCTTTCCCTTAAGATTTATATGCAGTCATACTTCTATCAAAAATGGAGAGGGGAAACACTCTGAAATCTTGTATTTACGATTTTTCCTTAAGCGACTGTGGTTTGCAATAAAAACTCAAAACATTTCCCAAGAAACCTTGTTTGTGTTTGGCAAACATGTAATAGACATTTTTTTCCAGATGCCTTTAATTTTGAATATTTCTAAATCCTTTCCAACTTGCATTGCTTTATAAGTTGCTGGTGCGAATATTCAGTGTACACCTTTGTAGATTCCATATTTTCTGTGCTTGAGAAGAGCTAGCTCTTCCCAAGGGAAACTTTTCAACAGGTTTGTTTTGTTTTGTTTTGTTTTTTTTCAAAACAGCCTTGTGTAAACAATATTCCTTTCCCATAACAACAGGTGTTTGCTATTTCTGTTACTTAGCCAATGGGAGAAGTGTCAGTTCTATGGACCAATAACGTGTCTTTTTAGCACAGCATGTTATAAAAAACTAAATTAATTGTAAATAAAACCTTCTAATTTCTACTGCCTTCTGACTAGAGTCAAACATCTTTATTTCATGTCCCATTACAACACACCTTCCTTTCAGAAATGCTGAATGGGGACACAAGAGGGTCTTTAGCTATTTCCCTGAGGGAGGATGATGGTGTAAGAGCACTGTTGCATCAGCAGTTACCCTTGGATCAAGAGGGAGGATCAGAAAGAAGCTCCAGGCCTACTTCTAACTGTGTGTTCAGTATTTGCTCCAGATTAGCTGCATTGCAAAACCTGCCATTTAAGACCCGATGGTTTGACCTTGTTGCCTGTCAGTTAGGCTATAACGAGCAGTCACCTCATGGCAAAAATGCATATTAAAAACCTCTTCATCCAGAGATGTCCTAGAAAAACCTGCTTGTTTTGACTCCTGTTCTGACCCAGGTAAAGCAGAGTTCCAGAGATACGCTGTATTTCGTTCTGAATCTTGGGGTAGGTCACTGGTAGATGAGGCAACAATTGTCACTATCTTCTCTGGTCATGTGAACCTCAAGTGGGAGGTCCACAATAGGGAAAAGAATATGAGGGTTATTGCACCAGGTAGATAAACTGTGGGATTATTGCTGTAGGATTGCAGATGCCAAAGACTTCCATGAACAAGTCTGTGGAGAAGACATTCACACTCTCTAGGCACCACTAAATACCTCAAACCCAGGAAGCCTCTGGCTGCAGTCTGTAGAAGAGTATTTGGGGCTAGTACTTTCCCTCTAGCCTTCTTCCCAGAGCATCTAGCTTGGGCACCAGGAGACCCAGCATAGTGGGGACAGAGGGATATTTAGTCCAAACCTGCATGGCTGGACCTTGCATATTCTCAGCTAGAAGGTGAGAACTTAATTCGTTTGTGCACCTAATTGACCTCTGAAGACTGTGCCTCATAAAAGGGCTGAGATGCCTTATCAGTCAGTGCCACACAGCACAATCTCCCTGTACCTGCAGTGCCTGCTCTGGGGACAACATCAGGCTGCAGTTTTGAGTGCTGGCACCTTTCGTGAACACCAGATGAATTTTTAAAGGGAAAACGAGCTGAACCATTGCCAAGAGGTTACAAGGCTGGTGAAGGAACACGAGACTGGGGAGGAGATTGCACATAAAGAGCAGTAAGTGAGAGAATCTTCTGGACAGCATCTATGCTCTGAGCTGTATTAACTGCACTGAACTGGAATGTGTTAAATGACTGAGAGGAGATGGAGGCAATCTCCAAGCAGCACAGAACCCCAGGGACTGGTAAATAATGAATACAATTCTTCTGCTGTTAGTGGGATGACTCATCACTCACTGTCTGTTTTAAGCACCTGCTGCAGGGGTTGGAGGGCTGGGGCTCTTGAACCTGTATTGCAAGGAAAAAACAGCTCTGAGCCCTGGCTGCTGCTAGGTCATTCCTTTATGTTATAAATACACGTTATAAAGTTGGCTTTTCGCAAATATTCAAATGAATGCTGTATGTATAATGTTGGAAAACTTTGTTGTATTAATATAATTTCTTTCATTTCTGCTATTAACCAAACTTAGAAATGATGGTGTGATGAATGTATATATATATTTCTTAGGCTATAGCATAATATTAAAATAGAAACTATGTGATGTAAGATGATTTTTGTAGCTGACCCAGAGAACAGTAAAGATAATCACGAAATTCTTCACATCCTCCTATCTGGATGAAGATAACAACGACAGACACCAATGGAAGAATTTATTGCCTCTCTGTTGTCAGGGAGTGTGGGGACAGAGTGAAGCCACAAGGACAAATGGAATGGGGGCAGGTAGGGTGTTGAAACAAAGCAAAGGAATGTTTGAATAACTGCATGTAGGTCTGTGAATATGCACCATGCTGGTGCATTTAACAAAGTGTTTCTGGGATGGTGAGGTGTGCTCTTGGCTGAATGCCAAGCACCCGGTCGTATTTTGCTTTTCTGTCTCCTAGCAGTCTTTTTATTAAACTTTCAAATTTTACCAAGGAAGTGAACCTCGTTTTTCGCACTTTATCTGCCTGGATATAAAAGATCCCAGCAGTAATTACTGATAGAGGGAGCCTGAACAAGGAGGATAAATTGTCCTACTGTACTGTTTGGCAATGCAGGATCTTGACCCACAAGTTATTTTTTTCCTTGGCTTTCCTAAAACCAGGGAAACAGGAAGGTGGCAGCTGACACGAAGCTCTCCAGACCTGTCTTGGAGCTTCTGCTGAAAGGCACCGAGGGCTTCCCTCTGCACAAAAGCCCAGCAAAGTTCTGGGACAGAGTCATTCTGCCAAGGGAAAGCCCAGAATCACTGGCCTAGATACCAACTGCTCTGTGTGCATTGGAAATGGCATCAGCAAAAACCTGATACTGTGACCCATCATTTGTCCATTTGACTGGGCCCAAAATAGTCAAATGTGAGATCTTCAGTTCCCTGCCCCACATGAAAAACCAGGAGCCATTTCCAGCTGATATTTCCAAAGGTAATGTCATTGTCAAAGTTTGTGCCAGTTCCACTGTGCCGGTTTAGGGGCACCTCAGAACTTCTTAGCAGTGGCTATAAAACCAAATTTTGCTGTAGTAACAGAATGGTGTTGCAGGATGCCCAGACCAAAGACCAGGTCTCAATGGTCCTGGTCCTCTTTCATGCACCAGTGTCCTTGGCTTGCCTGTTGCTGGGTGTCTGTCTTTGTGCACAGATGAGCAATATTGCAGAAAATGAATGGAATTGACTTTTTCTCTCAGATGTCTTTGGAGCCCAGAAGAGGGTAGAAAAATGAAACTTGTCCCTTTGCTTGGATGATACGAAATCCCACAGGTAAATCATGGAAATCCCACTGTAATCAGGGAAAATAGCTTAGCAGACTATACTTCAGCTTATTAGAAGTATGGGAAAATGAAGGGCGTATTTTGAAAACAATTTTCCCTATGTTTGGACTTCCAAAGACACATATGAGTGCACCCATTGACCTGGTTGTCACAGCTATGTTTCCACCTGTGATTAATTTGATCCCCAGTTAACCACATGTGCCTGAAAGCAGGATCTGATCTATTGCCTGAAATTCTTGAAAATGGTGGCAACCAGTGCCTGGTAGTATGCTGGGAGATCATAACTGTGCTGTGTCACATTTACTTGTAGGAGGGAAGTTTTCTTTCAAAGGGATCAACTTCCATGCTACAAACTTTCCATTTGAGAGTGCTCATTCAGGCATACAACCAAAAGTTGTTCTGGATTAATTGATTCATCAGTGATGTGAGATAAAAGTAAAGAACAGTAATTCCTAAAAGTCCAAACCCAGTAACTGGCATGTACAGCTGTAGCAGCTGATTCTCAATCACTGAGATGCAGGAAATCCTCCTTTTGGTAATCAGACTACTCTAAACTTAGAGTACTTCCTTATCCTCCACTGGCTGTTTTAGCTGTCTTACTGATGAAGAACCTATCAGCTGATGGGGGAAAAGTCACAGTTTCAGAGGTTTTGAACTGAGATGTTCAGTTCAAAAATTCAATAAAACTATTGCACCTTGGCCTTTCCTGGCTAGCCTAAGGCCTGCTGTCCTACTGTCTTCTCCCGCCCAGGCCCAGCCTTCTATCCAGGTCTAACTTCCTTTTTTGGTGACAAGTCCCTGCCTGCCATGGGCTGTTACTAATCAGCTGCTTGTGTGAGATTTGGGACATATTTTTACCTGTTTTGGGATCAGATTCTTGTTCATATTGTCTAGTAGTGGCCTCTATAACCTATGAGAAAATCGTGATTTTTGTTGTGGTTTTTAAGTGCTGTTCTCTGTTGCCCTATTTTGCTTTTTTATCCAGGAACTGTTGTCTTCTTGCTAGTAGGAGTGCCACCACTTCACACCAATTTCCTCCCTCTCTTTTCACATCCAAGACTGTTCCATATTTATAACCACCACTTATTACTGTAAGTATTTTTCTCTGACATGTATCTGTTTAACCAAGGGCATTGATCTCCCTTTTTAGTCCTCCTTTCTTCTGCAAAAGCATTTTCTTCCTTCCTTTTTAAGAAGTTGGAAACAAAAATCCTTTTAGGTCATTGAGAATCTTAGAACAGCCACCAGTATCTATTAGTTAGATCACTTCAGCGACTACACTGTCTGTTTATTATCCACAACTGTGTGTATCACAGTTGTCTGCCTCTTAAGTGAATTTAATTACCTTAATGTGCACACTCATTTGCTTTTAGATGTTCAGATGAGCAATCTTATTCATCATGAATTCTACCCTTGACATATCCTTCTGACAACACTTCTTGGGCCTCACCAGCCTCATGCTGTGGACAGTCTCAGACAATAGCTCAGCTCTGCTTTTGTGCTTCCTACTGTGCTGCAGCTGTGTCTAGAAACCACACCTGTGATCTTGAATGAGTTTATTGTAAGAAGAAACCCTTGTTCTGCAGAGCTCCCAGTCTAAAGAGATGAGACAGATGACAGGTGGAAATGAAAGGGAGGCACCAGCAGGCTCTCTGACTTGCTTGACCTCATGTGGCAATTGTGAGGTCCCACATTCAGGGCCTTTTTACAAAACTGGGGCAGTGATCCAGCTGTCTGGGTCCCCATGGCTTTGGCATAGCTTCTAGACCAGTCAGTCTCCCAAAGTATCAGGTAGTGAGACCTTAGAAAGAATCCAACAGTGCAGTGTGGCTGTAAATCAAAACAATGTAACTGTTTATCAGCCCAGGAAAAAATTATCAGGAATAAGTGTATAATCTGTAGAGACTTTATGTCTGAAATGGGATTGCTAGGGATTATTTATAGTGGCTTTTTTACAGGGCAGTCATCATGGAGAAATTGAGGAAATATCAGAAGTGATGCATCTACTTCTGTAAAGTACAAGCTCATTCCCAGGGGGAGTGGTTTCTGGGAAGACAGCAGTGAGGTTCCAGAAAGATGTCTGTGAAATGAAATAGCAGGAGCAGCTTAGCTGATCCCTAGACAGGCTATTTCATAGGGTCTCAGCAACAATGTTCTTTGACCAAAGTAGGAAATACTCAACTCAATATTCTCTTTAGGTTTCCAGCTCTGTGCCCAACTGTGCAAGGCAAGCACAGGAGTGAACAAGCCCACGTGGGAAAGTCAAAATCCACAAAAAGATGGAACAGATTCTTGTAGAAGAGGAAACTTGAGGAGACTTCTGTTTTCATCAGCTTTCCCTTTGCCTGGTTTACATACAAGCCTCATAGTGAAGGTGTGTGAGACTTTGTGTAATATCAAGAGTACACTTCAGATACTTTGTTATTTCTATTCACCTTGGTTCCTATTCCTAGAGACATACCTGGAAATCATCTGCTAAGAAGTTTAATTTGCAAAAACACTTCTTTGCAATGCTGGCAAAGACATAGCCAGTACCTGGAAAGGAATTGTGACTTAAACTACTAGGGTAGTTATTCTTTTGTTGTTAGCATGTTAGGGAAAAGGATGATATGGCAAGGAAGTGCTAAGAAAGTTGGCCAGAGATATTGCTTTGGATATTGCAATATTGTTTTGGATACTGTTTTTCTAGCAGTGTTTTGTTAGCGTGCCAATATCCAATACCTATCTTAAATCTACTTACAAGGCATTTTCTTACTATCCCATTGATTTTCTATGCTATAAACCAGATCTTATATCTAACTAAGCATTTGCAAACAGCTGCTTATTGGAAGCTGTGCTCAGGGTTGCTGGTACAAGGCAACTCGGGATTTAAGGTACCTTGATGCTGCAGCAAGAGGGGGTGTGCCTGGTGCAAGCTGCAAGGATGCACTCTTGTGGCAAAGAGGTGCTGTACAGGGAATAGGTGGAGTTGAAATCAACCTTCTGTTTATTAGGAAATTGAAGACTTTCGTACTCAAATAAGGTGAAGAGATTATCATCTATACCAGGGAATTTTCACTGCAACATCAGTATTTTGTATTAGTTCTCATTATGTTTTCTCTGCTGGAGGAAACTTCTGTTTTCTGAACTTCTTATGAGCAGCTGCTATTCAGCATGCCTCACTTTGCTCCCCTGGGCACACATTCATAGCTGCCCCAGCCAACTGTTTCTCTGTATGACTTAGAGGAGAGGAGCTGTCAAAGGGCAGAAGCTGTCTCCCTGAGGAGTGCCACCTGCTTCAGTGAGCCTTGCACCCCACAAAACCCTGTCCCTGCTGCCTTTGCTCTGCAGATAATAAAAACACCACAGCTTAGGCAGTGCAGGAGTGTCTCCCACTTCTGCCTTAAAACACTTCCAAGGTCAGGTGGGGAGAGTGCCAGGAGAGGATGGTGTGGGATGGCTGGTGGCTGTGAAGTGTTAACCACAGAGCAGCAACATTAGAACCATGGCAAGGGCTGTGTGTCTGCAAAACCCAGTGACTAAGAACTAGCCAAGAGGAACCACAGGTTGATTGAGGTGAACTGAAAGACTCTGAGCCTGTTTTAAAGGTGCTTATGTGCCTGCTGATATGGATGGAGTTTTGAACTTCCCCAGAGCACCTACTTGGAGGCTATTTTCAGTCTTCCCTCTTGGACTTTGTTCTTTCTCTGTAGCTCACAGCTGATCATGTGCTCTTTCTCTGCCCCTGGTTACCTAAGTTGTGTGTTCAGAGAGGCTCTTTTTTAACTGTTTGCTAGTGTGTGACTGAAAAGTCTTTAGCATGAGTCTCCGGTGTCCACCTCTGTCATTTAGGGGGCCTGTTTCTACAAATAGATGTGTCTTACAAGAGTTTCCCTGTGGAGGAACGGGGGATATTTGCAGACTGTTTATGTAAGGTAGTACTGACAAAACCCACTTGAAATGGTATGTAGTTATGTCATTGATAGGGTGATTTCCAAATACTTCTTTCCATGTTCTGCAAAAGAAACCACAGTCAATCAGCAGCTAAATCAGTAATGCAAAAGGTTCATAGCAAACAAAAGTGAAGAGCATTGTAGCAGACTGCCAAGCAGTTGGCTCCATTCTGAGTGTGACAGATGGATCCCAGGTACCAAAGCGAGCATCAGATATACAGAGGAAAACACAGTCTGTAACACCGCCTTACTTCTCATATAATGTCTGAGGATGAGTGGCTCTGTTTTCCAAGAGACTCAAAACTACCTCAGCAAAGTGACTTAGTGTAGGACTTTGAAGGACCTGCCATCAGGAAGCACCATCACAACTCTGTCTGGCTATCATACAGAATTAATTCCCTGGTTGACTTCAGTCTGATCCAAAGCAAATACTGGCAAACAGGTGAAGGCTTTATGAACCTCAGAAAAACAGATTTCTAGGTGCCTTTTCAGAATACAAAATATGTTGTTGTAGATTCTCAGGAAGACTAAAATTATCAGAAACATTTCATCTCATACTGGAAAAACCATGTGGTTTTCCCAAGATGTTGAATAGTAAAATTAGTGTGACTTAAATTAATAGGAACAGTTGTTTAGAAATAGAACCCTTTGCTTGAACTTAATAGTTTAGTTTAATTCAAGGAGTATTTTCTGAACTTGCACATCAGGTTGGTAGGAGAAGAAAATAACCATGGCACTATATAAGGAATTATCTTTGAATGTCCAGGGTTCTGATATCCTCTGGATGAATACTGACCCATAGTAGCTGCAGTGATATTGTAAGAATGCTCCAGTTTTACCTGAGTGTCCCTGGCTTCTTGTGTGGAGATACCTGCCAAGGAGTGTAGTGTCTGCACAGCCTTCTGAGAAACAGCCACGGTGTCTTAAGAATATTAAGAATTATTTTCTCCCCTTCTGCCTCAAAAGATTTGCAGATATTATTTCGGTTTTGCATTCAAATTTTACGGATTTTTCAGGAAATTGCAGATTTCCAGAGCAAACGGGATTTGGAGAGCAGAACTATCCCTTTAATTAGGCAACTCGGTGGCTCTCCATCCCTGTGTCCCGTGGAATGGCTCCGGCCGTGCCGAGAGGGGAGGGCAGCGGCTCACGGCCCTGAGGTGTTCCAAAAGTGTTCCTCTCTCGCCATCTCCTGGTCAGCGCCTCGGCATCCGCTCCATGTCCTGCTGCGGCACAAAGGGATTCCATACGACACACATCCTTCTTTTTACCGTGCTCCTTCCCTCTTGTTCCCGCTGCTTTCCCCTGCCTTGTGAAGAACGACACGTACTTGATGTGGACGGCACTTGGCTGAGCAGGTGTGTGAAGAAAGCTGCTCGTATTAAACACCGAGTCTGCTCACAGACATAAAAGTCACAAAAAATACTATGAGCTCCATCCTCATACAGATAGGAGCTCTACATGTCCTGGATAGTTTTTCTTAAAGCGGCTCTTCTCTAAAAAGTGACAAATATGAGCATTGAGGAGTTCAGCAAGGTAGTTTCTCCTCCTGTTCACACTGAGGGCCATGGAGCTTCCTGTGCCTCAGCCCTCAGGTGCAGCCTCTTGGGTCAGATCAGTGTCTAGAGGAGGAGTAGCTTGAGCTGCTGGGACAGAAAAGCTGAAAGAAGTATCCTTCCTTGGAGGGGTGCAGATCTTACCTTTGGGGACTGAAGCCCACAACTGGTTAAACCAACAGAAGTAAAACTACAGATCTGCAAAGAATAGAGCTAATTATTATTATTGGCTGGGGGAAAATCCAAAATTTCTGCCTTTCCTGCCTTGATAACTACGTACTTTTTTCTCATCCTAAAAAGAACATGCTACCCAGCTTGTGTTTCTAAAAATATAAGTACTAGGCAGAAGTTGACCACTGACTTCTTATGCTCATTTAGCCTACATAGCCATATATAATTTAATCAATAGAGATGAAATTGTGTTTCTTCAGCTGATTTTGAAATTGCCAGAGACAGTGATTGGCTGATGACTTGTGCTCTTTTGTTATAGAAAGAGACTACATTTTCTACAGCTAACTAGGCATAGTAAATTTGAAATGCATTCACTTTTTTCTAAAAGTCAGAGGAGTTCTTTGTCCTGCACATCCCCCTGCTGGCTGTTTTAGTGGATTATAATCACATTTTCCCGGGGGTTTCTAGTATGTTTTTTCCTCTTCTGTGTTGTGTGTGAAGAGCCCACACAAACAACAGAGAAAACTGACTGACAGACTTGGGGAAACAGTGAAACTCTAAAATGCTGCCAGGCACACAAAGCAAACTAACTGAAGCACCAGGAAACAAGCAATTATTTTCAGTCACTGTATGTTATAATAGGAGCCTAAAAGATTCTAACAGATGTGGGATTTTCAAAACAAGATGGTATCCTCAACACAGATGATGCTGTGCTTCTTGATGAAATGTTGAGTGTAAATGCTGCTTCTCACTTCACCATGACTGATGTGATCCACTGGAAATTTCAAAACATCAGGGGGTGATGTAGACTCCAGCAGATCTTTCTTTGGGAGAGGCAGCTATCTTTGGCTCCCTTGCCTGGATGGGAACTCTAAGGTGGAGTTCTACAACTGAAACAAGGTAGAATTCACTGCCTCTGGGCACCACCACCCTTTCCAAGTGGGCCTCATGCTTCTCATGAGCCAAAGCCTTTGTAAACAACCTCCAAAGGGATTTTAAACCAAACCAACTAATGAAACTTGGTACCAGGACCAGCAGGAATGGTGAGCTAAGGTGGCCAGAAACAGAGGCAGTCTGGAGAGCTCAGTGCTGCACCCCTGACACAGCTGCTCCCTGCAGCTGCACCTGGCACATTCAGGAGCACCCTGCCTGGGGGCACTGGGATCTGGGGCTGGGTGACCCTCCTTATCTGATGAAGGCAGAGAGGAGACCTAGGGCCTGAGCTGCAGCACAGCAGCTTAAGGTCTTATGCAGGTGCCATCCTGGTGTAAAGAAAACTTCAGGAACCCAGCTTCAGGTCATATGTTCTCAGCTAAATCCCATCTGAGCTGTGTGAGCTGCAAAAATCAAATTAGAAATCAAAGACAGATGGGAAGCCCTCAAAAATGTATGCTATTTTGTTTCCTAAAATGATTTTGACAAGTTGTTCAAAGCTGTGCAGCCTACTACCTATCTCTGCCTGGTCTTTGAGACACAATTCAAAATAAACTCATTAAAGGTTTGTGTTTCAGCAGGGGAGCTGCAGAGTTGCCTTTTTGCATTTCTAGTGGCAATTAGCAGCAGATAGCAACAAAAAGCTGAAAAGCTCTGTTTATGTCACTGCCTAGCCCCTGTAATGGGCTGTATGAATGTGATGATGACTACTAAGTGTGAAAATACACCCCTTTGTAGCTCCTCTTGTGCATGCACAGCACCCAGCATTAGTGCTTGGTATGAGGCTGCCTGCAGTGAACCTTGAGAGGAGATTGTGCAGTTGCATTTCACACTGGGAAGTTCTCATGGAATGCTGCAGGCATCAGGAAGAAGTAATACTGCATGGGTATCTGCAGCTGCTTAAAACCCTTTATCTCCCGAGTGTGGCAAGTGCTTGAAGTAGAAGTATGTGATTCAAAAAAGAGATTTGTGGATGAGTAAGTCTGAAGTTCAAGCATTGGCCTCGTAGCAGGTTAACAAAACTTCTAAAAGGCTTTGGCAGTTTTTGTTGGGGTTTTTAATTGCAGCCAACAACAAACACTCCAAGCCCCCTAATAAATGTGTGCAGGCTTGTCTTCCCCTGAAGCAGGGCAGGGAGAGGCTGACCTGAGAGATTTGTTTCTTCTGGACCTGCAGCAAAGTTAGGCATTTAGAGAGATTTTCGGTGGCTCCTGAGAATGCTTCTAATCTATCCCAGAGACCAAGGCAGGAACCTGATGGCTGTACCTACAGCCACACCTTCACACAAGAATTCCGTTCTCAGCTGCCCTGAGCTTCTACCCTGGGATCTGCACAACTGTTTGCACAGGGACTGAGGGCAATGGCACTGAAGAGAACAGGGACACTGGGCCCCAGTTTGTCTTCAGTGCTGGCTGCAGCTTGCCATGGTGGTGAAATGGGCCCTTTTGGTCACGTTGCTGAGGCTGTTCTGGGAGATGCTGTTCTGGCTGCTGCTGAATTGGAGTCAGAGCTCCCTGTCTTTGGCTGCTGTTCTGCCATCCCTCACGGTACGTCCTGCTCTGCCAATGTAAATGCACACACAGTCACTCCCTAACCTAGTTCTGTCAGAATGATGCAGGTTAGGTTAGGTATTTTTTTAATATGGGAAAAGTAGCCTCAAGCCAGGTTCTCTTGCTCAACTTCTATTACAATAATAGCCTGCGACATTCATATTATGCTCTGCTCGAGTGTGTGTGATCTGCTTGTGATTGGACTTAATGCCTCTGTAAATAAAAGAAACACAGAACAAAAAGCATGATAGTCTCTCAGAAATCCAGCTGATTCCTGGAAGAGTTAACTCATTTAGAAACCTTTCAGTGAGCCATATTGATTACATGGATGTGTTCAGAGCAGCTGTGGATATTGCAGTAACAATGAACTGAAGCAGTTTATCAGCAAGTCAATTATTTTACTGGTATAAAAAGGAGCTTTAATTGGACTAATGATGATGGGCTCAATCTTATGTTGAAGCTATCTGGCTATCACAAAATTATCTGTCAATGAGCTCATCTGTTTTGCAAGGAAGAAGCTCATAATCTCATAGGATGGAAGATGTTCTGGCTATTTATAGTCACTGATCTTATTTGTAGGGAATATCATGACTTCACAAGTGCAGTGGCACTAATCTCCCTGGTAAAGCATTTATCCTAATCTAAAGGGAGCTGTTTGCTACAAAGCCAGCCATGTACTTAAAAGGGCCATTGAACAAATTTGCAACACTGGCAGTCATTTGCCTGTAAAAGCAGCAGGTGAATCAGTGTGTCCTGAATGCACAGCAGCCCAGAGCCAAGCTGCTCTCTGAAAATGAGACAGTGAGACGGAGGAGAAGATATTCCCACCCAAAATGGCTGAACTGCCGAGATGAATTGGGCAACGCGAGCAGCTGAGAACGTGCTGCAGCCTTCTGGCTGCTGAGGGTTTGCAAGGCTGCATTTAGGCACTCACAGTTAAAGGGCAGGCTGCTGTTCTTACACCAAGGACAAGGAGAGAGTTTACTTTTTCTCAGGTATTTCCTACCCTCTTCCAAACTATCTAGTCTGGGCTAGCTTTTGTCATATGGAATTACTTTTGGCACCTGCTCCCAAGGGATGGAAATACCTTTCTGGTTGTGTTGCAGAGATCACTGAGGACCACAGCGATAGCTGGAGTACATCTCCAAGAGATCAGACATGTTCCCTGCTCAGCCAAATGGAGACTAAGCTAATCACAAAGCAGGGGGGAAGTGGAGTTTTTGCACAGTTCAGGGCTGCAAGGAGCAGCGAGCCAGCAGAGATCACTGCTGGGGTGGAGGAAGGAAGCTGTGGGTCTGTGACCTGCTCAGGCCAGGGTTTGGCTAACAATTCCACAGCTCAAGCCTTCAACAGGATGTGGAACCAACCCCAGGACAGGCTGGGGTGCAGGAAACCATGTCAGGGCTGTGAGGGCTCTGAAGGGAGGGAGTGTGGGTGCACAGTACCTGCTGCTTTCTACCAGGCACTTCATTTCTTGCATTGCTGCTGCAGTATCCCTCAGCTCTCAGCAAACTCCTGGGCTGCAGCTGTGCCTGAAAGGATAGTGCAGCCCCAAGTCTGAATTTATTTTTCTCCTTGAAATCTGCGGGAATAGAGTATATTTCACTCCTTTTTGCCTGGTCTGCTGAGGCCTGCCCTTCCTGACTGTGGGCTTAGTGATTCCACAAAGATGAACAGATTTGTACACAAAATATGTACAGGATAAACTAGGACCACGTCAGTGGAAAAGGCCAGATGTGTGTTCCTTTAAATCATAATCCTTCATGTAATATCACACTTAGTTGTCATAGAAACCATGGCATCACTAAGACTTGCAGCTCTTGATCCTGCAAAACAATTGAGCATTTGCTTTTAATATAAAATACGTGCTTAAATTCCAACTATTTCTGTGCCACTGCTTGTATGTCTAGAACAAAGCCTACACTATTTTTTTTCCTGTTTGAGAGTGATGTGGCCCAGTAAAACCCAGTTTCTTTTGTTAAGCCCAAACAGTATGCGTGTTTCACAATCTGAAAAATTACTAGCACAGGAATAGTCTAAAGAGAGTCCAAACAGAACTTTTTAAGAAGATGTGTTGGCAATTGAATGCTTGATTAGACCACATCACTGTCTCTGCTTCTGCAGCCTGAAAAAGCATTAATGCTTTTCACAATTTCTTCCAGTACTTAGGACACTGGACAACTCTTAATTCTACTGATTGTATAAGGAGATTTTTTTTTTCAATTAGTCTAGAAGATACAGAAGTTCAATCATAATTTCTAATGGAAACATCCATGTTCCCCAATTAAATAACCTATTTATTGTAGCTGCTCATGAGGCATTTTGTATTTTTCTTTGAAAACTCATTTTCTGATTTAAACGTTTAACACTTTCTATTTTAATTTTAAGGTATATTTTAACATTCAAATTGCTGAGGAAAGTATGAAAGTATCTCTCATGTCTCCAAGAAAACAACAAGAAAAGTTTGAAGTTCTGGGGATGTTGAAGTTCTAACATCTTTTAGCTGGATCTTTGAGCAGGTGTCCATGTTGAATATTCAATTCTGTTGCAAATGCATTTGAAAGATGACACATGATATTTCACTCATTTACATTAACTACAGTATTTTCCCCCAGATCATACTCCAAATGAAATGCTCAGGGTACCTTTTCAGTGACTGAATGTTCCCCTGCAGGCAGGGCCTCATTCCAGACTTGCTGGACTTAATGGGCAGGTTTCCACTGGAGCTCAGTGGGTTCTTTATCAGAATTAGGTGGTTTAGCCTATTTATGCCTGGTTTATAATTCATATTTGGTCTCATGATAGACACGGGGTAATGCTTTGACCAATTTCAGCAGTTGATAACTGGAGCTACCCACATCTGTTACAGCTGTTCCATATAAAGTTACACATTTGCATTTGTGCCAAGGAAATCTGTCCTGTAGACAGTAGGTCAAGGTGGTGGCAACTCCGCAGTAAACTCAGTGCATTTGTAATGCTTTCTGTCAGCAGAAAACAAAAATCAGCAATATCCCAAAGGCATCAGCTTTTGTGGAAATTAAAGTAGAAAGTTAATAAAGGTGGCTGAATCACAACTCTCTTCAATTCAGGGGATGTTTGTGGACAAATCTCCCTGCTATTTACTGAGCTCCACCAGCTGGTAAATGACTGCATGTTTCCAAAAGACCTTTTTGTAAAAAGTTTAAATTTTGTGAATGGAAAAAGGGCTTTAAAATGTTCTTGCCTTATCTCCTTGCCTGGAGAGGAAGGTATCAGCATTTGTATGGCTGCAAAGATAAATTGATGAGTGTGCTGTTGATTTTGCTGATTTCAGAGTACCTGAACCAAAAGAATCTCATCCATAAAAACATTTCATGAAATAGCATGATTCACACAAAAAAATAGTAAGAATTTATGGTCAGCCATATTGACCACCAGACACACAAAGGGATAGTTCCCCAGATTAGTTTTTAATAATACTGTATAAATGTAATTAATTTAAGCTGAAACAAGCTAGGGAAAAGGGATAGTAAGCTACTTTTCTCTTTTATACTTACAGGGCTTAAGCACGATTTTTACACAGCTCCTCTGAGTCTAAGAATTCGTAGTGCTCCCGAGTGCTCCCCGAAGTCCACCAGAGGTGATGGACAAAATGTTGGACCGTCCTGAATGCTTGAAATCAATTTCAGAACACAGAAGAGCTCCAATGCCCTCTTTTATCGGTCTGTCTTTTTTTTATCTTCATGGCTGTCGGCGTTGCAGGAGCTCTTTTCTCCTCCCGAGCGCGGGAATCCCGGCCCGCGCCCGGCTGTGCCCCGCGGGCCCCGTGAGGGACCGGCGGCCGGGAACGGGCCCGCCAGGGGGCGCCGTGCGAGCGCAGCGGGGCTGCTGAGGGGGCACCGGGACAGAGGGACATGGGGACACGGGGACATCAGGACAGAGGAATACTGGCACATGGGGACAACCAGGATATGGGGCAGCTCCTGGGCACGCCCGGGACACACCCGAGACACCGGGACATGGGGACGGGGCAGCTCCCAGGCACACCCGGGACACACCCGGGACACCGAAACGAGGCAGTTCCCTGGGCACACCCGGCACACCGGGACCGGGCAGCTCTGCGGGCACACCCGGGACACCCGAGACACGCGGCAGGGGCAGCTGGCGGGGCAGTCTCGAATCCCCAGCGCTGCCCCGCGCTCTGCCTTCTCCAGTCCATCTCACCACTGTAAAACCGCAGCCTTTTCCCGTGGCCTTCCCCGCCGTGCTCGCCTTGGGCCACCCTTGGCCCGGTTTGGTGGCCACTCTTGGCAGCTCTTCTGCCCTGTGACATTGCTTCCTCGAGGACACGAATCCTTCTAGGGTCTCTTATGTCAGAGTGGCAGGAAGCTTTCGGCCAATGTTCAGGTTATGTTTTCCTCTTCCCGGCTTAATTTAACTTTCTTGCTCCTTCGCTGCATCGGTACTAAATAATCCCTCACACTGTGCTCTCAGCCTGCAAATCTGGGGAGCCAGAACATAAATGAAGGCCTGTGCTACAATTTGCTGTATATTGGTTACATGATACAACCATGTACTAATGAAGGGAGGGGATGATAAAGGTTCGTTAACTCCTGCCTTCCAACCCTGTTCCACTCCTCCTGCCCCTGTGGGAAGACAGTGTATCCCTATTTGACTATTCCCTAGTTAAAACTGTGTACATGAGACTGGTTCTTCAAGCCAGATAAATCTTCCAGATTTATCTCAGACAGATAGGGGACAAGTTAAGACTCTTGTCTAGAAAAAAAATCACCTTGGTGAGCACATTGCCGTACTGCATTCTTGCAGGTGTCACACAGATGTTGTTCTGAGGTTGTTCAGTTGTGCCTGGAGCTAAAGTGAGTGCAAGCCGGGGCTAGGATTGGGGTGTGCAAAGGAGTATCCTAATGGACATTGGCTGCATCAGAGAATCTAGTTCTGGTGTTTAATGCTATTAAGTCTCACATCAGAAATCTGTTCTCCAAGTCCCACACTCTGCCGTGATTTTTGATAATTTTATGCCAAGATCACAGTTGCAGTGTTCTCGGTGAAGAACACAATAGAATGTACCAAGCAGGGTAGAATCTGAAACCAGCAACAGCATCTGCTCTGCCTCCCCTAGCCAAAACAGGTGGTGACTGTGAGTGGAAATACGGAGAATCCTGTGGAAAGTAAGAAGTGTAGAGGCATGGGAAGAAACTGGGAAGCGGGTGGAGGGGGTTAAAGAATGAGATCCAGTGTGATGGTGATATAAAAATAAAATCTATAGGAGAGCAGAAATCACTAGGTTTGTGGCTTTATGGATCAAAGACTTGATTTTTTTAATTGATTTTTCAACACCTCTTGGAATTATTTTCTTGTCCTCATTGCTATTCAAAATGTTTCCCTATGTCACCTGATAATTTCATCACAGTGTCTTCTAAATCACAGTGAAAATCTTGATCTGAACTCTAACACAGCACTACCATGATCCATTTTAAACACATTAAGTACCTTTTCCTGCTCAGTAATTTGCTATTTTTATTCCTTATTCACAATTCTTAAGCCAGTTCTCAAATTATGTGGGTGCTGTTATGCCAAAAGAGATGTGAATTAGTTATATTCAGAATTCTGTGATTCAGTCTTCCAAATGTTTGTTTAAAGCCAAGTATGTCAGTTCTGTTATTTTCCTTTTACTCACTGATGTTGTAAGTCTATATGAAAGTTCCCCTCCTTATAAACTCCAGGGCACATATAACTGCTTGAGTCTGTTATCCTTCATCTATTTCAGCAGCTTTTTGTGCTTAGAATTTGTTTCTAGCAGGAAAAGAGTCAGATTTACAGAAATTGCTATGATCATTCTTTTTCTGAGGTTTGGTCCCGCATTTGATTCTGAGACTGCTACTTTCTGTGACTTCTTCTCAGTCATTCTGAGGAAAGATGACTTCAAGTCAGCTTTACAGTGGAAAAAAAACAAAACCAACTTATATTTTCTGTCCTTTTTTCACCAATAAAGGTATGTGGGTTCATTTTCCAGATGTACTTCACTGCCTTTTTTGGGGTTTTTTGTTGTTTGTTTGTTTTTTGTTTTTGGGTTTGTTTTTTTTTTTACAGTACTGTATCTACCAAACTCAACTTTGTGCATTTGATATTTAGAAGATGCAGTTTATGTAAAAAAAAAACACAAACAACAAAAAACTCATACTGGGGCTTGGTTGATCTTGTTTTGTGGCCTGAGGACACTTGTGATTTCCAAATCAGCAATGATTGAAAACCACCTGTTTAGCTCACCAGTCTGACCTTCCCCACATATCAAATGAAGCTGCATCCTGGGCCTGGTTTGGTGACACTGGTAAGGTCAGTGTTTGTGCAGCACTTGAGTCTGTGGAGGGTTTTGGCAGGGACAGTACTGTCCCAGGCACCCCTCTGTTTTCCAAAATCTAAACTTATCTACAAAAAGAGATAAAAGTGAATGAGAAGCTATGGATAATAGGGTTGCTGAGATGCATTTGAT
>JANPWX010000281.1:459212-536548 GCA_024734555.1 Trochalopteron elliotii | reverse complement strand
TTTACCGAGTGCGCCACACGGCCGCGGCCTGGGGCGGGCCCGGCCTCCCCCGAGGGGCCGCAGCGACGGGAAACTTGTCAGTGTCGCGGTCGTGGAGGGGTAACGCAGAACCCCTGCTCGGCTGCCGAAGGACCGTTTTATCGTAACGGTGCCTTTAAACTTGTCAGGGGCTACGAGCAGCCGTGTCCGAGCTGAGGGTCTGCTTCCTGCCTCCTGCCGTAGGCTTTGAAGGTTCTCCTTTCTGTGTTTTTTTTTTTCCCTTAAATTCGTTTGACTAAATATTTTTTAAATGAGCGGAAGAGAAGCTGAATAAACCGATGTGTTGTGTGACATGGTAACAATCCTCTGGTTCTTTAGAAGTTTAGGGCCTAAACTTGCCGAAGGACCTGAATATATTGGCATCTGTGACTCATCTACAGGAAAGTGCTGGGGGTTCATTTTTGTTGGGTTGGTTGCAGTTATAAGTGAATTTAAATGCCTTATCAAGATTCAACTGAACAGTGACATACTGAAAAACTTCAGGTGAAAATAGCACATTTGTATTTAAGGAAGATAAATTTTACTGCTTTTTTTGGTCTTTGTATGAAAGTTTCAAACACCATAGTAGTCAAAACATTCATATAGTGTGAATATTTCAGTAGTGAAGGATGAAAATTCGTGTATGCAAACCAGACAAGTCTGATAATAATAATGACCAAATTCTCTCTTGCCTTAAAGTAACTTAATTAAATTAATGGTGAATTGTTAAATGGATCATTCAGATTTCACAGCTAACTGTTATGAGAAGTCGTTTCTGTGGTCATGGGATGAGTCTTTGTTTTACTGGATACTTGTAACTCCTAAGATTTTGGGGTTTTATGGTAAATAGACAAGATGCATTGGTGTTCTTGTTTCCAGACATGACCCCATCAAGTGATGGATTGTGTGACTTCTTATAAATATTTTTTTATTCAGTAGTGAGTGTTTCATTGCAGAGAAATTTGACTTTTTGTTTCCACACAACATGATCTATGTCATAAGTCTCACTCTAAACAATAAAATGAAAGGTCTGACGATTGTGCACCCTTAGTTGCCAGTTGAATTTGATGGGTTATTTCTTCTTTGTCAAGTCACAGCTAACAGGTAAGCCAGCAGCTGTAAGACCTGAAGTTGTTGTGCCCAGGATTTGTGCTGTGGTGTTTATCTACTTCTGAGACTACTTTCATTGTAACTACTTTTTGCAGTAATTCCTAGTGCGGAGAAATTTGCCCTGTTAGCTGTAGGCCTTTGGTTGAGGTGTGTCTGAGCAAGCAAGAAACCACTTAGGACACTGTTGTCATATTTGTGTTAATAAGGAAACAGTGTCTGCAATCTGCTGTTACAGTCACTTGCCCCAAAGGTCAGGAGATCTTTCACGTGCTGTTAGACTTGTGGCGTATGAACTTGCAAAAAGAACAGGAAAAGTGCTGTTTGAAACCTCAGAGATGAGACTTCTCATTTGATGAAAGGCTGTGTCTGAGTTTCTTGGAAGCTCTGCTTACAGTTGTCTGTGAGCAGCTTGGTGCTTTCCAGTGTTGACTGATTTTTTTTTTTTTTTTTGCTCTTCAAGGCAGGTGGCTATTTTCCCCACCTCTTAAAAATAAATGGGATAGGGCAGCCTGAGCTATAGAGGTGGCTCCCTTGAAACAAATGGGCAGCAGGTAATAGAGCCAGGAAGAGAAAGATCATCTCTGGGCTTCTGTCCTAGTTCTTTGACACACATTTTAGAGCACTTAAGTGTCACAAAAGTGATTTTTTTTTTCCTCCCCCTTCCCACTGAGTGGAGTCTCTTGGCCCTAACTGCTGATTGTCTCCCTATATTTTTTTGGGTTGTTTTGTGGATACTGTAAACTAGAAGAGCCTAAGTCTTGTTTACTGTGCTTCAGTGGCTCTCCACGTACTGGGGGAACTAGAACTTCAAATATCAGTCTTTGCATGCTACTGTTGCTCAGGCTATAAAGTTGTTGGTCAATATGGTTTTTTGGGGAGACTCTCCGCATCAGAACCTGCTGTCTTTGCATTCTGGATTTGCAGAGCAAATATGCAACTTTAGCTGTTTGCTTCTTCTAGCCAGTTTAACCCCTACTCTACTGATCCAGCCAGGGTATTTCCTTTACTTGGCAAAAGGATACAGTGGGTGGGTTGTACCTGGATGTTCAAGAATCCTGTTAAGGGGGAAGAGTAAGCACAGAGCTCAATCACCACTTCTTTTCTTTGTGTGGTTGTTAGCATACCTCAATATTTTACATAAAATGACAGTTGTCTAGCAGTGTATAGAGATGCTGAGGTTATGGGATGGAGAAATATCTGGTAGGGAAGGAAGCTTTCAGTAGCTAAAAAGAGATCTGGTAACTAAGTGGGCTCTGATATTCCCAAAAAATCTTTTCTTCTCTCCAGCCTAGAGGAAGAGGAAATATTCCTCTGGAGAGGTGAAGGAGCATATATGCTTAGGAACTGTGTAGGTCTCCACAAGTTTTCTAGACTAAAATTCACAGTTTGAGAAGTCTGTCACTGGCATTTCTCACTGAGATTATTTGCTGATTGTCTCGGTAGTATTAGTTTGTAGAACTGTCAAAGTTCAGTATTGGCTATAGCATCTCAGGGATACTGTACCTGTGATACTGAGCACTGCTTGAAGTTGAAGCAATTTACATTTTACTTGATAGCTCTTCTGTTTATAGAGTGGCAGCCAAGCTTTGTCCAAGTCCGTCCTTCACTATTTCTGGTAGTGACCTGTATTAGAGCTTACATGGTTAATCAGATTAGTTTAAAAGAGGCACTTCAGGGTGGAGTCACCCCTGTCTGAAACATTGCTGCTTATTCCTGAGAACTGTCTTAGACAGTTATTGAACTTGTTCAGGCTGTGTACCTTCACATTCCCATTTTGTTATGCCAACAGCAGTGTCTCCATTTGGGGTTTTCGTTCTGTTTTTCTCAGGTTTTCTTTCTGGTTAACAGCACTGTTCCAGTTGATCAAGTTCAATAGACTTTGTCGTGTTCCTCATGTGTTTTAAATTAGTATCAAGCCTATGGCCTTACTTAGAGGGGTGTGTTTATTGATTATGTCTTTGTGTAAGTGTCCTTCAATACAATCTCTGGTTTCTGTTTGGTACCTTATCAAACTTAGGCCATAGTTATTGCAAAACGTGTGTTGGAATTATTCTATGCTGAAGTCTTTTCCTTGTTATTTCAAGGAAAAGGACTAGTTTTGTTTGCTGTAAAACATTTTGTATTTTTTATATCATGTCCTCAAAGAGAAACTGGATATTAACACCTCTCCACCCATATGCAAAATTCCTGTTGAAATTCTGTATCCTCAAGTGACCCTTGCAGGTAGAATGGGGGTTTGTGCTGATTCCGAGTGGGAGCAGGTTTCCCCCAAACAGATACATGGCTGTGATGTGTAGTGCTATCCTTCATACTTCAGCAGTTCAGTTCAGGTGATGTGGCTGACTCAGTAAACTCCTGCTTCTCTGTTGGAAAAAAGCATCTTCTGCTTCCGCTGACAGATACCCTGCTGCTAAATTGGAGTTAGGAGCTGCTGTGAAAGACTTGAAAAGGTTGCTGCCTACAGATAACTGCAGTGGATGGGAGAAGGCTTTATTTTCTGTAAAAACCAGAATGGGTGAAAAGATATTACCTGTGAAGCTTTTGGCAAGTTGGGTATATACAGAGAGTGGGTGTATTGGAACCTGGGACAGTTCTTCAAAGGCATAGGATTTTCATACTGAACTCACTCTTAGCTAATGCCTAGACAGCTGGTAACCTCTTAAAAAGATTATTTATTTGTACACAGAACTAACCACATAATGAATGAGGCGTTCAGTTCCAGCCATGGATTTATTATTTTTTTTGTACATTATTAGACATTCTGTAGTGAAGTTGAGTCCTTTGTCTCAGAGTATGGAGGACTGTATAAAAGCATACAGAGCTTTATCTTGATAATATGTACTTTTTAGCTAGGGTTAGATATACTTGATGATTTTAGAAAAGGCACTCATGCAACTATTATCAAACATAGCAAGCGATAGAAATTGGCCAGGTTTAGTGTTGTTGTATTTAGCAAACTAAAATTGAGATAACAAAAAATTACTCAAAGAGTAGTGAGGGTTTTAATTTCTCTTTTTATGTCAAAACTGTAATTGGAAAAAGAATATCACAAAAAGGAGTAGGAGGAATCTTTTGTCTGGAAGACAAGACCTTTTTGACACTACAGTCTGGTTGTGTGATGTGTGAAAGGCTGGTACCAGTACTTTAGGACTGTAAAGATGGTTCTGTCCTCCCTACAAGGTATGAAGTACTCCTAATATATCCTAGGAAGCCACAGTGGTGGGCTTCAAATAGAAATGCTGGCATTTGTTGAGGTCTCAATGTACAGTAAATTGTGCTCATTTCCAATGGGTTGCTCATGTGAATTGATGATACAGTAACCTCAGAACTGGGATTGTTGTGGTCCTTGAAAGAGATCTCTGTGCACTTTGTTAATTAAAGAAGTTTTGTAGAAAGAACTGCATTCTTTTTACTCAACATCCTTCCTCCTGTGAGCTGTTCAGGAGGTTTTGTATATTGGTGCCTTGTTGATATCCTCAACATGTTTTGAGAATTGTTATTAGTAAGAACAGAGTGTGATGGTGTCCTAAGCCCTCTGTAATAGTGCTGTTTCTTGCAGATCAACAGAGGCTGTGTGCCTTGTGAGGTGGCTGGAATTGAGTTTGCTGTGTTAAGGACCTGGCTGGCCTGTAAAAGCTCTTACCGAGTTCTTGTTGATCTGGACTATTTCCCGCTCTGGTTTAGCTGCAAAAACAGCTGTCCTGTCCCAGCTGGGGCACAGCACTCACTGAGTGGGAGCTGCTGGATCCAGCAGTGCTGGCAGAGCTGCTGGCAGAGCCCCGGGTGGCAGTCGGGACTGACCTCCCCTGGGTGCAGGGCTTGGGGTGGCACCACGCCCCGGGGCCTCCAGCAGGGCCTGCGTTGTTACAGTGGCAGCTGGACCAGACATAACCACCAGGAGTTTGTTGACTTGAAAAATGTGACTCTTTCCTGGAGACTGCAAGATGCAGAAATGGAGACAGTTCTCTAAATAGCGTTATTAGGAAAGACGAAAAGGAGGTGAAATTTCTTGATAGGAACAAATATTTGTAGAAGTTGATTAACAGAAGTGACTACTATTTTAGTTATGCCTCAGAGTGGACTGCTGTTCAGTACTGTCAGGTTGTTTGCCTTTATGTAGTTTTGAAAGGTTGTAAATGCCTGAATCCCTGGCTAGAGGATTAGGAGGGTTTTTTTTCCTTTAAATGGTAATATTCTGTTCTTAAGAGACATGACAGTTGATGATTTAGTATGTGTTCTACTGTGTTTCTTCAGCTACTAGCTATGTAGGAGAAGCAAAAATGACCTTTCACCAGCTCCTAGAAGACAACTGGAAAATTAAATGACTGACTGTAGTAAGAAGAAGCTATTTAGCATTTAGATCTTCAATCTGCCTGTATGCAGGATACTTGAAGCTAATATGACCACAATAGTTCTCAGTTGCTCTCTGGTGGAATCAAGCATATCAGTTTCTGTATGTCTTGTGTCCAGCTGTAATCTCTCAGCGTGGTATGAAAGTAATGACCTTACGTGTTGGGGATGTTTTTCTTCATCTCTTGCTTACAGGACATCTTGGTGTACTAAGTACTGTAGAGCAGCTAAGACATGATTTCTGAAGATTTAATGTGAACTGTATTCTCTTTCTGTCGAACTTCATAATCTTCTGCCCCCTTGGAGCAAAAGAATTCAATGCTTTTGGATATCTTGCAGTAGGTTCTTCAGCGTGTATTCAGGAAGGCAGGAGCATAAGCTCTGTTAGAACTTGTATAGTGGCATTAGAAAAAAATCAAAGCGTTCCTGAGCAGTGGTGTTCAAGATACCACAGGTTTCCTTGAATTTTTGAAGTAGGAAATAACTGTGGTAAGAGTTGTGGTATTTAACTTATTAATGGTAAACACTGGTTAAACTCCGTGGTACTGAAATTTTGCATTTGGGGCACAAAGTTCCCACCAGTTGGCTCTAATTTGAAGGCCTGTGGCTAAGCAGCATCAGGGCAGCTGTGTACATGTTACTGTGAGGGGAGAGCTTGGGAGCCTTGTGAGTGGTGGCTGGAATGCTGTCAGGTGTAAAGAGCAGCAGGACCTCTCTCAGCCATGGGTGAGAATGAAAAACTCTTCTACCTGCAGGTGTGTCTGGAGTACAGCAAGTTTGCAAAAGGAAAAGGTGGAAAAGAGGAAGATTGCTCTCGGAGAGGGGAAAGGGCACAGATCGAAGGGGATGCTGAGTGATTTGAACACTTGAAAGATGTAAATTCCTGAAGTTTGAGGAAGAAAAGGAAGCCTGGATCTTTTGGGTGACAACAGAGGTGATAACAGGCTTTGCATACTGTGGAGTAACTATGTAAGTGTAAAAGGTGAGAGCAGGTCTGCAAGGAAACTTTCTGGAGTTAAGTTGGGAAGAGAGGGGTTTGTCACAACTTAGTTATAACCAGTTCTTCTGTTCTAGCCATACTAGAAGCCATTTCTTGTTACTCTGGCTTTGTGACACCCTTGTTGATGATAACTGGCCTGTATAGTTGCAGAAGTAGGTAATTAATGACTCTTGGCGAATACAATGAGTTGATAATTCGTTTCAAGTAACCAGACCTCCGGAAGGAATTTGGACACATCAGATTGTGTGCTGGTAGTAAAGAGAGTATTGCAGAATCAGATTTGCAGAGAGAGCCCCTTGTGTCTGAGGGCTCCCAAACAACCAGCCTCTGACAACTGGCAAGCTGAGGGTGCAAGTACTCAGTGGGTTTTTGTGTGTGAGGAGCAGGATAGCTTGGTCCTGCTGCTGTGGAGTGCTGCCATAAAAACGTGAACATAGTCTCAGGTCTACAGCCATGTTCCCAATAAGCAAGTCACTTAGTCTTCAGCAGTGCTGTGTGCTTTGCTCAGTTTTGAGTGTGGAGAATGTTTAACTTTATTTGTTGCTGTTAACATATTGGCAAAGCAATGTTCCTTAGCTCCCTTAGGTTGGCCCTCCATGATAGTGTACATTTTAAGAGACTACATGCTGCTTCAGAACAACTGACTTGCTATGCTGCTAATGCAATCCTGTAGTGTTGTGTTTGAGCAGCAGTTCAGTAACATTTGGTGGATTTTTAGGTTGGGTGTGGACAAAAGTGTTGAGGTTTTGTTCATTGAATTTCCTTGAGTGGAGAGATTACATGCTGCATGATGATGATGTGGAGAGTAAAATGCTACTTCACAATGATGAAAAGTAACTGAGTTTTATCAGAAATGTGCATTTTTTTTTTCTTCTATGCTCCAAAATTAGTGTTTTAAGTCTGTGTAGTTTTGTTCTACTGGACAAGCAGCCTCCTGCCTTTTGCTTGGTATGGAGAGAATGAGGTTGTGGCAACTGATAAGACAATCTGATAAACCTGTTTTTCCCAGGGTTATGTGCAATTTCATGTATGGGAACTGGCAGTTGGGACATTTTGCATAGATTAAGTAATTTGAAGAATAACTGGCCGCAAACTTGACCACAAGAAATGTAAGGATTACAATGCCACATTTGCCTTCATGTTTGTCACCATTTGAAGTGATATTCTGTGCCTTTGCTACTTCAGTTGTAGGTGTTTTGGCTTCTTATCAGGTAGTAGTGTTTTGGACAGTGAGAGATGTATGTACCTGGACAGAGAGATATGGAAATAAAACACTGAAGTATCTTAAATTATTCCACAAACTTTGAAGTTATTGGTCTCTTGTATGTGCCAGTTTGAAAGCAGCAGTTGCTCAAGTTTTCAGGTTTTTTTTTTTTTTTTTCTCGGAATGTTCTTTTCTGTCTTGGGTGAATAAAAAATTTAAGAAGTTAAAGATGCCATAATAATTTCAAGAGAATTCTGTCGGCTTAGGTTGAACTAATGAATTAGTGCGGAGGAAGGTGCAGATCACAAACTGCTTAGATTTTGGAATAATTTGTACACAAGTGCATTGCCATTAAAATACTGTCCCTGTTGAAATTCATTGGTTCTGTGGTCACTGTCAGTGAAGATTGGCACTTACAAATGCTGCTGAATCTGTATATTGCAAAGTGTTCCATGGTCTAAGCTTTCAGTTGATTCAGAGCTGTGCTGTGGTTCCTGTGCACTGATGCAGAAGGCAGCTGGAGGAGGTGCAGTGTCAGAGCACCACACGTGCCTGTGACAGCAGGGCAGTGGCTTTGCTCTCAGAAGGGTCTCGTGAAGACAAAAGGGATCCCCAGAACCATTCTGTATACCCCCAACAAACATTTCCTCCTGGTTACTTTTGTGGTAGCCTTCTGCAGTTGGTAGAACTTGTTTGTACAGAGAAGTGTAGTTTTTGTTTGGGACAATTTGTGGTTGCAGAGTGAATTTTACTGGCATCTATAGAGTTGTGGTTTGTTATGGTCTTTATGCTCCATGAGGCACATACCTTTGACCCTCCCTTCTCTAGCATGGCTGTGTTTAATGATGTGAACAGTTCTGAAACAAGGTACTCTGCTACACTTGCCTCCTTCCCTGGAGAGTGTGTGGGAGAGGCCAACTGTGACCCTGTTAGTTGTGTTGATTTAGTGTGCTCCTGAAGGTATTGGCTTCTGCGGCGCTGAGCGTATTAGCAGCACTGATATAGGACAGGATTAGGGGATTCTTTCACCTTCTTCCTGTAAAGGTGCAAGATGATTAGGCTCTGGCAATCCCGGGGATCCTACCAAAGGATGATGCTTCACCTGGGATTGTTGTGTATAGGATGTAGCTGTCAATACAGCCATTAAATTTGAGAGTAGAATTGCAGTAATTTTGAATGTTGTAGAGAGAGATGATACAGACAGCTGAAGTTGGTGCCTTACCAAGTGCAGGACTTGTAACAAGTGTTCTCACTAAACTGAGCCTGTCAGGCTTTAGGGAGGATGGAAGAAAAGTAAAGCTATACAGGCTTGCCCTCGGGCAAGTTAATAGCATGTTATATATGACTTGAAAATTCAAGAGGAAGAGCAAGTTAAAGTTTTCCTCTTGTTTGGTAGTGATGTTTAAAATTCACTTTGCTTGCTACCACAAATACTAAATTTCATTTTAAACCCTCCGTTGCAAACACTTTTCTTATCTTTTAGAACTGTGGATCAATGACATGTTAGATTCTTTAAAAAAATGACAACTTTTTCATATCTAAAAGTGAAAATGTTAGAGTATTGTAGTGACTTGATCTATACAACACAGCAAATGGTGGTGTCTGAGTGTTTGAAAAGAAAAATTTGAGGGATTTAAGTAACTGTAGATTTCTGGGAAATAGTTTGATTTGGATTACTTCTGATGAAAGTAATTCTTCATGCTTTCTTCTTTCTTAATTATTATGAGGGATTGGTTGAGAGGACAGATGACAATCTGCTGGCTTTTAAAGGTTTTTAAGCCTGTGGATTTCACTGGCGCTTGAGCTGCTAGTAGTAGAAAATGCTTACTGCTTCTTAAGCTGCCTTTGGAAAATTTGGCCTCTAATAGTGGGAAACAATCTGTCAGTTGTGTAATCACAACTAATGCTGTTTTAAGTAGCTGTAAGTACTAGTGTTTTATGGTCACCAAGCTAAACTTTAGCTTTAAGAATATCTTCCTAAATCCTGATATTTTTGTTAATATTAACTCTGTGAGTTTTTTTTCTCTAAAGGCAGCTTGATACAGGTGGAAAAATAAGTGGTGAATGATTGACTCACAATTGCAAGTAATGTGTACTAAAGTGTAGCTAATTGTTGTTTGTTCTTCAGTATTTATTGAATGTTCATGTAGGATGTATATATGACCCTTAAAATAAGATCTAATTTTGCGTTTAATTAAATGGACAAAGTTGAAAAAGCCATCTGTGATTTGAAATCAATTATTTGGCATGTGTTTATAGATGCAAATGTATTCACCTTGAGAAGATTGTATTAGACCTCTGAGATGTCTTGTTCCATTAGGATTTACTTCATTATCGAGATTTGGCAGAACAAGAACCCTCTCTTTCCAGCCTTCTCAGAGTATCTTAAGCTGGTTAAAAGACCTGGGAGTTTGATGTTCTGCTTTTTGTAAGTGAAGGAGGGTGAAGAAAAATTTGGGGTCTGAGAAAATTAATATTAGAAGGACTGTTAGGAAAAGTAGCTAAGTTTTAGTTCTATCTAGTATAAAAAAAATATAACCACATTCTGTCTGTGATGGGGATTTTGCAAAAACTAATAAACAGAAAAGAAATAAAAATGGTTGAAATTTGTTCAGACAGTATGCTAAGGATTTTTAAAGGAAACCACCCCCACACTTTCTCCATCTAGTATGGTCGGGAAATTAAAGAAAATTAAGAACTGGCACCACGTCATTGTGATTTTAAATCCTAATGCAGTAGCTATGTGTTTAAATGTGTTTTCCTACTGTTTAGCTGTGATAAAATGGCACAATTGCATACAAGGAGAGATGATTATTCTTTTGCATTGTAGCAAACTGCAGGTACAGGTGGTTCTAATGTCACAAGCGAGAGCAAGATGTTTTGTTTTGATTTAGCAAATTCTGACTGTAGTGTAGTAATTTAGAAAGGTCTCGTTTAAAAGTCTCTTACTAATGTCAAAATTGTGTCACTGTAGCTTTAGAAAGCAGGATAAAGATTATATAACATTGCAAGGAAACGGCCTTATTGTTAAGGATGAGAAAGCTTAGATAGGGTGTGCTTAGATGACAGATCCTGCCTAGGAAAAGATGTCTTAACGTGTGTGTTCCCGGAATCTTCTGTCACATTTTGCTGCCTTTTTTTTTTTTTTTTTAATCCTTTGCTTAGCAAAATTGTTAAATGTAAGCAGAGCTCTTATAGAGGATGTAATGGAATACCTGAACAGTGAGGTCCCGTGTGTGATCTTCTAACACAGTGGTTTTCCTAAATGATTTTGTTTGAAATTGTTCCCGTGGCAGGCCTGCAGGGCTTTATACCCTTTGTATTTTGTGTATTTATTAGCAGGCTAAATTCTTTTGCTGCGTTCTGTCACAGAAGTGTTTGCGATGACAAAGCTCCCAGTCTGTCCTGGTGCTGATACAAAGAGTCTCTAGAAGTGATGATGCCGTGAATTGTAATTGTCTGTGCTGCTGTAAACATCCTGCCTTTGTCCTGCCCCGTGCGGGCGAGGCGTCATGTCACCGCTGTCCTGTCACCGCAGCCGGTGGGCACTGCTGTCCCACAGCCCTCCCTCGGGGGGAGAGCTGCTGCCTTGGCTTGTGGAGAGAGCAAAAAAGCAGCAGTTACATAAAACATCTCCAATGCTGAGTATGGGGAGAGCTGTGCAGCTGAGAGAGGTTATAGAGACAAAATCACTGCATGGCAGCTCTCTAGTGCAAGGCCCACAGCAATGGGGCTTTTTAGCCACTGACAGTTAATAGTAAAAAAGCTGCTTTTTTAGGGTTCCCCTCGTGAAATGTCTTTGAGAAGCCTGTGTTTCTTACACGACACAACAGCTCAAATTACCTTTTATAGCATGCAGATACAAGAAAAAAAAGCTGACTTAATTCTCTCAACAGAATTAGCTCATGTGAAGTTGTTTGACCTTACAAACCACAAGCTTAGCTTTAAGTTGCCTGCTGTGGTTATTACAAAGTCATGAGTCTTTTTATATCTCAAGTTCAGAACGTTTGGAGTTCATGTGTGAATTCTGTATTTCAAAATATTGTGACTCATATTCGCGTGGAAATCAGCTGTTCCAAAAATGCAGATTACTTACAGATCTAAAGAAACTTAATGCCATTTATGTTTTTAAATTAAATTAATGTATTTATTGGTAAGTGTGAAGAATTAAGCATTGCAACAAAACAGAAGTTTGAGTTTATATTTTAATATTAACATCTGTTGTGAAAAAGTTGGAATGTACAATTAAATAGTCATAGTCCAAAAATTTTAAAACTTGAAGTATTTTCTGATACAGCTGAGTAAATATGCTTGCAGTGTTAAAGAAGGACCATTCTGAGAAGTGCACTCTTCCCATTCATGTTTCAAAAACTAGATCAGACTAAAAATTTTATAGTTAACTCTTAGGATGTAGTCATTCATGTGTGCTGTACACTAATAATCCAGGCAGTATCAAGTCCTTGTAGGTTTTCTCACCTACAGGAAGGCTTGTTTTCAGGGCACAAAATGGAGTGAGTGTAAACCATGAGTAAGGATTCTCAGAGCAGGAGGCAACAGCATTTTCAAGTAGCCACTGCAATGTATTTGAACTCCTGGTGGGATTGCTTGTTCTTCAGATCTGCATTGTCAGTCATGTCCCTGGCTGATGACAAACAGGCTGCAAGTATTTTGCAGGAGATGATCATATAGGCTCCCAGACTGGAATAGATACTGGTTGCAATAAGGAATGTCCTACTGTGAGGTTGTTCCTTAAATTCTTCAGGTGGAGAAATGAGAAATAAAATTGTCAGAAAAAAGGAATATAAACAGGGGAAGAGTTGAGTTCCACTTTCTAAGCAGTCTTCAGATTCCAGATATGATGTAGAAGAGAGGACTAGCAGGTGTTTGTCTCCTATAAATTTTTGCAATTAATAGACTTGTGTAGGTCTGGACTAACATAATTTTAAAAATGCTTGATTAAAAAAAAAGGCCAAAAATACCTGTTAGCAGAATGGTGCATGCGTGCACAGTCCAAATGTGACTGTATCTGGAGAATATTTTTATTCTGTTGAGTCTGAGGATTTTAAGAAACAGATGGCTTGGTGAATCTTGGAAGGGATTTTGCTTGCTCTTTATATTTCTTGATGAGAATGGTGGTGTAATCTGAAGTCATGGTAGTAGTGTTTACCCTACTGCCTTTCTCTTAACTCCATGAGCTGGACAGAGAAGTTTGAGTCTCAAGAACATCTGGGTCAATTAAGTATTCAGGCAGTGGGGCCACATTTAGCAGAGATTCCCTTGTGTTGTTCCCCCCTGCATATCCAGGTCAGTGTGCAGTGGGAAAGGCTTGAGGTGAGAAGGTTGCACCAGTGCAGAAGACTTCACAAGTAGGTTGCATGTTTTTAAAGATAAGTGAAATGTTATCAGAACAAAACCAGAAATACTTTTAATGAAGTTTAGCTCCTAAAAATAACAGTTCAGAAACCCTGTGGCAACAGGGAATTCAGCCTTGTTTTTCCCACAGAGATAGTGGTTAATCTATTAAGTGAAACTGAGGGGAAAATACACTCAAGTGCTGTGTTGGGTGAAGGAAGGTGATTAAATCACATCTGTAAGCCTGCCTTAGCCATAAATCTTGGCAAGCTGAGCACTGGACTTTCTTGATAGATATTGGAGATGTTAGGCCTTAGTTAATCAAGAACAGGTATTCCAAGGTCTCTGCTTTGTGGGGGAAACAACACCAGGGGATCTCTGCTAACTGTGGCCCCACTGCCTGAATACTTGTTTGACCCAGCTGTTCTTGAGACCCAAACTTTGCTGCCCAGCTCAAAAAGTTAAGAGAAAGGCAGTAGGGTAAACACTGCTACCATGACTTTAGTTTACACCAACACTTTCATCAAGAAATAGAGCAAGCAAAGTATAGTATAGTGTGTATTATGTGCCTTGAAGTGAAGATGAAAGATGTGAACAGTTTGTCTTTTCATAAAGATACTGGGAATATCATGTATTCCTTTAAGGAGTTTTTAGCTGTGATTTAGAAAAAAAATTATACATAAACTTGAGGGGATTGAACTCACTAAAAATAAGTTTATGCAACAACTTCTGTTTTCCAAAGGTGGGAATTTTAGACCTCTGTATCTAGAACTTCTCTGGAGTATGGTGTCAGTCTGTTTTGCCAAAGCTGATGTCCTTTAGTCATATGGATTGGTTTATGGGGTTCAGCACTTCAGACAGATGGTCAGTTAGGAAATGCACTTTATTAAAAGCCAGTTCTGACATGCTTGTATTTTTCTCCAATTTTCAAACCTTGCCTGTTAACTGTTGAAGAATGAAGCATAATTTATTGTCAGTGGAATGAGAAAGATGAATTTTTTTCTCCTTTTCAACTGCAGTGAGTGAAACAAATGAAAATTCCCTCATTATTTTGTAAGACCCAGGGATACAAAGATAATATCTGCGTGATAAAACTGAGGTTCAGCAATTTGTCCTCAGCTACTAAAATTTAATTGAAAGGGTGAGAAGTGGAGAATACTTTAAATTACTAAAATAACTTAACTAAAATCAATTATATGAAAGGACACTTACTGTTGAGTTGGAAGCTACAAGGTATCTTCCATCCTCACAGTGTCACCACAACTGTGTGAGGAGAAAATTTGAGTTGCTCTTTGAATTGTCTGAGCAAGAGCCAAGGGATTTCTGTTCAGCTTTCTGTAGCAGGGGTGTGCCAAGCACCTTTGGAAGGGCTGCATGCTGTGGCCCTTTAGTGGTAGCCATGAGCAGTGGTGGGCCACATCTCTTCCATGGGTTCCATGTGGCCAAACCGTGGCTTGTCGTGGGAAATGGAGCACACCTGTGGTCCTGTGAGCCCCTGGGGTGTCACCTGGCTGTGTCCTGGCACCTGCCTGCCAGCTGTGGGACTCTGTGGGTGGAAGGGAGTTATGCCATCAGCTTTCCTGGGTGCAGTGTATTGCATGAGAAGTCTTCAACAGTGGAGTGTTCTCTGCTAGCACAAAGGTAAAATGGCAGATTGTGGTGCTGTGATCTGCCAATTAAACTGTCCTCCAGGGTACGACCTTTGAGCTGTACTGTTTTTGTCTGGGCTCAGTGCTAGAAGAGTTTCAATAATCCTGTTTGAGAAGGAAATCTAAAGGCTCCATGTTGTATTCCTTTCACAACTTTTCTTAGCAAGAAGCTGTGTTTTTATGAAAAATCAGCATCACTTTTATTCATTGACAGGTACTACTTGTGATTCTGTGTTTTCTAATTTTCACCCATACTGCATTTTTAAATTTCTCCCTCCTGCTCCACCTGCCCCCAAGGCTTTAAACATTTCAGCACTGTTTCTTATGCATATCCATCATCTGAGAAAGACAAAAATAGGTTGAAATACTCGAAGAACCAGTTGGCTGGATTTCTTTCCATTTCTTTTGCATTGCCTAAAAATGTGGTGTCAGAATCTTTTGTCTTACCTGAGACATAGAGTAAGATAAAAGGTGATACTAGTATTGTTATGAAATTTTGGGGGTAAATGATTTTTAAAAGCTTTGTGATTTTTTGTTTATTTGTTGGGTCTTGTGTTGTTTTTATTTTTTTTAAACAGGAATCTTACCCCTCTTCATCACCAATATGGTTTGTAGAATCAGATGACCCAAACCTGACTTCAGTCTTAGAGCGTTTAGAAGATATTAAGAAGAGCAATACTCTGGTGAGTATTTTGCATATTATTAATAATAATATTAATATGGGTATTTTGTTTAATATTAGTTATTACATTATTATTATTGGTATTTTAGTTATTTTGGGCATTTACTTGGACTCGTATGTTTACTTGGCTTTGTCACATTAACAAGCAGGACAACTAATTCAGTTTCAGGGTTATTTGGGGGATTTTGTAAAAACAGCTTTTTCTTCCAAAAAAACTTATGAGCCAGAAATAATCCAAAAGATTTGAGGCAAAAAGGAAAAAATAACTTCTTTTAGGGAGTAAGCATTTAAGTCAAGTTTTGGCCCCAGTAATAACAGTGTGAAGTTTTCTGAAAATAATTAAACAGTGAAGTGTATGAAAATGGTAGAACTGCTGAATAAAATAGCTGTTGTAGAGTTTTCTTTGCACAGAAATCAATTGCAGAGGCAAAACTTTGTACTCTTGAGAATGTATATTCTCCAAAACATGACTGTAATATCAAGAATTCTTGGCTTCTTTAATTCTCTCCTTCTTTTAAAAGAAACTTGACCTGATAGCTTCTGGTTCATCAGAATGTTCCTTAGGTGCTGATACACTTAAGCAGTGTTGTGACTATGAACAATTGCTGCTTAAAGGAAATCTTTGTGTACAGATTCTGATGGTTAGTTTGTATTTCAGAAAACTCTCAAGCATTATATCTTACTTAAATACTCTTCATGTAGTGATGGGAGCTCACGGGAAAGGCACATGAATATAAAACTTCCTATTCTGTGTAGGAAACTGTCCTTGAATAATGCTTGGAAATAAATTTCAGTACAAATGCAGTTTGTGCCACTAAAAGGAGTATTGCAGCATACTGACAAACTCAGGCCATCTTTATTAATAGATGATTTTAGCATTTTGTGTTTATTTTGGTGGACGTGAGAATGATGCATACAAAACAAAGCAGTCTGCAGAATACTGCTTATTACATGGGTTATGTGCTTAGTATTTTTCTGGTTTGGGAAAAATTGGGAATGTTTTTTCTTAGGAAAACCAGCTACTTGTTATGTTTGCTGGGATAATGTTCATCTAGGATACCCAGCCTCAAATAAGAATGTACAAGTGTCTTTTTCTGAAGATAGTTGAGAATGCGTTTGACTTCTGGCAGAAATAATTAGGAAACTAATAAAAGTGAGAGTCTTTGTGGGCCTTGCCATAATTAAAAACAATTGTAGAGGAACATTAATGTTTTCATGCATTTTGTTCAATCTGATTGCACAAGATGCACGTCTGTTTTCTACTTCAACCTAAAATTTAGACTGAACTACATTCAGAAGAGGATTATAAATCTTAGTCTTCAAGCTTTGCCTAGAAAGACAGGAAGAGGCAGTAGCAGAAAATCTGGCCAATATCTTCTTGCTTAAAGACACTTTTTGAAAGATTGTGCAGCTTGAAGCTGGTGTGGCTGATATTCAGCCTAAATGTTCTGAACAAGATATTTCCTGTGTGCAACTGCCTGCAAGAGGCTGGAAAGCTTTGTTGTAAACATGCATGGGACTTGCTGTGCTGAATTGCATATGCACACAGACTGCTTATGTAGCTGGTAAGAAAACAGCTCCTGCTATCAAGATTGTACTTGCCCATGTAAAAGCTGATGGGTTGATGTAATAGACACCTGTGATGGCCCATTGGTTTCTCAGGAATCCACCCTGCATGGTGCTATGCCAAGGTGAAGGCAGATAGGAGTGGCTGAGGAGACAAATATTGCACTATAAAGTATGACTTCTTTTTTTGCTCCAAAGACATGATGTGTGACTTTTTATTTGTTTTTGTTTTTTTTTTTCTCCCTGCACCTCTCCCCCATGGAACTCCCTCCCTTTCAATGGCGTGGAGCAGCTTGCACAGAGACTTTTTGCAGCAGAGTAGGAAGGGATGGGGGACTACATGTAATAGTCCAAAGGCTTCTAATTTATCACAGTCTCATAAAAATTCACTTTGTTTAATTTGGAATAATCTAGAATGCTTCAAACTAGCTTTCTTTTAATTTACTGTAGGTGAGGGATCATTAGTCCCATGTTGCTCTAAATTCAGATTTACTGGAGCAGTCAAATTTTGAATGGAAAAAGGCATTTGACTCTTCCAGGAGCTCAGCTGTACTAAAAGCAGTGCTAGCACATGTACCCTGGTTTAGCCTTTGGTATTCCACTGCCCTTTCTACCTGCTTTGTAACATGGGACAGGTGTCAGCTGTTGGGAAACTGAAGAACATGCTCTTCAGGCATAAATGTTTGACATGTGGAGGCCTTGTCATTTGACGTGGTAAAATGAAAACTGGTTTATGATGTTGAAATCATACACGTTTCCTGGAAAATCTTCTGTGGGTTTGAAACTGTTAGTTACCTTGCCACCAGCATGTTGCTTTTGCTATGAAAATTTGACAAAACACTAAAAATGCTGAAAGGTTATTAAGAATGTGATCAGCATGGATATCATCAGATTTGGACAGCTTAGCTGCTTGATTGTCAATGTTGGACAAGCTTCAGTCAGCAGATGAAGAGGCTACAGAGTTATTTCAGCCCCTAGTGTCTCCTGAATTTCCTTCTGAAAATCAGCCAAACTTTGGATTCAGAGGTATGAAACTGCCATCTGCCTTCTAGTGGCTGTGCTGTGCAAAAGAAAAATCTTACTTCGATTCCCTTGTTCTGTTTAATCTTATGGAAGCTACATGATGCAAGTCTGAAGCCTCAAATCTTATTTCGTGAGATGTTAAGTATAGCTCTACACTGTTTAGATGTTTGCTTTTGAAGAGAATAAGGAAATGGGCCTTAATTCAGAAAGGCAGCTTTAATTCTCACACTCTAGACCTTAAACCTGCATGGAAGATGTCAAAAGTAAATACACAATTCCTGGCATAAGTATGTTTACAGCTGGGATAAGCTGCTGTCTTGAAGTACACTGCTTCTCTCTTAATATGTCAGATTAAGTCCCACATGGAGGTATTTCAGGGAAGAATGTTGTCTCTTGCAAACTCCCAGTGTGTCAGCAGCTATTTCTGTACTGGGAGTTGCAGAGACCAAATGCAGGTTTGGTTTTGCTTTGCTCTGAAACTGCCCGAGGCTGCTGAGTGTGGGGGAGGCCAGGCGAGGTACTGTCACTGTTACCTGATAGCCGAGTAGTGGCCACACTCCAAGTGACAATTATTGCTTCCCTCTGTTTCCATTTGTATCTTTCTTCAGCACTTTCGCTGTGGTAGGCTAAGATTTATTGGTGCATTTATTTTTATATAGATATTGTGGGTGTAGGTAGACACACACAGAATAATTAAGTCTTTCTGTGCTTAAACTGTACTTCTTAAATTATTTTTTCTTGGTAGTCAGGAAACAGGACGTTGCATAGTGAACCCAGCAGGATATTAATATCATCAAAGGTATCCTAAAACTGTTAATGCTTTCATACTGCATTAGGAAGATCTTTTAATACATTAAAAAAGCCTCCTAGGGTAGGCTGGGTTTCAGAAAAAAATTGTTCTACACTGTTTTCAGATGTTCAGGACATTAAGATAGGAAACAAAATTCCAAGAGGTTTTTGTGTTCTAAACCAGTATTATGGTGTCCAAAAGAGCCACCAACTTCTCAGAACGCCTGAAGCATTAAAAATTATAGAGGATGTGTGTTCTAATGGGGTAATATTGTCACTTTGATATTAATTGTAATAAATATAACAAATTTATACATGTGTTGTATTTTGTTACTTGGGGGTTTCCCTTTTGCAGGCTATTCACATTGCTCCTTTACTCTGTGCATTATGAGTTCTGGTTGCTGCTTACTTTGTGTCATGTGTTATCCAGGGAAAATACTGGTGTACTGATGGCTCACTTTTCTTCAGTAGCCACCAAGTGTTTGTTAAGCATTCATTTTACATTAGTCAAGCCTGTGAAGTTATCCTGGAAATACATTTAAATTATTAATACATGACAGAAATCTGTTCTCCCTTTTGGTAGTCTGATCATGTGCATACCAACACATACCAAAGCATGCCAGGCCCTGCTTAAAGCACAGGGCTGGATCAGATGTCTTCCATATGTCCCTTCCAGCTCAAATTATCCTGTGATTTTTCATATAGATGAGCAGGAGATAAGGGATAACAGTGATGGTGATCCATGGCAGAAAGATCAATGGCATTAAATTAATTCCTGTGGAGGAAAAATGTAACAATAAGGAAGAGAGGTAGAAGGGTTGTACAGACAGGATCAGCTTCTTGCTCTGCCACCACCTTTGCAAATTGTAGACACAACTTCAAATAAAGCAGCTGATCTAGAAAAACGAAATGCAATATGAGTTGCATTAGGCTAACCCTGCAGTGTAGAATCCTGCCAAGGAAGGTGATCCCTGCTTTCAGCAGGTCTCTGCCTCTCCCTTGAGGATGAAATGGTGCTTGTGTGCTGAAGCGCACCAGGAATTGATCTGCCACAAGGCTGATAAGCTGCCACATAGTGTGATCTGTGGTGCAGTGGAAATGAGGAGGTGAAATGCTGCTGAGGCCCTTGTCAGGCACAGTTGTGTGTGTCACTCGGCCCAGGCTGTGTCAGCACCTTGTTGTTTTGAGGGTGCTCCTGTTCCTTGCTTGTGGTGCTGTGCTTGGAAGTAGGGGAAGCTTACAGTCTGTTAGGTCCTGGCTGCAACAATCCCTTTTGAATTTCAGTTCAGCTGACAGGATGTTTTGTGGAGAGGAGGGGGAGTGAAAGAAGCAGGACAGGAAGCAGTTCTTAACTCTCCAGCCCTTACTGTCTTTCTGTCAAGGCACATCTAATACTGTGTTTATTTGCTTAGGCCAGTGCTAATTGACCAGCCCAATGCCAGTGGTGGCAATCTTCCCTCACTGCTTAGATTTATTTTTGTATGATTCACAAAGATGTAAATAAATTATTGGCTCTGTGAGAAATTACAGCTCCTGGAATTGTATGGTTTATGCTCCAGCTCTCCATGAGGCAGTGTTTGTGCAGAGAAAAAGTTCCTCAGCAAAATGTGTAGCAGTGAGACTTTAAGCATCTTGCACATACTGAAAACAATAGTTCTAAGACCTGTGATTCTGTCTGGCAACTGACTTTTTGATTGATTAACCTGATTCCTGTCTGCTAAACGATTTTCTGGTGTTCCAGATACCAGGGAAGCTTCAAACAAGTGTAGAGTCTTAATGCTGATGAGAAAGGTGATTGTTACAGAACAGAAGGGTTTTTGCCAAACCCTGTCATGTCTCACTCCTAAGAAATGTGGTGCTGGTGCCCCAGTCCTTTTGGTGGTATCTGCTTGGTTTTTGACTTAGGGTGACTCTCTGCTCTATTTTTGGTTTGGGTTGACTATCATGAATGATGCAGAAGCAGCAGACACGGTGTGATTGTGCTGTAATGCAGGCTGGTATCTCAGTTCATGGCCTCAGATGGATAAATAACATTCCTGTGAAGCGCAATGTGGAATTCAGCTGTAGAAGGGAAAGCACTGAAGCTTTCAGATAGCAATAAGGGCTACATTTGCCTCTCACTGCTACTGATTTGGGCTTGGAAATGAGCTCTTAACCCTGGAGAGACTGAATTTTTCACTCCCAGGGGTGTAAGGTGAGAGCGTTTAAACTGGCCAATGGCAAGGGTTTAGACAAGTGTTTTGGAGTGTGTGTGCAGAAATGACTGTCTTGCACGCTGCCCTCAACAAGTGGCAAGGCAAATTCTCCTTCGTATCTGGAAGAAAAATCCATAAATGTATGTATAATTCCTGCAAGCTTCATCTAGGGTATTATTTTGCAAATAATGAGGTGTTGACCCTTTTACAAATGGATTTTGCAGTCCTTTTTTTGTTTTCCAGACATAGCTGTGCAAAGACCTTGGAAGGTTAGGAAATGCAGTGGTATCGTCTTTCATGTCTTGTCCTTAACTATAAATCTGAGGCTGCCTAGAGAAAGTGAACAGCTGTAGAAAGCAACTTAATTAATGTGGTGATCAAAGAGCAAACTTAATGTTTGTTTCTGCAGAAGTAAATTTTTTTTTCCTGGCTTGCATTAGCAAGCGTGAGGTGTTGCCTAGTTTGCCATTAACAGAGCACAATCCCTGGAACGCTGCAGGTTGGAAACAAAAGTTAGAGGTAGTAACATTGCCTCACCCTGACACAAGATACAGCAAGCAGAGTGCCTGGGCTCCAGCTCAGAGCTTGCCTGGCTCCTGGGACTTGGACAGGCTTTGTCTTTCTTTCTACTGCCTCGCTGGTGTGCCCTGTGAAAGAATTCAGGATATGGAAAACAAGACTGTTCCTCCTTGTTTTTTTGAAGACATGGTTATTTAAGCTGGGAACTGGGAATGGACCATTTTGTCTCATGGAATGTGACCATTTGCTTATTCCATAGTGATGTGTGGCTCAGACACCTATGTTTGGAATAGATGATGCTGTCAAGGCAAATTATTTTTCTGCTTGTGGCTTTCTTCTTAGACATAGAAAGATGAATGAGAGTAATTAACTTGCCATGTCCTTGAGTTTCTATTGTGGGGACTTCACTACAAAGATTACAGGAAATTTTATTCCAGCCTGAGCAGATTTAAATGCTGTACACTGATTTTTAAGTTCAGTATCAACGTGTGAAGAAGATTCAAAATATATTTCTCTGTGCTTTGGTTTAAATTAACATATCCATGTTTTCTTGGTTTTTATAGCTTCTTCAGCAGCTGAAGCGATTAATATGTGACCTCTGCAGATTATATAATCTTCCTCAGCATCCGGATGTTGAAATGCTAGATCAACCACTGCCAGCTGGACAGGTAAATGAAAAAGCTGGACACCTTCTTATGCCAATAATGGAGTTGTTTTTTTAACTCCAAGAAGCAAGATAATGGGAATGATTAAACCTTGTGTAAACCAGAACTGAGATATGATGTGCTTTTGTTATGGTGTCTTCAATCTGAATTTTGTTTGCAAAATCTGTTTAATAATGGTGTGATAATATTGCACAATTCCCTTTGAGGTTTCTGTATCACTGAAAGGTGTGTATGTGATACCAGTGCTGTCAAGTTTAATTCCCTCCTAAACACTGTTGAAGCCAATCTCTGTGCACTTGGCGTGCTTCCCAAACGTCCTTTTTCTGAAATATTTGGCTCTTTGTTGAGGAGTATGTGTTTCACAGTGTGCACTTGGATGAACTGTTGATGTTTTCCTTCTTCAGTCCCTTGCAGAGACATGGGATATCAAGGCCATATGTTTGGACAGGGAGGTGCCTCACTTACTTCTTGTGCACTTGAAAAATTAAGAATTGTAAAAGCCTGTGAGGTGTTCTTCTTAACCAAAATGTTTTGTATTGTGCTGAAAACAGACCTGGTAACTGACAGTAACTGTTCTTTTTTTGTATTTTTAATAAGATTGAGGTCTGCTTTTGCTTGTACACATGAAGATGACATGATTGCTAAAATACTCCTGTCGAGTAACAGATGGCTTTCCTGTGATGACAGTACTATAGTAATGACAAATAGCTTGCTTCATTTTTGGTCACGTGCCAGATTGTAATCCTATAGGTATTTTCTCTGAACCACCCACTCAGCAGTACAGCTGTAAGGCAATGGGCTGTGCTGTTAGGGTGTGGCTTTGTGAAGGGTCTCACATGTGCTGTGAAACTCAGAAACAATCTCATGGAAGGTTTCTTAGGCAGAAATGTCAGACATTTTCAAGTTAAATAAGAGGGGCCTTAGTAACTCTGCCCAAAGATTCATCTGGTCCCGTATACTGTCTAGAGCAGTGTCATTCCTTCTTTGCCAAAGGAATACTCCTGAGTATTTCTGCATCTCAGACTTTCTGAGCTTGGAGTGGTATCCTGAAAGATAAAGTCATAAAAATGAGCTCAATGTGTTGTTTTGATATTTCCTCAAATAGTCTAATAGCAGTGGCTACATGATGATACCAGTGGCTGCATGTAAGTTCTAGGTAGTGTGAGAATAAGAATCTTAAGTTCTAGAGGTCTGAAACTCGTTGAGTTTTTTCTTTCTAGGGGTGTAACATGTTGATGGATTCTAGTCAGAGCCATGATCTGATTGCACGGTTGAGCGATCCTGGGTTGTGACCCACTTGATGTGTTTGTTGCATTTGTCACTGTCTCAGAATAAGGATGTTCCTTATCTGAATCTAAAGTTTCTACTTATAACTTAATTGGAGTTAATTGAGACATTCTATTTTTGCTTCATGCAGAAGTCTCTTCACTGTCATACTCCAGGAAAATATCTTTATGCATCTTACCCTTATCTGCAAAGGGCTGAAGTTTAACATGTAACTTTTGCGTTTACTGCTTCTCTTTGAGAGTAGACTTGCTGATTTTGAAAGCAAGAAGCATGTGCAGAATTTATGCAGAACTTTCCTTGTTGTATTGCAGAATGGAACAACAGAAGAAGTTACATCAGAGGAGGAGGAGGAGGAAGATATGGGTGAAGTATGTCTATATATGAGATCGTTGTCCTAATCTAATAGAATTTTGCCATTTTGCTCTGCAATGTCTGGCTAATAGTTTAAACTAAACTGTAAAATGTAACCTCCCTGGAGTTCAACAGAAAAGATAATTAAAATTTGGATGTTTACCTGAATGTCAGCTTTCCCTTCAACCAGAAGACTAGTGAAATTTTCTTCTTAAACCTAGATCTCAGCTGTGAGGTACTTGGATACAGAGAATTGGACATCTGTTTGTGCTTTAGTCAAACAATACATAACGTTGTGTGCCAAATCAGTAAGTTTTTGCATTGTTAACTCCTATTTCAAGCAGCATGTGAACTGGCTCTGATGCAGTTGAAAGTGCCTCCCAAATTGAAGCAGACTGGCTAAGAGTAAATGGGTTTGCTGACTCATGAAATGGGTGAGCTAGATTTTGACTGTAACAAATTGAAGGAAATGGAAGGACATTGAAACAGACACACTGAACTTTTATGTCTCTGTCTGGCAACATGGTGCTCTCTTTAATAAGCTTTTTAGTTGTAAGAATCCTCCTTTTTACTTGCTTCTGCTACATGTTAGAATAGCTCCAAGATACTTGCTTTCTACACCACTACAGATTGCCTTATTATAGTAGAACTGTTCTTACTACTTCAGATTTAGATTTTTAATGAATGTGTAGTAAGAATGACCAACTCTCTCTGAATAGATGATCTTCCTATAGAAAAGATCTAAATGTTACCAAGTTCTTAAATTAATTTGAAGCAGCCTTTCTTATGCCATATTTAGCCTGATCCAGACTGTGTTTGCTGGAGCCGGTGTTTCTGTAAAGGTGGTGTCTCTCATATCCTGCTGCCACAAGGCTCTGGTTGCTTACAGACTGCTAGAGTAGCCTTTTGCATTCTGTTTGTGTTACTTTGTACAAAAAAGAAGTGCTCTGCCATTATTTATCAGCTGTCAAGGGGCATTGTGTGTGGCAGTGATATCTGCAACCCATAATCTAGTCCTGGTTCTAAATGGAGAAGCAGTTTACAATTCCTCTGCTTTACTATTGTAGAAACATGTGCATTTTGAAGAATATGCAGTCTAAAGTCTGTCTGTTACAGCTGAAGGAAACAGTCTTGTTAAAGGCACGTGTTTCTTGTTACGTAGGGCATCCTTAAATTTGAGTTTTCCTGCCATTCAAATGGATGGCACATAGAGAGCAGCTCCAGGTGTGGCAGAGCTCTGCATACTGGAGTATATCTGGTAGTTGTGTAACCAAAGCCTGCTGGTGTGGCTGCTGCAGTGCTTCTTTTTTCATGTCAAGGTATTCACATGCTTCCCCTCCTCTTCACAGCCAGCACTTGAATCACCTTCAGGCAGTTGTCTGAAGCTCAGAATGCTCCTCTGCAACAAGAAAAGCCCATCTCAGAATACAGAGTGGAGGGATTTTAGTGCCTTGGTCTAGAATGTAGAACCCAAGTGTTGGCTTGTGTGATCAGAATGCTTGACCACAGAATTATCTTATGTCCTGATTCCAAAATGATTGCATCTAATCTTTAGCTGAAATGTTAACCTTGAATAAAGTACACATAGTTTTCTAATATTTAACTTTCTTGAAGGGTTGCAGTAGCCCTGCCAGATATGTTAATCACTGCTTGTGAGAAGAATAGTATAGCTAGGATTCTAATTGTAAAAGTCTGCTTTTAGAAGCATCTTGGAGCCACCCTAGCTTGGGGTAGTGTTGGATTCTCTAGTCTGGTTTGTTACCTACTTCAGTGGGCTATTTCTCTACAATTCTATCTTCTTGTAGAGGCTGTGCTTGTTTCTGTGACCAGAAACATGCTGTGAATTTGGGTTTCATTTGTGTTATGAAGGCTCCCTGTATTTCAGTGGATATTCTGGCTGAGGGTGAAGTTAGACCAAAATAGAAATGGCATCCAACAATCACAAATCCATAGTGCTGTGCAGTATGTGACTGTACCCCACATGCCCTTGGAAAGGGTTTCATTGAATGAAGACCACAGTACAGTTATTTACAATTAACTTCTCTCTCCTGTAGGACATTGAAGATCTGGATCACTATGATATGAAGGAGGAGGAACCAGTTGATGGGAAGAAGTCTGAGGATGAAGGCATTGAAAAAGAGAACCTTGCAATCTTAGAAAAAATCAGAAAAAATCAAAGGCAAGATCACTTAAATGTGAGTTAATGATTCCATGCTTCTTTGCAATACTTCTGACTTTAAAACAGATGTTTTTCAGCAAAGAAAGCCCACTGCTGTGTACCTAGACATAAATTAACCTGTAGCTGACTGTTTAACTGCTCATCTCCAGAGGTATCCATGTGGTTGTCCCTCAGTTTCTTGCTTGGTGCCTTTGTTGCAAACATTAGTTCTTGCCGAATCAGCAGAATGCGTCTAGGCTGTGAGTGTGACTTCTGTTGCTGAACCCTTATTAAAGTAAAAAAACTAAAGCCATAATTAAAATTGCCTGTATTAAAAGTCATGACTGACTTAAAATGGTTCATTAATCTGTGCTTTAAATCCATTTTATGCATGAGTTTATTTTTCAGTAATAGCTGTGCCACCTGGAAATTACTGAAGAGTGGTGGATTGTTGTGCAGTTTTTTTATTGCCATGTGTAAAGCAGAGGGTCTTCAGCAGGTCTGGAGCTTTGCTGTCAGTTTTCTGAGTGATCTTGCCAGCAGGCAGTTATAGAAAAAGTACTTGTTGTCCAGAGGCTTAGAAGCATTCTGTCCCAAGTGCCAGGTTCCAGAGAGGCTTCTACTTCTCAAAGGTGCGTGTAGGAGGGTGTGATGATGTCATACAACCTTAATTTTATTTACCCTGACTCCCAAAGTAATCAAAGCTTTTGTTCCGTTGAGGCTTAAAATGTAGAAAATGTGAAATTTAATATTTCTGTTTGCAATCTGCTTCATCCAAAAGGTTTTAAAATTTTAACACTCAAACCTGATTGGCATTTCAGGGTGTAAAAGGAGGTAAATGTAAGGTCCCAGTCTGCTTTGGCTGTATAGCCAAGTCTGGGTTTGAGACTTGACTAACCATAAACACAATAGTCACTTGCTGGTTTTGTTTAAACTTGAATGTTCGCATTTTGAGAAGATGAGGTTTTGTGTGTTTCTGTGTGTATAACTCACTGCTAATAGTAAGGAGTCTTTAATTGTTAAAGAAAATACATCCTCTTGCAGCCTGAAAGGCATGGCCTGCTTTACAGTTATCTAAAATTTGGTAGAACAGAAAAAAGGTTTTTGTAGTGTCAGCGTTTTTCCTTGGTGCAGAAAGCCTCTTAAAAACTGCAGATTTTCTTTTGCTATCTGTTCTTTTCCCATTTGGCAAATACTGCCTTTCCTTTTGCTTTTTCCCTCCACGTTTAGTGGAGCTGAAATGAACACTGCTCGTTTTCTGTTTGACAACAGCAGATTCAACTTACATAATAGCTGTTTCTCATGCCAAGACACTCTCGTTGATGCTGGTGCATAAACAAGGTCAGCTGAGTACAGGGAACAGGGTATTCAACTGCTGCCGAGGAACTGTGGTATTTTTGTGGGTCACCAGAAATAGCTGTGCTGCTGAAATAATTTCTCCAAGGACTTGTGAGGGTTTACTCTTAGGTGCTGGAGAACCAAAAGCTATAGCTGTGCTACTGACCTAGGAAAGAGCTAACCCAGTAGCAATTTATTGGTCCTCCATGCTGCCAAAACAGAGGGCTTCTAATAGAGCATGTTAACTGTGCTCTGAGAGAGCAGAAGTTTGCTGAGTGTCCTAACACAAAGCAAAGTTTAAATCTGTACAGCCCTAACAACTGGGTTTCTTAGAGGACAGTATGAGTTTCACAAACTGAAATGCAGTGTCTGAACCTTGTGTCTTTTTTTACAGGAGCCCTGCAGCTTTTTGGGATACTTTGTTTCCTCAGCAGAGGCCAGTAAAACAAATCCATGCCATTTACATGCTGCTTGTTGGAAAAGGGAATGTGCAGCATAATATGGGACTTTGACTGGTGCCCAGTGTAGCCAGAAGAGAACTTTTCAGTTCCTTTCCATGTTCTTTGGCCCAAGTCCATGGGCTGTCCTCTCTCCCCTTGGCTGCAGTGCAGGCTGGAGTTACAGATCATGCTCAAAGCTTGTTCATGGGAAAGCAGTGCATGCCACCCCCATTCTCATTTATTCCTGATAGGTTGAAGACATTGTTCTGCTTCTCAAGATGTTGTTATAGGAGTTTTTAGGGTTTACGTGTGTTGTACAAGTTAAGAATGTGTATTTACTAATTTTGTAAATGAGTTCTGTCCTTGGCAGTAGCCTTAATCCCATTCTTCTTGCTGGCATCAGGAAATAAATTTGGCTTGTGGTACAGTATGTAACTTGGAGCAAGAATTAATCCTCCTCTTAACATTGTAATAACTTTAAAGAACCACTGCTTACCTGGAGTTAAAAAAAGGTCTTTGAACTGGAATCATTAACTTCAGATATTTAACAACTTGCTGCTGCTTGCTTTTCAGAGGTCTCTCTTCACATAGTCATTTTAGAGATTAATGCCTTTCTTATTTAGATAATGCTGTTAGCTTTTCCTGTTTCATACTGAGTAGTTTAAGCACTTCCCTTTAGAAGTCTCCAATGTCTCTGCTTTCATCTTCAGATTTTATGAAATCTAAGGTGTCATTTCTATTTTTAGTCTAATTCTTGAAGAAAGTATGAACCTACTTTAACTACCAGGAATGAATGTGCTTCTGCACAAATATGGAGAAAGTTAAGTGGCAATGGAACTTGTGTTCTTTAGCTCTTTTGGGGTAATTTTAGATTTCAGTGTATTATCTTGGTGAAGTTTTCATGTTTTGTTTCAGCAGGTAATTTTTGGTCTTGTGGCTAGATCTTCTGAGATGTATTGAGTGAGGAGGTTTCCTGTAGTGTTCTGATGTGTTCACAGTATTTTTCTGATCAGAAAACAAACAATCAGCACTTTGGATATAAAACTGCAGTGAAGTTCACCTCCTATTCCCTATAACTTGGGGAAGAGCAGGCTGTGGGTGCATTTTGAGGGTTGGAAGGGGAAAAAGAAACCCCTGATGTCTCTGTGGCCTTAGTACAGCAGGGCAATGGCAAGTGCTGGTCTGACTGCACCACGAGTTTCATGTTTCCAACAGTGCCTTGTCCTTGGGGGGAAGAGTTTGAGAACAGGACAGGCTTGTAGTGATGCATCTCGTGAATATTTTTCATGTCCAACAGTTTTGGCTGTGAGAATTCCTGCATCAGATATTTCTGTTATTTGCAGCTCTCAGCAACTGGCATGTTGTCAACAAAGATGTTTGCTTCTTGTAGCAGGGATTTCTCCAGCTTACCTGCTCATTGTTCTGGAGAGCCACAAAATATGCTAGTACAGGACAATTAAGTGAGACTTTTTGTGCCTATTTGATTACTTATTAGGAAAAAATAAGTCACTTGGGTCTGGTCTGACAGCTCATTTAGCTACTTCAGATGAAATGGCTTTGCCTTTCTGCTCTGGGCATCAGCCCTGTGTGACAGATACCCATCAGATCCCATGATTGACCACTTATGTCTGAGGCAGTTGCAACTATAAATCTTACTGCCACAATTTGAGAAATGGGAACTTTATCTCCCTTGGAGTGTCAAGTCCCACTTTTCCAGAAGGATACTGTTATTTATATCTGAGTTCAGTCTTTGAAATTATAACTTGCACGTAGTGAGTTATGGAAAAAGTTTTTAATTTTAGTATCACTGTAGTCAAAACTGACCTCAGTGCTCTGTATCGTGCAGTGGTGGGATGCAAGTCGTGCTCTCTTCTAAACTCCATTTCACAGTGGCCCCAAAACCCACAAGTGGTACCAGAATGAAGACGTGCTTCAGAGCAGCGGCGTTTGGTATTAGGCTTACCATCAGGTTTAGCTCTTTCCTTCCTCTTCAGGTTCCTTCAAGGGTAGTTCAGAGCACATAAAATAAGCTCCTGTGCTAAACTACTTAAGTTAAGCTTGCTATCCTCTTTCTCCTGATTGTAGATTACTGGTTTACAGTCCATCGATTCTTTAGAGTAGCAAGTGTAACTATATTTAGTGCTGCTATATGAGGAGTGGGCAGCTCAAGCAGAATCTCCTAGGGAAAAAAGGGTGAAAAACTCAGTTACAGATAAACTGTATTGAGGCTTGCTTACACACACTACAGCTGACTTCTTTAATACCACCTCCTTTATCAGCAGTTACAATGGCAGTCAAGGGGATGTGGGTGTGTTTACTTTGGTTTTTAAATACCTCCAGTACAGAAGATACTTACATTTTCATTTGCCAAGATGAGCTTCCAACATTATGTATAGAAATTCAATAGTTTAATTGGATGGAAATAGAAATGCAGTGAGAGAGGTAGTTTTCCACAGCAAGTCTTTGACCATGTAACTTGTCCTTAAATTAACCTGTATTTAGAGGTTGACAGTCTGTGAAAAGTGTAAGAGAATTCCTTCTTCCAGTAAGAAATACAGTGGAAGGGGCAAGGATCTGCACAGCTCTGCTCAGAAGAAAGCCAAAGTCTTGACACTTGTCTATGAAATCTCTTTCCTCCAGATTCATCATACTGATGAGTCTCAATCTTAACACTCACAAACCACAGCAGCTATACAAAGAATGGTGGTTAACATGGCTGTGTTAACTGGTTAAGTGGAAGGCTTCCTTTTCCAGCTAACCTGTAAATAGTGGCCATGAATAGTAGTAATATGCAGATATTGCATATAAACAACCTTTTTCCATAAAATTTCATACACTTGGTGTTTGAGAAATCCCTTTGTCTGATACTGCTCTACAGAGAGGGGCATTATAAATGTAGAAGTTACTTGACTGAAGCCCTGTCTTTATGTAGCTTTTGCTTAATCAGATGAAAGGAGTTGCCTGTTATTTGCATGTTTAATTACAAGGTTTATCCTTCATACCGGTCTGTTAAGAAAAACTAGTGGAATTTCAGAAATCTGCATAATTAAATCCAAAGGCCTATGAAAATCCAAAGGCCATTAAAGAAGTCTACAGATTCTAGTGTGAAGCCAAGTGTATTATTTGATACTACTGGATAGAGAAGACAGAGGACTAAGTGGAGGCTTTACCATCAAGTAACTGTTACTGATACTTCATTTTTATTGCAAAGTAATTTGGTCCTACAATTAAGACCTTGTAGAGTATAAAACATCACTGTGGACTTCAGGCAAACAGGGAGGATGTGTCAGGTATTAGGCAGTGGTCACAGCTGCTTCATAATCTTCCAGAAATAGCTTTTCTGACACTTCTGTCCAAAAAGGATGTGTTTATAGGTGTTCATAGTGTCTGGAAGAAAACTGAAGAAATAAGTGTCTTTGAATTTTTAGATGAAGTGAAAAAACAGCCTCATCCACTTACTCATTCAGTGATTGATACAGACAGGCTGAATTATTCTAGGTAGGTCTTTTTTATTTGATAGTGGGGCAGTTTTATTTTTGTTATGGTTTCTCCCCCCAGCCATGCTTATGAGCTCCATGTGTTAGCCTGTATTTCAGTGGCAATAACTGAAGAACAGGAGCAGAAAGGAACTGCAAAGGTCCAATGGAATAATTTACCCTTGGGAAGCAGACTGATGGTGGAAGCCCAAATGTCACAGGATCAGGATTTGGGGTGGAAACTGCCTTGGCTCATTTGGAGTCCTCGTTCCTATTCTGTATTTTAAGTCTTACAATGTCATTTCTTATCTCTCTATTTTTCAGAACTCTTGAACCTAAAGTGGTATTTTGGGTGGGATATATAAGCTGAGTAATCACATAACATATAAAAAAATTGTGTTTTAAGTTTTCTCTCACTTAGAGCTCAGAGTACAGAGAACTCTTTGAGTACAGAACTGATCTCTAAAAGAACAGAAGAGATTTTGCCCTGGTTGCACAAATCACAAGAACTATGATAAGTCACAAGAAATATTTTGTATTTTAAGGTTTATTTATCTTCGTCTTACTCTGCGTAGATGTTGATTTTTTTTTTTCACTCAATTGCAATAAATATTGCTTTTGTTTCACGTTTTCTAAATTCATTGGTTGGTCTTATTCCTTTGGAAGCTGTTCTGGAGTGGATACTTCCTAACTCCTGTGCCTTTTTCAATGACCAAATAAAAATACACCTCTGAGAATGCAATAAAACCTGATGTGTAGAAGCTTGTCCTTAGGATTAGGCTTACTCTTCTTCCCAGTGTGTAAAAGCAGAATGTAAAATGAAATATTTCACTCTGAGATGTACTGTGCATCCATCGTGGGAATTAAAATGCCAAAGGTTTATGTCCTTTACAGAAAAATACCTGTCGTACGTTGACTAAACAGTTTGCATCACCTGTAGCATTTAGTAGTATATATTACTGTGCTTCTTTAGAGGGAGGGCCTTGTTTCTGTGGAGTAGACTTTGCTCACTGGAATATTTAAAAATATTCTTTTCTGAAACCTAATTGTCATACAGAAACTAATATATTGCTAATACCTTCTAGTTAGTATAACTTTGTAATGTAAAGCTGTAAATATTGTAATGTAAATAGTAGATATTACTTTTCACTTATTTGGAATTTTTTGTTTGTTTCAGGGTGCAGTCTCTGGGTCAGTTCAGGCTTCAGATCGACTTATGAAAGAGCTCAGGGATATATATAGATCACAGAGTTATAAAACAGGTAAAATGTGTCAGATTTCCCTTGTTAATATATGCTTTAAATTAATTCTCTTAGGAAATACTTCCTGATAACTTCTGTGTTTTGTTGTCCTGTGTTTGTATATACATGCATGTTTGTGTGTGCACAAATGTAAAAATACATAGATTCATGATATATACTCTTATTACATAAAATAGTTTATTTGTGGAGAAAAATCAGAATATATTCCTTGGGATAATGGTGTGAGTTACAGTGGAAAACAAGCTTGTATTTTAAATTAGTTCGAGAAATGACCAGTAATTATCTTCAGGTAGTGGATGGCTGTTTCATTTATTCCTTACATAGCTGTAGCTAAACTAGCTCAGCAAAGGATTCAGCATATTGAATTGTCTGAGTGTTACCATATGAGAAATAGAAATGGCATCGTTTTGAGCAAGTTGTATTCCTCTAGGTCTGCCAAATAGACAACTCCATCACTACAGCCAGGTATGAGACCCTGGTGCAGGCCAGGATGGAAACAGGAGGAATGCCTAATTAGAGAGTCAGTATAAACTTAAATACTCTCTCACTTTTCTGAACTTGTGCCCATATTTATTTCTAGTGTACTTAAATCTCACTTGACAGTGCCATTTTAATTGTGTGTAAAAGAACAGAGGTGAAGAGACAATAAGTTCCTATTTTGATTTGTCATATTTAACATTTAGGTCAGTTGTTTCATGCATGGAAGTGCTGGGGACAGTGGTAAAATGTGTGGGGTATAAATCTGATGAGGTAACCGAGTGTTGATTTAATGCAACCTCCTTCTTTTAGCTTTGTTGCAACTGGGTGCTTTGCCCATGTGCCCCAATCACCACCTATCCAGGAAGGAATGGGTTAGTGGGGCTAGGGAGGAGCTAGAAGCAGGTCTGTGTGAGGTCATGGGAGATGCTTTACTGCCTGGTTTTGACCTTCAGGGTTTGTTTTGGTGATTAGAGCTGAGGGTGGCTCTAACAAAGCAGGCTGTAAAGGCTGCTGTGGGGTGCTCAGTCATGTGGTGGAGTCAGCCAGGGCCCCCTGTGTAGGTGTGGTTTGAGGGGAGGGTTTAGGCTCTCTAATAATGTCATTTCTTGGCTTCAGATAAACAAGTCTTAACGAGTTGCAAAAGGCTGATCTCGATGTAGGAAAGTGTACACTAAGTTGTGAGGAAGATCAAATCTTGCAGAAATTTGAGGTTCTAAAGGGTGAATGCAGTAACTTAGAGCTTATGACTTTGGAAATACGTAAAAATACTGCAGCTGGATGTCTCATGTTAATCTCTAAAACATGGGAATGAAGTAGTGTCAAGTGGAGGTTGACACTGCGAAGATGATGGGAATTCTGCTTTGAAACACCATCCTACACATTTATTACTTTTTGCCAGTAAATTGATGCTGTTTGTTATAAAACATACCTAGATTCATTCCTTATGGTTTCATTTATTCTTCGGCCTTGAGTGAATTTGTTCTCAGTTCTTTTCATTTACACAAAACTCCTGCTTTCATAGCCTAGTTCTGCCTTTTTTAGCTAACTGTCACCATGTGCACAGGCTGTGGCAGATAATTGGCTTTTTTAATGTCATTTTTGTTTGGAGTACTTGCCCCATGGTCCATTTTACCCTAAATTTAATTTCTTCCTAGTAATGCACAAAAGGTACTATAGTGAAACTTCCAAGTTCTGGTAACTGTTGCAAGGCAATTTAATGCTGTTTTCATTTCTTTGTAAGACAGGCCAGAAAGGCTAAGGCTGATTTTTAGTTAGGTAAGGATCACTTTATTTAGTTTGTGTGAGGTTACATGTTTTTGGGACTGACAGTAGGACAGCACTGGGGGTTCTGAAGTGAATAATACTTAGAGCAATAGTCTTTTATATTTTTTTCTTTTCTATTAGACTGTTTTATAAAGTACTATTAAAAGAGTGGCTTCAATTGTAGGTGTGCATTCAAGGTAGTATCTATTTTAGAAACTAATTTCCTTTATCACATGAAGCAATGCTGCTGGAGTTCAAGCCAAAGATTACGAGCTTGCACTCAACAGCAAAGTTGCTCATCTACCTGGGAAATCTAGGGGAAGAATTGCCCTTAAAGAAACAAAGTAATTTTCTGTACAAACTGACAGAAGCAAACAATACTCCAGCAAATTAAGATACTCTGTTGTGAATTAGGCAGTTTCATTAATCTGTTCAGATAATGAGAGCCACAAGTCCTGCAAAGCAAGATTATCTCATTTCCATTTCTTAGACTGGAGATTCATAAAGGACTTGATATAATTTAGGGGATTGGGAAAGGAGGGCAAGAAACAAAGAATTTGGGGATATTAAATGAGATCTTTTCTGTTTGTGTCTTTAGCAACTGTTTTATTCATATATAGTTCATATAGACTTCAGTTCACTGTTTTTATCCAAAGACACTATGGGATTTACTTTTTGATATAATAACGTTACCCTAAGTAAGATGTTGCCTCAGTTTTGAAAGGAATTGTTTTCCTTTCTACATTCCAATATCTTACTTTTTTGCTTGCTTCATGGTTCTGTGGGTTTCTTTTTACTTGATCACCTTTGAGTAATAAAAACTCTTGTGTTTAAGCAAGAGGAACTTACCTTGACTCCTTTCCTAAATTAAGGACTTCTCAAAAACTGCTATTAATAAGTTAAATTCTTCTTGACAGGAACATTTTTCCTCTTACTGTCAAAATTACAAAAAAAAGCATTTAAATTACTTCCAAATAACGTCTCTTGATTATTCAGAAAACCCCAAACAAAACCCTCCCTTTAACTCTGGGTAGTGTTGTTAAGTAGCTTCTGTATCAACACACGCAGTTCCCCTGCTGCTGTTGATGGAGAGAGACAGATGCTGTTTGTCTCAGAGCTTGGCTGCTTGAAAGGCTGCTGGAGTGTCTTGCACTGGTGTTCAGGCTCAGTCCTGAGCTGAGCCTGTCTCTCTGAAGAACCCTCCTGCAGCTTCTGGCTTAGGTGCAGCACAGCTCCTCAGAGTTCAGCTCTTGCTGCTGGTGAAGCTGGCAGTGTGTGGGCCTTGGAGCTGAAGGACTGGGACAGGAGCTGTGGCTAAGAACAGGAGGCCCAGGATGATGGGAGGAGGGCAGGAGTGGGGCTGGAGGCTTAGTGCATGAACAAAGGGATGGAAGTTCTCATCTTCCGTTGTTAGCACGGTGTCTGGAGCCTTACTGTAACTTAGGGACTTGTCTCTAGTAAGTATTCTTTGCTCCCATTTGGATGCAGGTGGAAGAAAATATTCTGGATACAACAGTGGAATAGATTTGTCATTAATGGGAGTCGACAATGAGCAGAGCTCTGAATGTCAACTCTTTTGTTGTTACATCAGGGCAGTACAAATTGAAATTCTTACAGTTTGTGACTTACACAAAGGTCAGTTCAGAAAATAGTGTGCTTGGATCTGGGGAATTGGAGAAAGGCCTTAATAGCTCCTTTAGCTGATCCTCAAACAGAGAGCTGTCATGTGTCTGAAGTAGCTGCTGATTAAAAGGGGCATGGATAGCACAGTGAGTATGTATTCAGGCCTATATTGTTACTCTAGACATGGAAAAACTAGAAATTGTGCTCTTGGCTGCAGTACCCCCTTGTTAGTGGCACTTAGTAAGGAGAAACAAGCATGGGTGCTTTAACTTGTGTGCCAGGTTTTGAAATGCCGTAGAAATAAAGGTGTCTGGACAGTTTGAAATGTCATCTATACTCCAAGTACTAATGCTTGTAAGTTTCAACTGCAAGATTATTTTTATGCTAGAATGATAAAACTCAGAAATTAATACCCCCCCATTCCTTGGGTAGAATGTGGTGACTACAATCTGGTGGTTGTTTTGCCTTCAGAAATCCTAAGCAGGTTTCTTATTTGCATATGGCTTCCAAATAATGAGGTCAGCAGCAAAGATGCTGTTAAATATTAGGCCAGGTAATGAGTTTAATAATAGTGGGTTAGTCTATATGCATGAATATTCTGTGAAAGAAGAGGTTTAACTTTTGTACATGACTGATACCGTGCTCCAAGTCTTGTCTGGTGGTTAAAGATTTATTGCTTTTTCCAGAGCTGCTTGTGAATTTATGCAGAGAGGAAGCTTTGAATATACAAGAAAATAGCAGATAATTTCCATCCCTCTCTGGGAGTGAAATGCACAACTGTTGTTTAACATGCTTAAAACAAACAGGCTGCTGGAAGTCACCAGCTGGCTCCCACAGACCATTTCATTCTTCAGATGCATCTTTCTGGCTTCCTCAGTCAGCTGCTGGGAGTGTGCTTCATCCACTGCAGTATCTCCTCTTCTTGGAGTTTCTACTGCATACACTGTCCCAGGTGCTGTCCTGGTCTCTCTGTACTGATGAGAACCTCTGAAACACAAGGTTGCACACACACACTGTCTTGTGACATGTCATAAAAACATGTTGGTAGTGTACTGGGTGTAAAATACAGTGAGTAATAAGCAAGCTGGAGTTCTGGTTGTGGAAGGTTTGAAGGTGAAATGGTTAAGTATCAGAAAAAATTTGGATTAATGTGGAATTTCTTAATGGAAGTGAAACCACTTTTTCCTTCTAGTTGCTCAAAGTGCATCTGCTGCTGGAGGAAGGACGTTGCCTCAGTATCCTACCCATTGCCTACACCTGCTGACAGTATTCATATTTAAAAGCAAAGAATGTTTTTTCTAAGTTTTCTATCTACACTTTTAGTGCCTAAATAATTCCATCTAATATTTCTACAGGGATATATTCAGTGGAACTGGTAAATGACAGCTTGTATGAATGGCATGTTAAGCTTCTCAAGTAAGTTAAAGTTTTTACATGTTCTGAACAATCTGTTTTATTATTGCAGGAGAGATTCTTTTGATAAATGAGTCTCTCTAGCTAGAGCATATAAAATAGTGTGTTAGAATAGTAGTAGCAGTAATGGTAATTGTAGCCACTAAGTAGGGGCTGTAATTCTGATACATAGAGATGTGTAGAGATGGAACTGTAGTAATTCAGCTGGCAAAAAGACAGACCTGCTTTTCACTGCCAACACTGTGTGTATTGCATTAACTGTCATGACTGTTCAATTCTAAAACTCCAAAATATGCAGCCTTAAATGATGAAATTTTTTTTCAAGAACTTTTGCATTATTTTATTTGTTTTTAATTACAGGAAAATCCAGCTTCTAGTTTCATTTAAGCTGTAGGAAAGAACAGAACTGAGTGTCATTAGTTGTTTGTATCTACACATAGGCCTGACACTTTTAGTTATCATATAAGTGTGGGTTATATAATTATATGTACCTTGTCTTCTGTCATTGCCTAGTACACCAAGTGAAAAAGCAGTATACATAACTCACCTTGCTACATCCATAGTCAAATAACTTTAATCCTAGAGCTGTTAGAGTGAAATTATTTCTGGTAAGAGGATCATCTGCTGTCGTCCCTGTACAGTACCCTAAAGAAAGGAAGAGCCTACCCAAACTGTGCTTGGGTGGCTGCAACATCTGGCAGTGGATGAAAGAACTTCTGTGGGTTCAGAAATGTCCTGGGGGACAGGGGTAAGAACAGAGGCTGTCCCAGCACATAGTTGACCTGCCTGAAGGAATTGTTGCCTTGTCCTAGGGGTGAGACTTGTGCAAACTGGGTCACCAGCTGCTGAATAGTTGTTTCCTTCTTAGTGTAATCATGGGCATGTGAAGGTTTTGAGGCTGAAAATGGCAGGAATGACACATCAAAGAAATCTGTGTCACATTATTGAAGGCCTTTCCTATCAAGTGTTTCTGTAACCAAGTGCTCAAACCATGTGCAGTCATTTGAAACCTCTGTTCAAGTGCTCAAGTCTCATTTTCTGTCTTCAGAAAAGAGGAAGTGGAGTACATGCAGCAAATGCCTTCCAGAATGTATAAGGGAAGAAGTGTTGTGTTTGTTCATTGCAGCAAAAAGTGTCTGGAAACAAATGCACTGTGTGCAGAGTAGCTGAGGGGTAGATGTCAGAGGAAAGAGCCTGTGTGAGGAAGGACCAGTGTTGTTACTAGAACAAGTCCCTGTGAGCTGGCCCACCAAAAGCTATGGCTTGAAATGAGAGGTTCCTAAGGACTGGCAGATTTTTTTTTTCTGAAATAACTTCACACTGGTAGGATAGGGACAAACTGCCCAAGGAGTTCTGAAATGAGATCTAATAACTTTGTAGCTTCAGCTGTAGCAGGAGATTAGATTTAATGGCCTTTCAGTCCCTTTAACATCTGCTTTTGGCTTGCTGCAGATGTTTTTGACTAGTCTCTTCTGTCTAAAAGCTGATGGGCTGTCAGAGCTTGGTGGGATTAACCCAGTAGTGTCTGAATTAATGGCCAGGCTGCTCACCACCAGCATTTTGGAACAAACAGTTGTTGAAATTCTGCTGAGCAGAAGCTGCTGGCTTTAGTACTTCTGCTGATGCAGATTACTTTTAACAGCTGATGCAGAACTACAGTTACATATTCCATAAAGGATTCACTATGTGCTGAAAACTAGATGACTACAGTCTTCCTGTTTTTCTCCCTCTTATTTGAACACAACTGAACTGAAAGAGAATTCAAATTGCTCTTTTCAAATAAACAGCTTATTTTGTGCTGTGTTTAAGCAATACTTGATAGCATTGGGAATGTAGTACGTTGCAGCAAGTTTTCACACTGATCTCATGGCAAAGTTTTCACTTGGTAAAAGTGCAAGAATTTTCTACATTTCACCTTAAACTACAATTTGTCAACTACAAATACATAAAGGAAGTCTTTAAGAGGAATTACAGTTTACATGTATTGAAAATATTAACTTCATCCAAGATCTCCCCCCATACTGCTTTTTATAGGGTTGATCCTGATAGCCCATTGCATAGTGATCTTCAGGTCTTAAAAGAAAAAGAAGGTGTAGAATACATTTTACTCAACTTCTCTTTTAAGGTAAGTGTCTATGGGATGAAAAGCTGCAATTAAAATTGGAGCTTACTATCAAAAGTGACTGAAATGACCCTCAGCTGTTACTTGGGTAATAATGGATCTGTAGCATTAAAAAAGGTGGGGGAGGGGAGGAAAAAAAATAAAACTAACTTTTTCAGCACTGAAGCTTTGGCATTGAAAGCAAAAAAATGCTTTTTAGCCAGTACTATGGAAAGGGAATTTTTACAGAACTGAAAAATAGTATTTCACATCTGATTTGACAAATGAGGCTATTGAAATTCTTTCTGGTTGGGCAGCAATGTCACAGTATTTTCCTTAACCTGTTACTTTATTATTCTATTCAGGATAACTTCCCTTTTGATCCTCCCTTTGTGCGAGTGGTGTCTCCTGTGCTCACGGGAGGGTAGGTTTGAGTTGCCTTGCAGAAATCCTGCTTTGTGGTGAAAATGTTACAACTTGAAAAACTCTGTGCTTGCCATAATGTGTAAGAACTGACCTCTGGGGGGATTAACACAGCTGTTCCTTCTGTTGTAGGGTGGTTTGGGTTGGTGCTTTGAATGGGTCTTGATCCCTGTGTTGCCTTAAGTTTGCTGTAAAGTCTTAACTGTCCCTCTCTTACTGGTAATACTGCCATAAAGTTTTTGTTTAAAAATTCCTCAAATGCTAATCCAAACCCACTAAATTTAATTGAAAACATGCTCCAAATATCATCTAAAGCATGCTTGAAGTGCTGTCTGTGGCACTTGTATATGTCCATGGAGAGACAATTAAATTCACCTTCCAAGGCTTTTATGCATCTCCTGGTGACAGAAAATGATACCTGCATTTGAAAATGCAGTCTGTGGTATCTGGTGCTGATTCTGATTTGAAGTGAATTGCCATATATTCTTCTTGAATTCAGTAAGTGGTTTGTGCAGTTAAATAGGGTTCATGAGGGATGCTGCTATCTCAAAACAAAACAAGCAGACCCAAATACCAGAAAATTCATTGGATTCTAATTTGATTGTACTCAGACTTCTTTTCAGAATGAAAAAAGGATGGCTTTTCATTGGTTGTTTTGCTCTGAATGTCATATGGATGTATGAGGTTTAAATGTCTTGATCATAGAGGAGAATACATTATGGCAGTTGTAAATTCTCTTCCCTCAGTCCAGGTTTTGTCATGCTCAGATGTTCTGATGAGTCCCAGTCAGCACAATGGATCAAGTGTTTTTGAAATTTAAAAAAGGTATTTACAGGACAAGAGCAAGAAAAGATCTGGTTATCTCATATGATTTAGAAGTGCACCTACATTGTTTGAAATGGTGCTAAACTTCTCTCCAGAATTGAATTTTGATGCTTTCTTTTAGCTACACATCAGCACTATGTATATGTAGAGTAGCTATAAAAAGTAACTTTCCTTTTTCCATGGTCTCTGCAGACCAGCTCAGTCATTGTTTTAAACTAAGTCTAGTTAGCAAACAACTCTTTTTTTTTTTTTTTGGTCTCAAAGTGCTAATTTTCTTTGCTTAAGTATAACACAGCTAACTAGTTAGAGTATATTCCTGGTTAAAGGGCATTTCAGCTGTATGAACAAAGAATAGAACAAACAGCCTGGCAAGAGCTTGAAGTGCTGTGAGCACTTGCATCTTTTTACTAACTGCTGTCAAGTGTATTTTCTTTCACATTTGTTTCTAGGTATGTCCTAGGTGGAGGTGCATTATGCATGGAACTTCTTACTAAACAGGTGAATATGAGCTCTGTTATCTGGATAATAAAACATGCCTAAAAATAATGAAAATAGGTGCTTCCTATGAGTTGAAGAATCCCTGTATGGAGTACAATACACACTCCAAAAGAAACACGGTGGAATTAAACCTCAGTCCCACAAGATTTTCCTCACTGATCTTGTTTGAGATCTTTTCTGCCTTGGATGGCTCACAAGAGATGTGAGGAAGAGGCAGGAAGCATGAGCATGTCAGCTTGGAGCTCTCAGAATTTCTGTGAGGAAGGCAGTGTGAAGAGTGAGTTCTGAGAAGCAAGACATGTTTTATTTTCTAGAGGCCTCTTCAACTGCATAAAGTCAGCTCTGGAGAAGTGAGGAATACAGACAATTATAGTCATAGATGATTCGTGTAGACAGAATGATTTTCTCTTTAAAATAAGTAAATGAATGAAGTAACTTGCAGGCTCTGGAAGGTAAAGCAATTCCAGAGATGAGCAGAATTCTTACAGCTTACTCAAATGGCTTTATTAGAGATCAGTCTTTTCTGCTTCTTGGTAAAAGGAGTTGTAATTTCTGTTGTGACATTGCTGAAAATGTTGTAAGAATGGAGCTTTTTGGTTTCTGTCTTGCTGTATTTTGGAAATGTGATTCAGCCTTTTCTTCTTTTGAGTTCTTAGTACTAGGACTGTATATAATTTTATAGATTTTCTGTGGAAAATAAAAGTTAACTGAAAAGAAGTAGTTAAAACTGGAATGCAGGAAAAAAAAATCCCGAAGCACACATTCCAAAATAGATTTGCAAGGTGAGCACAAGAAGCAGGTACATGTTGTATGTTAATATTCCTTTCCTCCTCCAGGGCTGGAGCAGTGCCTACTCAATAGAATCAGTCATCATGCAGATCAATGCCACTTTAGTCAAAGGAAAAGCCAGAGTACAGTTTGGAGCCAATAAGGTAAATATGCTGTATTTATCAATTACACAAATCACTGTTGGGCTTCCATTTCCTTGCTGACTCACATAGAAGATACTTAATGACAGAATTGCTGTTGCAAATATATATGTATTTTGAATTGTCTGATGCCTGTATGAGTATTTTATTGGCAATGAAAATGGTTTTTATGTAAATTCAAACATGTGAGGTGGATAAAGCCTTGGGATGGGCAGGGCAGGCTTTTGTTATCTGTGTATTGGCAAGGGAGGGAGAGAAGGAGGATCAGAATTGGGAGGATTCGGAATTTCTGGCTCTGGGAAGGGAATCTTGAAAGCCAGGAATGTTCTAACATTGTGCATGAACTTTATTTTTAAGCCCACTGTAGAATTTCCTTGTGACCTGTTTTTGAGTCTTGCATGTCTACATGCAGATTTTTATGATAGTTTTTTCTCCTTTCAGAATCAATATAATCTAGCAAGAGCACAGCAGTCCTATAAGTCACTAGTACAAATACATGAGAAAAATGGTACGTATATTCTTGCCACTTTGTTCTTGTCTGCTCAGCACCCTGGGAATTGGTGTTTGGCCACAGAGAAACTGAAATGACAAAGTGTCTTATTTTGGCTTGGGAAGACCATAAATGTTTCTTCTTCTCTTCTTCTTGCACTAGAAAAACAGTGGTGCTTAAATAACTTGACTGTAATCACTGCAACTTTTTCAGCTTACCTGAATGTTGGTGTGTGTTCCTGCTGCTTCTTGAAAGGCAGCTCTGTTTCATTTTCAGGCAGTTGATCTAGGAACTTCATTGTCACTGTAGCTTTAAAGACTCTTTAATATTGGTGAAGTATTTGCTGGAAGTTTATCTCTTTCCCTGAAAGATTGTTTCAGTGTCAAGAACCTAGTGGAAATAATCGTTAAGGATGAGAGATAGTGGGGGAAAAAAGACCTGAGACTAAAACATACAAGAAGTCAAAGTGAGGTGTACTAGCTGGGAAACTGTACAGTAGAACAGGGAGATGCCTGCTTTGGTTTGGGCTTTTTAACTCTATTTAAAGTTTCTCTGCTGCAGAAAACTAGTGTACAAGTGCTTCAGGTATAATTGAATTTACTGTGGCAGCATGAGGAGCCTGAGGCTTTAAAAGGTTTAAGTTGCTTACATGTTACATAAAGGTAGTCAGCAGAATTAGTACCCTGGTCTTGTGATGGGGGAGTCAGTGCAGTTACATTTCCATCATGTTCTGTGCTCTGGGTTGGACGCAGTGTCCTCCAGGAATTCAGGTTATTGTGAATGTTTGTGTGACTGCAGTGAGCCCCTCAGCTTCCCTGCTGCTAACACAGAACATAACACCTGTACTCTGGGGAGGAAGATCAAAGATAATGACTTTAACATGCTCTCCAATTTTACAGTATTTTGATCTTGCCGTTAACTGAGCCTTTTGCTCTTTTAGTTTGCTACAAAACCAGAGTGGCTGTTTACTTGTATGTGCTACAAGTGATCAGTCCTGCCTCAGGAGCTGTACACAAAGTATTCACAGTACTCAATGCTGCTGTGAAAGGTGTCTTGAGCTTAGAGCTGCTATGTGCTCTCTGGGACAGCACAAATAGGCCTTGTAGACACTCTACACACATTGAGAGGAAATGCTACAGGACAGGCTGGGAGAATTAAGATTGGAGCTCTGGAGGTCTCTAGAAAAAGCAGTGCACACTTGATCAGGTATGATTCAGCTGCTAAACATGCCACATTATGTTAGGAGACTAGTTATTCAACTGACATTTCTGAGCTTATCACTACAGTAAGATTTGCAGAAGTAGGATAAACCATTCAGTTGCTTGTGCATGCCTAACTGCAGAACACAAAATAGGATTTATGTAAGTGTCCCAGTGCAGTCATGTTTGTATGTCTGTGTTTTAGGTAGCTTGAAGACTTGGGGATTTTACCTCTCATCTATTAAGTTTGGTTACAGCAATGTTCTTTCTTCAGCAGCTTCCTCTTGCTGGTGTTCAGCTTGTCCAGCTCAAGATAAATGCTGCCACAGAAATCCATGTGTGCACACCCAAATACCGGGTCTGATCCTGGAATGTGCCACTTGGTTTGTCTCCCACTGCTGACTACTTGCATTTAGGGCACTGGGTCTTGCTGAGCTGGCCTGCTTTAAGAGGGAAGGAATGAGCCAGGTTAAGCTTCCATCTCACACAGGTGGAGAGTAGGATGGTCTGGACACAGCAATGTTGGTTCCTAACATGTCTCTGTTCTCCACAGGCTGGTACACTCCTCCTAAAGAAGATGGCTAATGCTGAGGACTGGTGTATACCTGGACCAATGTCAACAAAACAAGCTCTTTTTTATGTTTTCCAACACACAGACTCAAGCTATGAGTGCCCCTATAACAGCTGTACTGAGGACTTTAGCTATTAGATAAGTTAGTGGATAATCTGTCAACTGACACGTACAGTATAAGTTACAGCCTTACCATTCCGCTCTTCTTAGGCATCTGGACTGAGCAGTTTGGGCCTTTACCGTATTTGTTCTTATGGATTAAGCAGATTTGGGCCATGCCCTCCCTTCTCCCTTTTTTATTTGAAAGCATAAGCTCTCCCTGCAGCAGGCTATCGACTTACTAAAGATCATACAATAGAAGTGAGTTGTTCACACACTTCTGTGTATTTCTTACTTTTTGCAAAATGCAGACTGCAGAGACTTGCATTGTATTGTTTCATTTAAAGCCAAGAAGTTTAATACATTGTTTAATACTGTTTTAGGAAATGTCAGGTCTTGCAAATCACAGTAGTTTTTCTGGTCTAAAATGACAGCGTTTGTAGTATTTTCCAAATTAATGATATAGGAAAAATACATGTATGTTAAGTCATTAAACATTTTTCATGGCTGTATGAGAATATGAACTGTTTATTGGAAAAGATGCTATTTGTTTAGATTATCTTAAATTTTTTTGTTTGGATTTTTCTTTTTTATTCGTTTTTTTTGTTTTTATGCAGAGCAAGGCTGTGCCAATAAAACCTTGTAACTAGTCACTTCCACTGGGGCATCAGAACTTGTTGGGCTGTTCCTGCTACTTGTTGGCTCAACCTCCTTAACAAGAAGAGCCACAGTATGAAGCTTGAAGTTATTTAAAATACTAAAAACCTTTTTAGGTGTTCCATTTTATTAACGGGTTGTTGCAATCATTTCTAAACTAATGAACTTATAAAGTGATTGGCACAAATTGAGATGAAAGTCCTTGAATGAAAAATTTTTATATAAAAGCTACAATAAAGTACAAAAACATGTCATCCAATTCCGAAGCGTAAGAAATGCTGCCATAGTCATGACGGTGATTTTGTTATTGAAAGACTAATGGGAACTGTTCTTTCTTTATTAGGAGATGAATCTGGGTCTGTATACTTACACAATTTCATTGCCTTACCAGAATCGACTCTATTTTGGTTGTAGTACTAGTCCTTAGGCCTGTGCACCCCTCGGGGCGGAGCGAAGGGTGTGTTCCACGGATTTAAGCACTTTCAGAAGTGCAGAAGCATGTTTTTATGTTGTTTTTTTTAGTTGACTATCGAACTTGTGCTCTTTTCTCTATCAGGCGCCCGCGGGTCCTTGTGCATTTGCTTCTAGATCCAGTTTTTAGCTCGAAAGAAACGATGGGAGACGTTTGGCACCGCTCCCAGTGCGTGTTTCCCCGGCGCGGTGGGCGAGCGCCGGGGCTGTGCTGCTGTCCCGGCACGGCGGGGCTGGGGGCGGCCCCGGCCTCCGCCCTGCGGCGCATGCTTCGGTTTGGGTTCCATTTCTTCTGGCAGAGTTCCTTGGCAATGTACAGTAATTTGTAAACTTGCATCAAGTTTATGAATAAAAAGCATTTTACGAAGCGCTGTGTCCGTGCTGGCGCCTGGGGCGCGAGGGGAAGGGGGGAGGTGAGAGCGGCGGGGGGTCCTCCCCGCCGCTAGGCGGCGCTAGTGTGGTGGGTGTGCCCGTGCGCGCTTACCGGAAGTCGCCTCCAGGCGCGGCGGCGCGCGGGTGACGCAGGGCGCCGGGGCCGGGGAGGCGGCGGGGCCATGGAGTCTGCGGCCAAGGGCGGCTACGTCCTCGCCAATCTCGCCGAGGTGGTGGAGCGCGTCCTCGGCTTCCTGCCCACCAAGGCGCTGCTGCGCGCCGCCTGGTAAGGGCCGGGGCCGTGGGTTGCGCGGCGGCTGGCTCCGATTTGTGGGGGCGGTGCGGCCGACGCGTCCGTGTTGTGTTATGTTGCAGCGTGTGCCGGCTATGGAGGGAGTGTGCCCGGCGGACGCTGCGGACGCGGCAGCGAATCGCGTGGGTGTCGGCGCTGGAGCCGGGCCCCGCCGAGAACCACGCGCTGGTGCGCGCGCTGGCCCGCGAGCTCGAGGTGAGGGGGCGCCTGAGGGGCGCGAGCTCGGTGCCTTCGTTTAAACCCTGAACGCGCTTCTTCCAGCCGCCCGGCACAAGGGACGTGTTCGGAGGCGTGGGTGGTTTTGACAGCTCAAGTGTTGCGTATTAATACACCAATCAAAACGCCGCGGCTTTGCAGTTCAGGGCACATGTGTTCATCCCGGCAATCTCGTTAAGAGGTAAACCCTCGTAGGCTGGGAGACACTGAGTGAACGCTGCAGGACTTCTCTGTCTGGCAGTATCTCTTTCTAGTATTGATCTGGTGCTGGGTCTTTACTACGTGAAGATTCATGTCAGGGTATTTAACAGTAGACATGCCTCAGCAGATCAGTGTTAAAGCAGCGGGGACAGGGGCCGGAAGCGTCTCTACGCCGTTTCCCAGCATCAGCAGTGATGAACGGCAGAAGCCGACAACCATGAATACAAAGAGTTTAGATAGTGCTAAAAGAAGGAGCAGGGTCGTGGGTGCAGTCTGCAGAGTTGTTCTTGCATGCGTGAGGTTTGGGTCAGCTTCCTCCCTGTGCTACCAATTCACTAGCTAAACCTGGGCGCTTCTGAGGGTAATGAGAGATTGTCTGTCGCTGACAGGAGTCTGGTGAGGGTGGAGGGGACAAGTGTGGGCTGCTGGTGGAGCAGGAGCAGTTTCTCCTCGGCTTCTGCCCCCACTTTCCCTCCAGCCCGTCCTGTCTCCTGTACTCCTCCGCCTGTGTCTTTGCAGAAGGTGCACGTGCTGCCGCAGACCGTGCTCTACATTGCTGATGCCGAGACGTTCAGCGGGCACGAGGAGTGTCACGAGCAAAAGAAAGGTAAAGCCTGGATCTAATTCACTCCCACTTCAAGCTACACTGGATTGTAAGTTGAGCATAGTCAGCTGAAAGGGAATTCTGTGAGTTTCAGATTCGACGAAAAGGAAATGTTTTGCAGAAACCATGACTGCATAGTATTGCATTTGTGGTCCGAAGCAGCTCACAGATCTGTGTTAATGCACACAGATGGCTTCATTTCCCTCCTGTGGAGGACGCTGAGTGTTTGCCTGCCGGCAGCCCTGTGCTCTCAGGGAGCAGCACAGACCGGCGTGCTGTTACCAGGGCGGCCACTGATGGGCAGCATTGGCTAAACAGGACAGAGCTGGCTGTGGGATTTGCTCAGAACACTCTTTTACTGCTGTCTGATGGTTTTTTGTTGGTCTCTTCTTCTTTTACCAGCCAGAAAAAGAAACAGTAAAGAAACAGCACTGGCACTTGAAAAGTTGTTGCCAAAGCGATGTCAGGTTCTTGGACTGGTCACCCCGGGGATTGTAGGTAGGAGCAAAACCTGTGGGTTTTTGAGAGGTCAGCCTGAAGGTGTCATCTCCCACCTTGTTCAGCACGGGTGTCAGTTTGAAGGAGTTCACAGTGTCACTGCTAACTGACATTCAGCTTATGTCATAGATTGCAGTTATAATTAAAAGGGTTAGTTTAATTGGGCAAGCAGCTTTCTCTGGCACCTCGATGTACTTACTGAATGTTGCTTGGATTTATGTACACATTTCAGTCACATTGTGACTAACTGTACAGGGCATCCTGGTATATATCTGTTTGTAATGGTTTAGCAGGAGGCATATGCAGTAACTGGAAAATTCACAGCCTCCTGTGGCAGGCTTTTTCTCATGATTCACTTTTATCATTAGAAAGTTGATATTTTATAGTTTCTGACCTTGAATTCATTTCCCACATCATAACTAAGGTATTTGATTGTTCTCATTACCATATTTTAATAATACACTCCCAATTTTTTGTGTCAGTTTGCTTTATACTGTCATCACGTGCTTATAGGACACCTTAAACCTTGGGTATGTCTGTGTGTCTGCAGAATTTGGCAGGAAGGCTTGTATTGCACCGTTCTTATTTTCCTAATGTTTTATATTTGGTGTGCCTGTGGGGATATGTGTAAATATATCCATATCCCTGTGTCAAAACTGACTTCAGTGTGATCGATATCCAGCAGGACCTACACATCTCATCTTTCCAAAATGTTAACAAAAAAATCAGACCAGTTTTCAGTTAGGTAGGTTGTTATGGAAATAGATTGTCATGTTTTATATCAGCTGAGCTGTTCAACCTCTGTTCTGCCCATGTTACAGTGTAAATGAAAGCATTAGAATCTCTGAACACAAGATGCTTGTTTTCTCTCTGTAGTTACCCCGATGGGTTCAAGCAGCAATCAGCCTCAAGAAATTGAAGAGGGCGAAGCTGGGTTTGCTCTGTTGTTTCCCAAAATTGATGGGGTGAAAATTCATACCTTCCATTTTTCTAAAGACGTGAAAAACAGAGTCTTTGATGAAAGTAAATTTGCTGAAGCAGGTATGTCATTTTTCTCTTCTTTACACGGGCTTTTGTGAGGTGCTGCTCTCTGAGGTGCCAGTCTGGAGTTCTGCCTAGGACCAGCTTCTGTACTGGCTCCGAGAGCCCCTGTGGGGCTGCAGCTGGTGACTGTGCATCTCTGTTCCTCCCAGTCTCTGCAGTACTAAGGATAAGTTATCCTGAGCATCGATTTCCAGTTGCCTCAGTTATGTTTCAAGCAGAGCTGTTCAGAAAGAGGTGTGATGTATTATTTGAGGAGAAACTGGGATGGCTGGACTTCAGAGTTCAGGATTTAAAAATAAGGGGATCAGTGTTGGCTTTTGTTTCTAGGTCTGAAGAATAACCCAGATCTCCGTGTTGTTCTTCTGTTTGGCTACAACTCCTGGAAGACTGGAGCTACTCGATTTCTTCATCAAATAGTCAATCCATTGAATGAGAAAAGTATCATCCTGGCTGGGGGACAAGTGGAGAGCTTTACATCACTGACCTCTGAGAAGTAGGTATTGTTTTCAAGGTAAAAGGTGAAAAAGATTTAAAAGGAGAGAAACACTGCAGATCCATGGCCTTCTAGTTAAATTGAAAATCCCCTTTACCAGTAATAAAATAACAATTTCTTAAAGGGAAAAATGTCCCAACTGCTACACTGTGATATAGCCAGAAAAGCTGGAATCATTGTATGGCTGTGTTACAATTTGGATTCTGGAAAACCAGCTAGGAGAAGAAACCCAATTAAAAAGAGATTTCCAGCTTCAGATACCTTTGTGTGTTTATTGCAGTCAGCAGTTCATCTGTGGCAGGTGAACGAGTGCCCGTTGTGGCGGGGCCCAGGATGTGAACACGTGTTTGTGGATCTGCCTCAGTTTGGCTCGCAGCACGGAGCAGTGGCTGTGCCTCAGGAGCTCACCTGATCCACCATGGCACTCCGTTCTGTCCTGTGGAGCACAGTGCAGCCATAGCCAGAGGCTCCTCTCATGCCATTGGGGCTCTGGAGTCCATACTAATATGAATGTTTTTCTTACATCTGATTTTGCCAGCTGCACCATTGCCCCAGATAAGAGAGCTGACCTTAAATAAAGTCACTGCAGATAAAGGTTAAGTACGTAACTACTTAACCCTGTGTGTCCTGGCCAACCAATTTAAAGCAACATGAATCCAAAACCTTTACTGTCTGCTGCTCTGCTTCAGTGTATAAATCCTCAGTGCCTTTGCTTGTCTTAAGTTTAACTGATGGTTTAGTTGGAATTGCAGAGCTGTAACATACACAAACTGCTGAATTTGGCATGAGTGAAACAAGTTTATGCTTAATACCTAATAATGGATGTGGAAGGTTTTCCTTGTGAAAGATTGCTACACAAAAACATTGCTAAAATATGAAGTCTTTGGTTTGCTTTTTAACTCTGGCTGGTATCAGGATCACTGCAACGTTGGCTGCTGTGAACCCACGTGTGCCGCAGCAGCAGTTCAGTCAGGTGAGAAGTGGTGCCCCCAAAGGTTCTCTAACTCTGTGCCCGTTGCCTTTCAGTAAGCACGCCCAGCCCGGTGACGCCTGCGGGGTGGTGGGGTTGGCTTTCAGCGGTGCCCAGATCCAGAGTGCCACTGTCCTGTTGGACCAGGACGTGGCTGATGAGAGGACAGCAGAAGCAGCCATGCAGCGCCTCAAAGCAGCAAACATCCCCGAGCACAACACCATTGGCTTCATGTTTGCCTGCGTTGGCAGAGGATATCGGCATTACAAAACCAAAAGGAATATGGAAGCAGATGCATTTAGGAAGTTTTTTCCAAATGTACCCCTCTTTGGCTTTTTTGGACATGGGGAAATAGGATGTGATCGAATAGTTACTGGGAATTTCGTGTTAAGAGAATGTAATGACATAAAGGATGACCTGCTTCATGGTTATACTACTGTTATGACTCTTATTCACCTTGGTTCAACTAAAGCAAACCAAGCATAAGTAAGGTTTAATGATTCAGTGAGCTGTTTGTTTCATTTCAGAGAGCTGAGAAGTCTGGAAGAGTGGACATCTTGCAGTCATAGCCCCTTCCAAAACGTAAACATCATTTTGGTAATACTATCGAGTCTTGTAGTTGCAATAGAGTTTACTGTAATATCTGTGAGAAAGCCTTGCATTTTGTGTAATCCCCTGTACACATCAGAATTGCGGGAAATTATATTTGATGGAATTCTGCAATTGAAGAAAGCCTCTTTCTTCCAAAATGAAAATGGTTTCTACAAGTCATAGAATATGCTGAATTGGAAGGGACCCATCAGGATCACTGAGTCCAACTCTTGGCCCTGAACAGGACACCCCAAGAATCCCACCAAGTGCCTGAGAGTGTTCTCCAAACTCTTGTTGAGCTCAGGCAGGGCTTGGTGCTCTGACCACTTCCCTGGGGAGCCTGTTCCAGTGCCCAGCCATGCTGGGTGAAAAACTTTTTCCTGATATCCAACCTAAACCTCCCTGACTCAGCTTCATGCCATTTCCTCGAGTTCTGTCACTGGTCATGAGAGTGAAGAGATGTTGAAGACCACAATGAGGTCTCCCCTCAGTCTCCTCCAGGCTGAGCAAACCAGATGTCCTCAGCCACTCCTCACAAGGCTTCCCCTTCAGATCTTTCACTTCCTCACAGCATTCCTCTGGACCCCCTCTAAACTTGATGTCTTTTTTATACTGAGGTGCCCAAAACTGCCCCCAGGACTGGAGACTGCCCCAGTGCAGAGTGGGGAGCAGGATAGTCCCCTCCCTGGCCTGGCTGGCAGTGCTGGGCCTGATGCCCCCCAGGACATGATTTGCCCTCCTGGGTGCCAGGGCACAGCTGGTTCAAAGCCAACCTACCATGGACCCCAGCTCCCTTCCCACAGCTGCTCTGCACCCTCTTGCTCCCCAGTCCCTGCACACAGCCTGGGCTGCCCCACCCCAGGTGCAGAATCCAGCACTTGCCATTGTTACATTTCATGTGGTTGGTGATTGCCCATCTCTCTTTGTCAGGGTCTCTCGAGGGCCTCTGTCCTTGAGGGAGTTGACAGCTCCTCCCAGTTTAGTGTCAATGGCAAACCTAAACCCAAATATAGAAAAAGCCAGTACTTTGATGTGCTCTATTTATGTATGTAAAGCACTCTAGGAAAACTACTGATGTATTATATCTACCGTTTCCTGGATTTTATTTCTAGAGAGATGCTGACCTTTCCCAGAGTCCTGTTTACAAAACTGAACAGTTTTACTTGATAAAATCAATGAAAATCTTTAGAGAAAAGTAACAAAATACTTGTTAAATAAAGATAGAAGTGTGTCAAAGTACCTTGCCTTCTATTCTTAGAGAAAAAGCTCTGATTTAAAGATGTTGTCCAGCTAAGAGTTCAGCTGGGCTCACCATCTTGAACTGAATTTCAGTTGCTGAACTGTGTTGCTCAGAATATACTGGTTGCCTCTTCTCCTGTAGCGTGATTACAATCTTTTAAATCTAGAGTGCTTAGAAATAGGTCTATATTCAAGTTTCTTCAGGAAGTTTTTTGCTCTTAAATTTGCTATTGTGGGACACACAAGACCTGGCTATATTATATCTATATAGAGACTTAAAGTAGGACTTGTGCTTCTGCATGTTTTTCCTATGCTTTTACATCAGTCACCTGTTGTGATTGTTGCAGCTGGCATGCAGTATCAAGTGAGTAAATTCAGCATAGTCTCAGTATAGATAATAATATATTTGCTGCTTTTTAAATTCTTAGTAATGACAAGAATAGAATGACAAGAAAATAAGATTAATTTTGCCCTGTATCACCTGATTTCTAAATGCAAAATCAGGCAGCTCGCCCATTTTCAGTGTAGTAAAAAGAAAATACTTTACCTGTATGGTCTACAACAAAGTAACATTTTTTGCTTTAAATAAATGTACCAAGGAAAACTTCAGTTTGCAACTTTATGTCCATGTCCAGTTAAAACTTTCCTGAACTTGGCCTAACAAGCCTTAGTAGGGGTGTGTCTGTCCTGAGCATAGGCAGTACTTCCCCATGGCTGTACTGATGACAGGGTTTTGTAATGAGAAGATAGGATGAGCTGTGAACTCTCAGTGGCCATCTGTGGATGGGAGATCAGTAAGTGTGGGTGTGACTTGGATAACCTTCAGTTAGTTCATTTAGAGGGAAAAGTATCTACAAGTGGAGTATGCTTGAATTTTCAGAGAAGCCCCTTGGTGGGAGGTGACTGTGTTACTTCAGCATAACCATAATGTCACATTTGGCCCTTTGTGTCTGCATAACCTTCATATTTAACAGGACAGAAAGGAAATGTTTCATTTCTGTAATGCAGATAGGATTCCTGGTGCTGTCAGCCTGGGAAGGTTAAGTGGTTGCTGTGTTAGAAGAGTTGAAGAGTGATCAACCATGTGTGTCCTCAGTAACAATGCAGACTGGGCCAGGAGATCAGAGAAGTTGATGGTGAGCTCAGGCAGTGGCACAGCTAAACCAGAATCTGTGGTGGATCTCTAAAATCTGTTTAATCTTAATACAGCAGTTGTATGTTCTGCATGCAAACACAGGTAATCTAATTATCACCTGCAATTTTTCCTGTTGCTAAGTCCATTTCTCAGCCAGACACAAGCTCCAGATTAGCCTTGAGGGGGTTCTGAACTGCAGACTCCAAGGTGTGCAGCAAGGCAAACCAAGCTCACTTCTGCTGCTGGTTGCATTAGTCCTGTACTACTGGTTTAGGTCAAACAAATACAAGTTTAAGCATTGTAGGGCCTTTTAATTGATTATTTCATGCCACACAGTACTTCAGGCAGTGTGGGATATTGTTCTAAAGAGAACATAGAGCTACAGTGAGAATTTGGAAATTCAGAGGAAATGCCTAAGAGAGGTTTGGATTATTTGGAAGTGATATCACCTGGATACTTATATTAGAATTATCAGACAAATAGCTAATTAGATTTTTTTCCCCAAGTGCTTTGATAATTTAGGAGAAAACAAGTTATTCCCAAATCATTGGGATTTGTGCTTCTAAATGCTTTTAAAATACAATGTATAAATTGTCATCATTACATTTCACAGGTATATCTTCCCTGAGATTAGCAGGTAGCACAAAACTCTGAAAATAAATGTTTCAGAGATTCACATCACTGAGTCAGTGGCAGGTCGTGTCACCTTTTCATGATAAATTTTCACAGCTATGAGAGTTAGAAGCAGCTTTTGTTGAAATAAACTCAACTGAGTAGTCAGTGTGGCAATGGTGACTGCAAACAATAATCCTCTCAAAAGAGGAACTCTCCAAGAATCTTCAGAACTGGTGAAAACGCCTGCTTGACACGGCAGCAAATTCTGTGGTGGAGAAAGTACAACACAGATTCAAGTGACCCAGCCCTCTTAAGAAACACCACCAGTGGAAGCTCACCCAGATTTTACAGTCCATTGTTTGCCTGCACAGAAGTTTTCGATGAAATATCATTACTTGCATTGAGAGGATAATTTGGAAACAGTCTCTTCCAATGTGCACTGAAAAAAGTGTTCAAATGCTACAGAAACTGACATGGAGGTGCATTGAAAAGTGTTAAAAATTGGTTGTAGCTCTAATTTGGGGGACAAAATCAGCAGTACCTTCTTGTAATTCAGGTTCTGCAGCTGTATGTTCTGTTCACATGCCCTTAGCTAGCAGTAGAAATGGTTCCTGCTGAAAGGCTTAGTGGAGTATCAGTGTCACAGATGGAACTGAGCAGCAGCCTGACTTGGTAATTCACAGGGTTTATATTGCCTGCTCTGCTGTCACAAAATGCATCTCTTGCCTTATATACAGATCATGTTGAACAAGCTCCATCACCAAGAGAGCAAGAACAGACTTGGATAAGCATAAGCAGATAACTTACACAGAATAATGACCATTTCTGCTGTGAGAAGTTCTATCCTGCATTTCTTCTTGGCTTTCCATTTCCAAATAACTGTTACACAATCAGAGCCTCTCTACAGCTCTTCAAAAATTCATGGCCAGAAGGAAAACGTTTTCTTTAGTGCAGTAAATTTGGAAGGAGTTGCACAACATTTGCAGGAGCTCAGGACTTCTGAAGTACAGAAGCAATATGATTTCAGCAGAAGCCATTTATTGTTCACATGAAGGCACAGTTGGAGATTCTAAGGCTGTTTGTTCACGCCTTCATGGTTGTTTGATTTGTTCCTCCGCCTTGTCCACACATCCCGCACGAACCCTCCAGGAAACATGACTGGTCCCAGGTTATCCTCTGTGGGCCTCCTTTATTGAGCTCTTGCATTCCTTGTATTCTATTTCTCAGGCTCTTATTTTCTTATTTTAGCCCTGTTTTTCTCAGTAACCTTGATGAATTCCTGAAGATTCAGTAACTGCAGGTGGTTTGGCTGGGGCACATTCTGGACAAACACATTGCAACAAACATGCAAGTTATCTTTAAAATGGGGAGTGCTATCAAATGAACTTCTGTTGTTTTTTCTGCTTAATATTTAACATTTTGAATCAAAAGAGTATGCAGCACAGAGAAATCCTCATTTTCTTTGAAAAGCCATTTGACTTTCTTCCTTAACTGTAACTTTAACTGTACTTTGCTACAGTGTTTGTTTGGGCCGCTAATGAAAAACAATTCTACACTGAGTAACATAAGCAACCTCTTATAGGTCTATAAAGAGATTTCTTGCTAATGGCTGTCAGTTCTGCAAGTGATCAAAAGGTTTTTGCAATACATTATGAAGAGACTTTTACTACAAGGTTCTAGCAGGATGACACGATCTCCAGGTATAAAAGAATTTTTGCCATAATACTCTACTAGATTGTTGTGTAATCATAGTAATGGAGTTTCTTAGGAAATTAGTCTTTTCCAGTTTCTTCCCCACATATCTTTCAGCTGGTGGAGAGGTAATTTCAAAGACATGACATCTTCTCTTTCATGAAAATGGGAGTCAGACAGGAGAAAGCCCTTATTACACACCCTTTCATAAACATCATAATTTTTAAGACTCTAGTGACTCCAGCTACACTATCTGATTCATTGGAACTGGAGTTTCCTTAACTTAATTGCTCACAGGACTACTTCATTAATTTTGTAAGCAATCATTGCTAAAGAGTGTTGTGCTATTTTATTAAATTATATATAATGTTGCCTACCCTGTACTTTCTGTGGCAATTGACCACCTTAAAATGAATTTCTAGCTTGATGCCATTTTGATTTGAACATCATAGTCACAAAGTCTGTGAAGTGAAATAATTTTAGAAGCTGAAGTGTTCTCAGATGCAATGGGTTTGAGGCAGTCTGAAGTGATAATAGCATTACCTTCACACATAACAGTGTTTCATAAATCAGCCTGTTTGCATTTTAACATGGAGGCAGTGTATTCAGCCCCACTTGTTGTAGATTGTTTCCCAAATAATGCAAAATAGCTCAGTAACAATGAATAATTATTCCATGTCTGTCTAGAAAGCTGAGAGGATTCTAAGAGCTTATACAGAATAACTCCAGACCATTTATTTCCTTTATTTTCTATTAGTATCTCCTTCCTGAATTGCCACTTAAGATGACCACAAGGCTTTTCCTTCTTCAGTGGAGACAGTATCCCAAACTGTAAGCCTGACTGTCTCATGATCAATAACACAGCAAAGTGATCTACCAGCTGTCATCTCTGATTAATTTTCAGATTAATTTTCTAATTAATTTTAACTGAGGCTGTGCAAAGTACTTCAGGTAACACTGATTCTGATGTAGCTGTCAGTACTGCTGCACATCTCCTGAACTCTGTACAACACTGCACAGTCCCTATGTGATGAAAAATAACTTTTATCCTTCCTAGTCTTTAAAACAGGATTATCACCTTTCTTCAGCTTATCTGCCAAAGATTTGAAGTCCAGAAAATAACACGTAAGATTGGTTAATTTGGGGAGAAAGTTATCTTCTAGTGCTTTATATAACTTAGTCTCTGGATCAGGTCCTCTACCTGATTTGGTGCCCTCAGATTCTCCTTTCACATGCTGAGCACTACCTTGGACTCTGACCTCTCTGACAGGAGTTTTCAGAAGGTAATGAATTATTCTGGTTTGTGTTCTAGTAGCCATTGTAATGTGATTTCTCTATGACTTCTCACCTTATGCACTCTACCCACGTGCCTTTTCTTCCCTGTCCCATTGTGCTTTTGTCTACATTGATACAAAGTACACACTGCTTTTTCTGACACTAGAGCCTGCAGTAGACATCCTGGAAACAGGAGCTTATTCAACATTTCTTCTGCGCCTGTTTTTATACATCTTCAGATTGTTTCTTTTGGAGACAAGAAATGTCTGTTCTGAATTTTCTCTCCTTTCAATTCATGAGTTTTCTCAGCTAATCTTCCCTCAAAACAACCTTATAAATCCCATATAATGACCTGCTTGGTAATGTGCCATATGGAAACATACCTGATTTTTCGCTTGTTTCAGCCCCCAGTGCTAGAAATAAATTAAAAAGAAAATTGTTCAGTTCACATTTTCTATGCCTCTGGCTAACCAGACATTCATGTTTATGTTGTGAAGGCAAAAAAAAAAAGCCGTGGACCATTGACAGGTGGCCTCTCTTTGAGTAAGAGATTCCTGTAAGGGACCAAAGTGTGATAAGTATTAGTGTAATCAACAGATGTTTATGTGAATAAAAGAAATAAATCTTCAGAGAGGGCAATATTTTTTCAGCCAAGACACGTGTCTGGATAATATTTTGTGTCAGAAATAGACCTGATGCACAAAATTCCTGATTTCTGCTATCTGAAATATCAACTGGAACATTCAAGGTAAGGTTTGAATTTCCCTCAGTAGTGAGATTTCCCAAAGAATGCAAGACAAAATTAAAAACCATCAAGGAAGATGTCTTGCTTAGTATTAGGAGTACTACACTCTGCCTAAAAAACTTTCTTAACCATTATCAATCTCTTTTCTAAATATTTCCCTTTAATCTGAATTCAAGTCATGTGCCAGGAAGCTGGGCAATAAACTACCAATGGTACCTTGTGCTGATGTTGTGTTACAATTCAAAAAAAAAAAAAAAACACATAAGTATTAGCTGGGAAAAAGGTAGGGGTTTTTCCCCTACATCTGGTAAGGGTATCTGAAACAAGCCAAATTCTGGACATGTATCACAAATATCAATTTTGAAACTATTGAATCAAGACAGGCTTCAGCTCCTCTGGGGAAATTCCATGAAAAATGAAAAACCCCTATCAAAAATTCAAAGTATCATCTCATGCTAAAATCCTGTGATATCTCATATTCTCTGTGAATTAAAAAAAAAAAGTATTTTATTTATTGCCCATGTAGTAAACCCCAAAATTATCTCATGCATCCACCTATGCATTACTGAAAACCATAAAAAATCTCACAGAATTCAAACATAAATGATAGTGATTTCTGTATAATTGATACAGCTTTAAAAGTACATAGAAACTGAAATAAGTGCAACTGTTTAAGTCTTAGATGCAGTCTTCTCCAACATGTCAGCCTCCTGTTTCAGTCAACTTTCTTCTCTCATCTTGCTTACCATGTCACCCTCTACAACTTAGATGCTTAGGGTTGCTCTGCATATTGTTTCCCCACCATTCTTCCACTCTAATGCTTTAGGCTGTTGTTATTTCTGAAAAATAAACAAAATACATGACTTTAATTAACAAAACTTCCTCTCCAATTTCCCTTTTGGAGTCCAGTCATTTAATTTTAAACTGTACTCACTATTGCAGCCATTGCTGCTTGTAGTTTCAACTAGGTTGGCACCACACTCTGAAGAACTTGTCCTTGGAATGGAAACTTTTCTGATCATAAAAAACAAAAAGGAGAGAACAGAGAGAGAGAGAAATACAGAGTGAAAAAAGTTATCAGGGAAGAGACAAATTAATGGAATGATTTTCAAAATGGTTGAAAAAAGTGACATGGATCTTCTCCAGTTAGTTTCTAATTAATACTCACTGTTTTTGAGAAGTATGTCTTTGAGGGAGAAGAACAGATCAGGGGGCAGTACAGCATTTGGAACTACATGGCTTCTCTCCTGAAGATAATGTTCCTGTTTGTTTGATTTCTTAGGTCTTTGTTTAAACAATTAGTAAATAGCACTGAATTATTTATCAATTCTCTTAGTGTTTGGAAATTATGTGAAATTTTCCACACTTTGTTGAGGAGAAGCAAATCTTGTAAATGGAGCTGATCATTTGCTATCTAGTTCCCTTTCTTTTAATAGTAATCAGACATCTGCTCTCTTGAGAAGAGTCATGAGCTATTCTCTCTTCTGTCCAGTTTGTGTCCTGTGGTGATGTAACTCCTCCACAAAGTCTGTTGTCTTGGACAGCTTAAATGGCTTTATTCCTAGACCCTGTTGTTTTGGCTGGCTGAGTTCCTGTTCATCAATATTACACTTACCTTACAGGTAATTTGTCATTTCAGCATGCACTTACAATGAAATATAGAAATTAATTGCAGATTTATTTTGGTTTTTCCTAGGGTTTGCTCTATTATTCTGAGCTATACGTGTGGCATTTAGGCTTCTCTATTGCTTTTAGAAAAAAGCTGGCTCATGTGGCATCTCTCCTCATCAGCTACCTTTCTTATTTTTCTTGCAGTAACCCTGGTGCAATATGTTTCTGGAGGAAGAAGACCAGATGGACCTGGTCTGATAGGTGAACTGCTGGAAGCAGAATATGCCATTTGTTCCTCAGTGGCAGTGTAATAGCAGGGACTTTTGCACACTTCCCTGTTTTGCCCATGTCAGAAGGACAGGCTTTATCAGCACTGTTTGTTGGAGAGGGTGGGGGGTTGTTTCAAGATGGAGAGTGGCTAGATCTGCGTTTGCCCTGCCTCCATGCACTCTGCAGATTGGAAAAAATAAATCATCAGCTGATAAAAATGTGATGACTCGGCTAAGTGTAAAAGGAGAATTATTTCCCACTGTTCACCCAGAGCTTTCATGTGCAGCCCTACTCTTTTATGGATTACTTTCACCATTAGTTATGATTTAGTTTTATAAGCAGAGCAATTAAACTTCCACCCTTGTATGTTGAATGGATTTGTTTCTAGGGAGCATGAAATGCCCTTGCACATGCTTGGTCCTCAAATCTGCCCCAAATAGCCTGAGAGAAAGAAAACTTGGAAAGGGAGGTACAATGATGCAGACAAGAAAAAAGAGCACTGAGTTCTATATTCCAAACAATTTGATGTATAATTTTAGGAATTCAGTTTCCTTGTCCTGAACTTTAATTAGTATATCCTCTTCTGCACCCCTCCAGATTACACTACAGTTTATACTAAAACCCCACTAGAACCTTCTGCTGAAAGAGCCATGGAAATGCCCACTAACACAGTATCAGGGAAAAGGCTTTCTGCTCTCTGATTGTGGATCAAATGTCTTTGTTAATGAAGTGGAATAGTGGAAACTTTAACACAGTACGTCTCTTAACATTTTAAACTTAATATATCCTGTCAGGAGGCCAAGTCAGAAGATGATGCAAACTCTCAGCTAACTCTTATAAGCCCTAGTTCTACCCTGTTCTAAGATATAGGTGATAGATGAAGTTTGAGAAAAAAGTCTGGATTAATGACAGCTCTTAGTCTTAGTCTTAGTGAGCCCTCATTCACTCATCTGAAAAGGAGAGTAAAGTATCCACTGAGATTCCTCATGAGTTGGTTGCTTCAGCCAAGAGATGACTTACAGATGTGAAGCATTTCATTTATTGGTGAGTTCTCTAGTAGATGATCATCCTACATCAGCCTCTGAAGTGTAAAGGTAAGACAAGACAATTTTAGCCAGTTAGGTTCTTTTATCTGTACTAAAGAAGTTGATAATGGTTTTATGAGATTCCCAGGTTAGTCTGGTGTGTAAGACAGGGTTCAAGGGCAACTAGGTTATAACTGAGTTGCTGCTCTTTTTATTTTGCTGATAAAGAGGCACTACTACTTGTTCTGCCAGTCAGGTAAAGCTTGAATAAAGAGAAGTTGATGTTCTAACTGTCTAGTAAAAGAATTTTCACAGACCTGTCATTGCTGTCACTCTAAGCTTCTGCACTTGGACTATAAAACTCAATAGATTGTCTCCAGCTTTTCCCTAATTTTACTGAATGTTAAAAGATAGGGTTCTTTTACAACATTACTCTCTGAAGACTTTTTTTATTTTCTCAGAGACAGTTTTACTTCTAAAGAAATACTGTCTGTATCTCTATGAGACTTGAATGAATTTTTCTTAAGATAGTTTAAACTGTATTTTGTTCTAATAAGTTTATAGCAATTTGCAAATGTTTCTTTAGCGAACAACCGCTGTGGCACTCCATGGCTAAGCAAGATTAATTTAATTAAAATTGCTAATGTGGGGGGTATCCTTTACTTTACAACAAGGGGGTTTTTTATACCAACTGTTTTATCAAATGCTCTCTATCTCTTCTAAATACATTCAGCTGTGGGAAAAGCTGGCATTCAGTGGGTTTCCATGACAGCAGCTGAGGTAAAACTAGACCAGCTATTCCAAAGGTCGCTCATTGAAAGGCACAGAACAGAAAGGTTGATTTGGCAATGTGACCATGGGAGCACAAAGAACAGAACTGCAAGAACCTTTGGTTATCATAACCAAGGAGAAATGCAGTATAGGAGGAAAGAGAAGAGGCTGCAGGTCTGGGATGGTAAAGAATTACAGAGGCTGTAAGTTGCCTTATAGAAGCATAGAGATGCATAAACACATAGTAATGGTATATGGCAAAATGAGTTCTTACAAAAAGTGCTGCTCTCTACAAATAAAGAGGGGACATAGAAAGTTGACTTGCATTGCAGGTGAAGATGATACATTTGTTTGGGTTTGGTGTAAATGTAAGTAAGTATATATGTACAGCATCAAATAGTTGCCTCAATCCCAGTAACTGTTTCATGTGTTTTCATTCCAAGTCCTAATATATGTTTAAAATGCTACTAAAACCAACCCTGCAGCACTGGCTGTCTAGCACTGACGTTTGCCTTCTACTCAAACATGGATCATCCTGGACAAACTAGTTAGCTCTCTGCATTGTCCTAAAAGCTAGTAAACATCTGATATACTTCAGAATACTTCCAGAATACCTGGAAGTATTCTTCAATTTCATTCTTTCCTTAGTTTTCCTTTTTAGACCAGGAGTGGTAGAGGAATTAGGAGATAATGACACCAGCTGCTTTGGTTACCAATTCAGTAGTAACAGTTTCTGATCCCTAAGCATGTCATTAATTTATTTCTACTTCTCAGTCTTTGGACAACATAAGGTGGACTAATGTTTTAAAATGTTAGCACTAACTCTAGATAAACTGTAAAATCTCAGATAGGGGTGTACTGTGTGTATTTTTTAGAAAGCAACTGTAAGTAAGAGCTTAGAAATGACACTGAGAACTTCAAGCCAGGAAGTAAATATTACAAGCAACAAGTTGAGACATCCACATTCATTATGCTGAATAACCACACAACCTTATGGATAATTCATTACATACTTTTACATTCAAATAATTAGTACATGATTACCAGAAGAAATTTCTACTTGATTGAATAGCTTCAGCCTTATGAATCACTTTTACCTGCAAAGGAAGTAGAATGCTCCAATTACAAGAACTCCTAGAAGAAGAAGGGAAGCCAAGAAAGCTGCAAACAGGTCACCTTTTGTTTGGGATTTGATGCTGGGCAGCAAAACCTCCTCACAACGAGCTCCTGTGTAATTCTCAATACACCTGGGAAACCAAGTTGTATTTGGATTAGATGGTAGCTCGTCATCTACGACGAAAAGCACAAAGACTTCTTCTGGGTAGAGAACTTGTTATGACAGAATTCAAAGGTTATATTTGCTTCACAGCAAGTCTTATTACAGAATTTCCTCTCACCTCCTATTTCTGGAACAAAGGGAATTAGGTATGTTGGGCATCAAGTTTACATTCAGATCTATACTGCTTTTATATATTAGGTTTAATATACTCATCACTGACAGATTTAATTAATTAAGCCTACTTTAGTGTTAACTGTGTCATCCCACTGGTTTTCACACAGTAGTCATGCTTTCTTTTCCCTGTTTCAGGTAACTTTCTGGCTTCCTTTGTTGAAGATAGTACTGTCAGCTAAACAGATGAAGGAAATGGGAATTCACTGAGACACAGTACAGCTTAAACTACAGAAGTAGTTTATGCAATGTGATAATTCATGCCAGAACATGTTACATGCTTGGTGAATAACCTCCTCTTGGAGAGACCTAGGTAGAAGTATTCTCTACTATGCTTACTTTACGTGCTGAGCTTCTGAAAACTTATTCTGAAGAAAGGATTAAGACAAATATGGTATTTTATCATGGTAAAATGGTACGATATTTTATTAAAAATAAATAAAATTAATGGCTTAGTAATTCATATTTAGTCAAAAATAGGTAGGTTGAAGCTAAACTTATCTTCATTTGTTATGTATTTTGCACTTATTCTGCTAAGTTTTCTTAAGGAATTGATTTCATTACAGAAAATGGAAAGCACTTATTTCCAGATCTACATTCTGCATGTATTTTTTATATATGTAAATTTGCTTCTCTCTATTTGTAGTACTAAAGATCTTGCTCCTTCTTGCTATTTCTGGCACTGAAGTCATAATAATCTGTGACATAAGCAATTTCAGGCTCCAGCTGAGAAAAATGGGCTAAACTGCAACATACTTCAAGTTCTCAACTGCCAATGGCAGCTGCAAGGTATAATTTCAGATGAGGGATAAGAAGGTGGTGAGGGGAAGAACTGCCAAAAAAGAAGAATGTTTAGCATATCTAACTAAGACCAAAGGATCCCTGTGAGTTTTCTGACATGATGCCTGATGTGACTCCCACTACACTTTCTGTAGGTTATGAACTAGTATTTCAGTACTGCTGGCCTAAACCACTGCACAGTTACTACCCTTTTATTTCAGTTCTTTGTCTTGGGAGATATAATGGAAGATTTAGACACTAAAAAAAGACCTCTAATTATCATCATATATTAAAGCTATGCAACTGATCAAACAGACACCATTTACTAAGGACAATCTGAGGCTTTTCAAAGTCATGATGTTTCACTGCTGGGAGAAGCAAGGGTAGGCAGACTGCTCTGATTGCTTGAGATAATGTTCCAGATATTTATTCTAAGTGTAGTGGCTTTTCAGTGGCCTATTTCTGAAATACTGTAGAATACTTTAAGAATAGAAGTGTAGTTTGAGTGGGGCATTGTTCTCTAGCAAGTGAGAAAGAAATGCTTTGGAAAGCTGAATAGAGTAATGGAAAGAAAATGGAATAAGAAATTCATAGGAGTATTCTTGAATAGAAATGAAAACTGGAGAATAATGCAAGGCTAAAATGATACAGGAAGAAAAAAAAATAGGTTTTGGCATCAAATTAAGGCTCACGGAAAAGTTCTAAAGAATGAATGTAAAGGGAGTAAGTCAGTAGCCTAAAGAGCAGACTGAAGCAGGAGGAAGACAAGACAGTTGTAGCTGCAGAGAGGATCAGGTAAAGGGGGAGGGTTACTGAACTGTTGTGATACAAGACAGTGAGTTGGTGTGAACAGTGCATGGAAGCTGTATTCATGTTCTGCAAAGACCGTAGGAAAAGAACTGGGAATGTGTTGACAGCATAGCAAAAGGGTCACTGAGATCACAGCACTTCCTACAAAACAGAAAACAAAACCAGATGCTTAAGGTAGTCACAATTCTTTAAGAGGGAAAAGAGCTTGAAGGCCTAAGATGGCAAGGTGAAAACTACAGTGATATGAATCCAAGGTTATAGCAAAAAGCAAAAAACCTATACAAAAGAAGCACATGCCAAACTTAAAACATCCTGGAGGCTGAACCTATTAATTCTGCATGGTTGTAACAAACAAACAAACAAGTTGTAGAAACATGACTAGCTAGTTTGATAGTACCAGTTTAACTGTGAGCAATGGATTAGGGATTACAAAACTACCCATCCACTTTCTCTAGGCTGGCCTGTTGACACACTTGCTTAAAGGGATTCTATACTATCTAGAAAATGCTGTAATATAACCTAAAAATTACACGGGTTTTCATAGAAACAGGAAAATTAAGATGAGGTATCTCTGGGTTACATTTAAATAATAAAATTATAGCTAATGCAACCAAGCTGTGGGACATTTCTGAAAATCCAGATGTTCAAATATTGGTTTGAACAAGTTTTTAGGAAGCCACCTTTCCTGATGTACAAATATTTAAAGGCTTATGTTAAAGACAGAAGCAACTGATGCTTTAACACAACCAGGAAAGGTTTCTTCTGTACGTCCCTTGCTAAAATAGGTGACAAAGAAACTAAGCAGACTTCAGTAACTAGCAGTGGAATTCTCTCTGCTTATCCTGTTGCACTAGCAGAGCTCCAATCATTTCAGTGGAGTTACATATGCAGTGACTGCAAGCAAGACAGAAACATAGCCCCTAACAGGCAGGTGGGCTGAGAACATAACCTAGAATGATGGTGTCTGCGTAGCATCTCCTACAGTCAGTCTTGCTGTACACAGCCTTAAAAGCCAGCAGCAACTCAGTTTATCTTGTTTATAATGGATGCCTAAAAGTAGAGCACAAGTTAAGAGCAGTTGTTGACATGGCAGGCACTGGTGCACCTGCACTTGAATGAGTTGGGGCAAAACCCAGAGGACCTTGGTGCAGGCTGTAGTAAGGAGGAGTTGCACTCACTGGGTCTGTGTTCACAAGCCAGGTGTTGTTGTTGCACATCACCTGCTTGCTGTTAACCTGCTGTTGCTGCACGTGCCTGGTGCTGCCTTTAAATGGCCCAACTATGCAGCATTCCAGAGCTGATTTTTAAAATGCAAAAAAGGTCTTTCCCTCTCTAAGAAAATGGAATTTTTAATTCAGAGTTGAAAGATAGCAGCCTTCAATGTTTGAGGAAAATCTGTGACTAAAACCTCCCATTTTCAGCTGGCGTCCAGATTTCTGCTGTCCTAGGTGGCTGCACACACCTGCACACACACCCACACTGCTTATCAGGAGGGATGAGCCAGCCTTAAATGCTGTACACAAATTTCCTGTAGGAGCTCTGGACTAAACACCAGCACACGGAAAGAAATCTATAGAATCTTTCAGCACAGGGTATTAATCACATCAGCATCAATGCAAGGTGGATGAAAAAAGACTGCATTGGATAAGATGTCAGGAGATGACCAGCAGGTCTGCCATTACATTGATCCTTTACAATCTGATTAGTACCTAAAACATAACAGTCTTGCAGTAATCCCAGCATTACTGCTGTCTCCTTTCAGATGCTGTATGCTGCACACTGCAAAGGATCCCATGGCACTGGGATTTAGTAAGACAGTAAAGTCTCTTTCTTTGCCAGACTCTAAGGTGGGCATTATATGGAAGTATCTGACTGTGTGTAAAAGTAGGAAGTGGAATTTGAGTCAAATATGCACACAGATTCTCACTGCTTTGCATTACACGGTCAGGGTGTTGACTTTAGTTTTCACTTAGTCTTCCTTTAGCCAGGAGAATCTTGAATACATCTTGGTATAAAAACGACTTGCATGTAAATACAGAGCTCTGAGCAGGAAAATATGAGAAATTATCTGCTTGTCAATGCAATTCAGATTACATGCCTAATAACTTCAAAATCAACATAATCTTCAGTCTGTTGCAGACTCCTAGAAGTTGTCCTAATCCATACAGTGTAAGAACATCTAGTAAGTACGAAAAAGAACTTAGAGCCAAAGTGAATAAGCAATGGCAAATTGGACACCTAAGCAGCTTTTAAAAAAGTTATGCCTTTAGAGAAGTTTCAAAACTGTTACTCTCTATACACAGAGAGTAAATGAAAATGCTCCTACTGGAGAGAAGTTGAAAGAATGGGTTATTCTTCCCTAAAAGAATGGCTTGTTCTCCCCTCCCTTAGCTATGTTTATATGGCAAGTTTTCCATATCTGGCAGTTATATTAATTTGGATTGCTAATAGCTTTCAAACACATAAGATAGTGTTGTGTTTTATATTTTATGTCCCATTAAAAACAAATCTCAATTATTGACTCTTTTTAGCTATACTATTGGTATGTATTCTAACTTTTGTTACTACCTTTCAAGCCAAAAGCAGAATTGAAAAATACTAATTGGACAGATTGTTTTCAGAAGAGCCTGAGGTACATTAAAGTGTATTTTTGGAGGCAGAGAAAGAAGAAAAGCCCAGGTGAGTGGGAAGCCCTTCCCTGGCAACTTGCAGGGTGCATATTCTGAAGGCTGAGAGCACAGCAAGTGTATGACACGTGGGGATGTCTGAAACAGGGAATGAAAGGCCCATCGCAGAGAGCCAGGCCAGGAGAGAGTATACAAAAAGTGGTAGAAGGAATTTGCATGGGATTTACTGGATTACCAGTAAAGAATAGGAAAGGTGGAGGAGAGATTCTATTAGGATGGAAGCAAAGGAAAAGACAGTGGAAGACATGTCCTTGAAACATACACAGGAATTTAAGGGAGGATATTTCCAATGTCTGCCTGTGTCTCTCACAGTACTCAGCCCTCCACAGAGTAGGATCCCTGTCCCAAAATGAGAGCATTAATTTCTGTGTGTACTGCCCTCTGAAGCAGGCTCTGTACGTGTTGTCTCATATCATCTGTATTTTGCTTGAAAGAATGCTTTCAAGAATCTGTCAAGTGTCAGAAAAAAACGGGAGTACCAGAGCTTCCCCTCAGAAACCAAAACCTTCACTTAATTCTGCAGTACATTAATTAATGATTATGGGACAGCTGTGCATCAGGTGCTGAGGCAAACAGCTTTCAGCCTTGTGTTTTATGATACACCTGAGGCAGCTGCTTTTCCATCCTTCTCTGTCCTGCTGCCTGTTTATTTAGTTCATTTGAGTGCTCCTGGGTTTGAAGCTCATCTGGTTTATGGTGACAGGTGTGCCTTTTGCTGCTGAGAACATTAACTCATTGTTAGGAACGCCGTGAGGAGAGATGGCAGCTGAGCAACCTCATGTTTTAACACACATCAGCTGTATTCAAAATCTGCTACTGTTGCACATGGAGAGGGGTCAACTAATGTTCTGTAGATATTAAATCTCTGCCTTGTGCATATCCATTTCTGAATGATAAAAATAACTGAAATTCCAAAGGTAAACAGCAGCTCTTCACTTTGAGCATGCTACAAAACACGTGTCTCTAAAGAATGATGCATTTTTCTTAGTCGCATGGTGAAATTACTTCCAATGATGTTGCACAGGGTAATCTGGACTAACTCTGCTGAGCACAACACATTTGTGTAACCAAGTACCATGTCAAGGCAAATGTGTTTTAAGGTATTTTTACAGTTTGCTAGTCTGTTCTTTCTCCATCTCCTCCTTTTAATTAACAATCATTCAGCCCTTGATTCTAAAAGTAATTTGAGTTTTCCTTCAGTAGGAGATGATAATTTGAGACCACTAGGGAGCTTTGGGTGGGATTTGGCAGAAACCTTCATCAAAGAAACTGCGCAACTCTGTGATGATGCCAGTCATGAAGTTCCAAAGCACCAAATATTTTCTGAATTCTGCTGAATAGTGATGCATTTTTTCTGTTGTTTCTATTCACATCACTGCTGATTACTAAGATATCTGTGTGTAAACAAAACCTTTCTCATCTATAATTAGCCTTCTCTGACTGATTAAGGAACATGCTTAGAATGAGGATGTGCTTAAATAGAATGCTGCTATTTAAACCCATCTAACTTCATAATCAACCACTAGATACAGAAAAAAATAGTTGATAATTTAAATGCAATAAGATTGCCTGAGTATAACAAAAATGCTCTTAAGATGTTACTTTTCTGCTTCAGCAAATTATAAAATCCTGTAGTATCTGAATTGAAAATTACTTCATTTGGAGCTGTTAAAGTGGAAATTATCTATGCTGACTAGTTTGTGCTCATGAACAATGAATTTTTCTGAGTATGTTACTTCATATTTATAGTTATTGCATTAAATTCATCTTCCTATACAGTCCAGTAGTTGAAAGGGTGCTTTGAAATTGTGTAACTGCTGCTCTTTAGTTTAACCATTCACTTTTCATTTATGTACAATAACATAGGATTCCTTCTAGAAAAAAAATCATGTATTGCAAAATGTTTTACTTTTTGTTTGTGTAGTATTCATTTCATATTGCATAAGCTAGCAAGGTTTAGCAGATAGAATAAATTGTCATACAGCACTTCACAGCTTTAATCTCACTTCTGGATCTGATTCACTGTGACACTGAACAATGACAGTGATATGCTGTGTATATTCTTCAATGAGCATTTACCATAAAATTGCCTCTTTTCTCCCTGTCTAACTAAATGAATTTATGTGCTTAAGTATTTAGATTGAATTGTCCCAAACAAAAGAAAGTAATATTTTAATTAGGCATCAGGGAAAAAATGTAGTTTCCTTTTCAACTGTTTTATCCAACTATCATTAGTTATAGCTCAAGACAGAAGAGGGAACAGAAGCTGCCACAGAAGAAAAAAGGTAATATCCTTAAGTGTATGTAATATTTGTCTGAATGCCTATTTTTTTGTTAAGCAAACCCATTAAATCAACCATAATATATTTTGATGAATGATAACTCAGAATTAGTAAATGCAGGACCCTGAAAAGTGACAGTTTTATTTAGCATTTTACATCTTGGTAAATCAGAGAATAAAAACATAGGGCAGTATTTATGCAGGAAATGTATCCACATGCAAAACCAGAAGTGCTTCTTTTCCAGTTTGCTACATGGGCTTCAAAAGAAAGAATGGTTCTGTTATAGAGTGGTGTAAGAAGTATCTGTATTTGCTGCCTTGATGTTTCTTTATCAAGTAGTCTTTGGCTGTCACCACAAAGCTCCTCTTCGAGTATTTCAATAAGATTCGAAGAACACAGTAAGTCTTGAATTACATTCTTTTTTTCCCCCTTAAAAGATTATATATTTTTTGTGTCTCTGCATTTTGTTCAGGTCAGGCCATTTTATGTACAAAAATTTTTGCAGTATAATTGATTTGTAAGGAAAACTGTACTTTGCCTTTCTGAATGCCTTTCCCACAGTCTATATTCCGTGAGGTAAAGGGTATTTTGTTCTTTCTGTATTGTAATGAGGAAATGTGGCTCTAAATATAGATATAATCCTGAATGCATACATAACTGAATGCTGTTCCACCTGCCAAGCAAGTATACACGAAGTGTACACATTTACTTTTCTCATATTGCCATGTCTCTGTAAGCTAGGTAAGTAATAGGTAATTAGTATTTTCTTTTAGATAATGCTTTAGCAGTGATTCCTTAAAGAAGGAAAACGGAGAAACAGGCTTTAGACAGCTATTGTCCAATACTTAAACACACAAACTTTAGTTTCACTGACCTGCAGAATGGACTGGATACAGTAGGAATCATATAACAAATCCCTCCATTTAGACAAAAAGATCCATAACTGGTGCCACAGAGTTCTTCATGATCTTAAAAACAAGACAAAAAAACCACTGAGAAAAATAGAGACTTCAAACCCAAAAAGCACAAAAATAAACTACCACACAAATGAAACCAGCCTGTAGTGCATGTCTTGCCTTCCAGGCCAACAATACAGAGCACTGTTTTGCCACAGTTTCACGTAACAATATGTGGAAAATATCACCAATTTATCACCACACCAGTCGTGAAACATAAATTAGATGAATAAATCAAACTTTCTCTTGCAGTGAGAGGAACTTTTGAATTCTCCATTACTTCCTTTGCCTTTCATGACCACTCACTGTAGTGAGTACAGTGATTCACATGATGACCTAAGTGAAGTCTGGTTTGTCCTGTTCCAGTGGCATGAACTATCTTTAGCTTAACTAGCTCCTGCAATAGTCAGTCCAGATACACCCAGAATAGTCCCAGGTAAGGGCCAGGACATTCTGAGACTGCTCTGGGCTGCATTAAAGCTGACTGTAGCACACTGGGAACCACCAGGTTTCCCCACACCGATTCTCAACGGCCAAACCAGGGGACAGCCTGCAAGCACTCACTTATGTACAGGATTGCTGGCTACAACATCATTTCCACCGACCTCAAAAAGGCTTTCACCTAACTCAGTAGGCTTCTTAGAGGAATTCTTAATGTGTTAAACATAATTAGGCATTCTAGTAACACCCCAAATACAGGACACTAATGTTGGCACTTGTAGCAGCACTTGTCCATTTTGTGCTTAAAAGCACATCTAACTGTACCACTTGACTCTTCCTGAAAGCAGTCTAAATTTGGAAGCTGGACTGAATATATTTATGATACATTTAATGCATCAGTAACTCATTTCATATATATGCAACTAATATTTTTATATACTTCTTCCATCTTATGAAACTGCAGTATCTCAATCAAAACAAAAATCGAGCAGTCTTCTGACATCACAGGGGTGATATGTGTTACCTCACACCTTAGGTGTTCTTGCTGTTATTTCTCCCAGAAGTTCTGAAAACAAGAATTCTGCTGTGTCACTATTTATGTATAGAAGACATGTTCTATACAGAGCACAGAGTTAAGAGGAATCAAGATTTTTATTTTCTTATTTGTCCTTCAAGAAAAAGAGATAGGGTTCCCCTTTATTCCTGCAGAGAAAAAAAGTAAGGAGTGTGGTCGTAGGACATTCTACCCTAGAGAGACCTTCTACAGCTTCTTATCTAAAATAAGCCAGGCTTTTCTATGAGTGGCAGAAATGCTCAGCTACTTCTACCTCTGTGCAACAAAACCATTATGCATCCTGCTATCCTCTAGGCCAGCTCTAGCAATTCCACTCTCTCTTTTTTCCCTACATTATTCCCTTTCTATGACAGCATATTGATGTAGGAGTGTGAGTAAAGTCCTTACATTATTTTAGGATGAAGAAGAGAGTTATAGCCCAGGGCCCAAGAGGAATTCAGTTTCATTTTCCTGTTACCGAAGTGCCAGCATCCAAATGGTAACTGGACCTTCTTTGCCTGTGTGCAGATAAATTAGGAAGCTGGAGGAGGGCAGAAGAAAAGCTGGAAAGACTGTTCATGTTTGACCTTGTTGCACAGAAATGTGTGTTCTGTCATACCTCGTTAGAAGTTAAATGGAAATTTATTTTAACTCTGAAGCTTTCTGTGCTTGTCTGCTGGCAATTCATGTACTGCAAGTTCACAATTAGAAGACTTTTAAAATTATTTTATATGGATAACTGCAGAATTGCAGTAGGAATAAAATGGGAACGGGAGAAAACCAGGAGGTTTTTAAACAAGAACTACAACTTAGTTGATTTTAGGCTATTCAAACAAAACAGTGGACCTCCTGTGAGGGTGTAATTCAGGTGAAGGCTATATCCTTCCTTAAATGAAGAGAGGACACTGAACACACACAACAGTGTATCAGAATATCTATTACAATTTTAAGAATCGAGTGAGGAAAAGCAAAACTCTTAACTTTGACCTGCTCTCAATTCTGTTAAGTGTCTGAGGGAGTTAACAGTTGAAATTCTACCAGATGGAAAAGTAAGATGATAGAAGGTAGGCCCCACAGAAAAATCCTTTTCAACAGCTCATGGAAAGGTTTCAAAGAAATTCTCATGAGAATTAATGAGAATTTGTTAACCTTAAAATCCTGCCTTCTTGGTTCTATTTCTTCATCTTCATGCAGAAATAGACCTGTCTCTCACTGGCATAGGGGCAGAGTACTGAAGAATGCTAAATGCCAAGAGTCATTCAGGCCTTGGCACATTTGGGAGAATGAACACTGTTAAGGTGTGATCTTTGTATCAAGGGCCAGTTCTGCAGCCCAACCAGACAATTCTGTTCTGGCAAAATACCTCAGGCACTTTCTCTTAGGTCTTTTAGAGAAAAGTGAGAGAGCTGGAGAGAGAGAACAGAAAGTGCCTAGGAAGCCTTTGAAACCTTTTTGATTGTAATTACAGACAATTTTTCTATAGGCTATTTCTTTCTAGAGATAGACTTTTCTTCCAATACTAAGGGAAAAATGGTACCCCTAATTTTAGTAGTAATGAGAAACTAGAAGAAACCTCTATGTCCATGTAGATCAGGTACCCCTTTTTCCATCCAGTTGTGCTTTTCAATAATTCTATTTTGTGTATTAATACTTTGCTACTGATTAGTAAAACTATCTGAGTAACACAGTATAATGTAGATGTTAGAATTATGAAGGACAATGAAAGAAATTCAGGAAGCTTTAACATTAGGAAAAAATGCTACTAACAAATTGTAATTTGTTAAAATACAAAAATAGGTATTACAGTACTCCACACTTATGGTATTGATATGCAGTAGCTTGCTGCAAATTTCAAAGTTAGAGTTCTGTATTTGTAGACAGGAAAGTGAGAAAGCACCAGTTTATCCCTTTAAATCTACAGTCAATGATGCAGAAGAGTATACTGGAGAATCAGAAGGGTTTCAATACAAGCCAAAACCCAATTACATTAGCATTGGTGAATGTGTTATGATTTTTCATGAGGTAAGTCAATACATTATATTAATCTAAAAATGCAAATTGTATGCTTTGAAAGTCAAATGTATACTACAGTCAGACTCCATAATCAAGACAGAAAAGTTTAGCACGTCAAGAGATGATGGGCAATTAAAAAAATACAAAAGATTTAGCTTTGAAATTAATAGAACTATATCAATGTATGTTGTACATAGCATATAAGTACGTATTTTGATACTCCCTTCTGTGTGAGAGATTAAAGAGAAGTAAGACATAAAAGTTACTTTTTAAAAAAGTTGAATTTTGATGGAAGAAGCAAAGAGGAATAAAATGAAGTTGTTCTTTCTAATGCTAAACTGGATATTTAAAACTGACTGAGGTAATAGCAGCCTCTAAATACACTTATTCTTAATTATTCTTTTTGAGGACATGCAGGTGTCCTGGTTTCAGCTGGGATAGAGTTAATTTTCTTCCTAGTAGCTGGTACAGTGCTTTGTCCCTAAACTGTCTGGTCTGTTTGCATTTAAACTTTTGTAACTTGACTGTCCTGACTATTAAAAAAAAACCAAATGCAGGCTCAACACCAGCTTAACCCCAAAGAGCCAAGCCAGCCTTGATGTTGACTCAGCTGTCTTGCCTAGTCCAGAGGCTAAAATACTAGACTGCCAGCACAAAGAGGAAGAGAGAGGAGTGGGAAATGTTGACAGAAGATAAAAGGGGGCTGATGCGTGCTTCCTCACTTGTAAGCAACTTTGGACTGCATGCTAATCAATCACAAACTGAAATATTAGGATTGATCAAAGCAAACATCTCCTTACAGAATTTGTATCACTGTCTGGTAAACTCTAGTGAGGGACGGCATCTCTGCAGAGCAGTTGTGACAATCCCAGTGGCAACTATCAAAATTAATGCAATTTTAATGAATTTAAATTATACAGGTGTATGTATCCAAGTAAAGACTTGGGAGAAATTACCTGTTCGCATATTATTCCGACAACAATTTTTGTTCTTGGTCAGAGGCAACAGCACCTAAAGACAAACATGTAAATTAAGCATGTAATTTTTGAACCTGGTGTCTTTCTACCCTGAAGAAATAGCTATTGGAAAGCAGCTTTCAGTGTTTCTGCTAAGACATCTGTTGCACTCTGACAGTAATGTACTGTTATATATAAGTTCCATTAATTCACAGTTAATGGCAAACATTTGAGTCTGCTGTCAAGTTCAGTGAATCCCTGAAGGCAGAGTAAAACTAAATTCAGACTAAACCATGTTAAAACAATGAATATTTTTCACAAACTGTCATGCTTATTCAGAATTGTAATACCTGATGCATTTAGGCAGCCTGATTTTGGCTAGCTAATTAGACTGACACTTGCACCTTGAAAGACAGTGCACACAACTGAACCATTCCTCAGACTGCTAATTAATCAGGTAAGATCTTGGTGGTAGAATTCTTCCATTCCACAAACAAGAACTTTCCAATTTGTCATTTCTCAGAGCCAATACATGTTTCACTTGAGTGTTCCTCATGTCTGGATGTCAAGTGAAATTAGTAATATAAGCTGTGAATTTATCAGAACTTGTACAATGATTTTTAAAATCTACAATAGAAATTCTTTGCCTGGACATAAACCAATGTTCACTTGACATTGCTAAAAGAAACTTATCCTATAGACATGACAACTTTGTAACCATCCATCTCAGCTATATTATGTTTTCTTGTTAGGTATAGTCAAAGTTTACTGTACCAAATAGGTTACTGAACAAGTCTAACATAATAGATAATTTTTCCATGTTTGCTCTTTCTTTCTTCAGAGTGTATGCAAAATAAATACTTAAGCAAACTGTCCTATATTAGAAGAAAGGGGTTTTTTTTCCCATTAAATGATCAAATAAAATAAGTTATCAGCTTTATGAGCAATAGTTGCCTATACTGCAGCTTTAACTAACAGAAAGCTGACTTTCTGTAGAGGCCCATTTCAAAAGGTGTAATGCATTTGTACTCACTTTATAAGCAGATGGTTCTGGGTTTCATGGGACCTCAGGTGGCTTCTCTCGCTTTTTGAGTGTCCTGTCCATACAAGAAAATCTGAAATGGTGCTTCCCTGTGATACTGGGCTGTAACAGCAAGGTCCCCACCCAAAGGCGTCCTCTGGAGCTGGCTCACAGCTACACTTTGCTCTGTGTACAGAACCAAGAACAATTAACATAGCATGTGGCACGAAGAAACAAATGAACAGGGGTCACTTCAGAACTAAAATCCAGTTTTTAAAAGAAATAAATCATCCTGGAGATTCATTTTTCTAGCAGTCAAGATCTGGATTCTATATACAGTGTTAAAAAGGTTTCAAATTTACATATAGTGCAGTGTGGGTGAGGTTACAACAAAGACAAATGTGTACAGGGGCCAAGTACAGGATAGGGTAACACCCCGTCATGCTCACAGGATCACTTGCATATTTTTCTAGGGTTACCAGTACTAGAGTTTATTGCTGAATTCAAAATACTCACATAATGAAGTACATATAAATTGTATCATATTTTACAGTAGCATCAAAAATCTGATTTAAATTTGTGTTTGATTGGAGCAAATAGTCTTTGTTCATTTAGTTTCCCTTTTCACAGAAAGGTCCAGAAAACTGGATAATATAAAAGTTGTACAATATCCAATAGCTCTCATAAAATATAAACAGGATATATAACCTAAATTTCAGACTAGCTCCTGTACTAGATTTAATTAGGATAGGAATCCTTGAATTAACAAAATAGCTTGAGTTTTGCTACCACCAAAAGGGGATCTTGCATCTCCTTTCCTTCATCTTACTGCCAGTATATACCTCGGTATCTCTGGTGCTGCTCCTGGTCTAAGTTTAACTTTTTCAGAAGATGCTTAAATCCAGTGATCTGGCAGAAAATCCTTAGGGGAAGCTGACGGTTTTCTACTGCATCAGTGTGTTAAAGGGATGTGCTACACAACTCATCAGCTCTTGGGACTAGGACTAATTGTTCCATGTACAACAAATTGTTTATAAACTGAGTGCAGAGAGCAAGACAGCTTGAGAAAGGCTGTGGGATTGCTAATTATTTATTTTCAAACTTCATTGCCTGTGTATTCAAGGAAATAGAGGGTGGCAAAGGGAGGGAGTGAAAATACTTCCTCACCAACGTGAAAGCAGAATTTTATTTTTTAAGTTCTGATAGTAAGTATCACAATATGGGTCTAAAGATGGTTTTTGAAAGAGGTGTTGCTGACAGCATTCACAGTTTTGACTTTTTTGTTTTTAAGACTGAAAAATACATCATTAGGTAATCATGTATTTAGATGTTTTTCTCTGAGGTGTTGCACTCTGAACAGAAGTTCAATTGTGTATCAGTGTTCCAAAAAGAATAAACTGGACTCTGTATCTCATTAGAGAATAAGATGATCTATTTAAATAAAAGGAAGTACTACAGCAGAAATTGTTGCTAAACTTGATTCTAACTCGCTTACGCCTGTGTGTGCACTGAGTTCATACTAGAAACACAAAGATCATCTGTGCACCTTCCTTGCACTTCCCACACTGAGTCTTCCTCTAGATGCAGATGTAGCCTATGCTCACAGAAAATAAAAATCCAATTGTATGAATGCTCAAATGTTTATCTTCCATGTATCTTGGGAGTTTGTGAAAGGTTACTTTGTATATCCAGTTAAGAGTATTTTAATCTGAAATTTAAAATATAGCCTATTTTGCTCTGTGCCACCTTGTTGAAAAATCTTGCCAGTTCTACCCTTTCCCCCTCATCTTTGTCATCTAAACTGATATTAATAATAGTAATGCATTGTTTGAAATGCTTATACATTATAAAGTTAGGTCACCTGTGTATACTGAGATATACTGGAACAAGTCTTGAACTTGTTAGATTTATCTTTAAATGAACCTGTGTGCTTTACTCCCCATATATTTAAATCAGAATCTGTATTGCCTCTTGGTTTTGTGTACTTTTACTGGTTAGCTGGCCTAAGCATCCACAGTACCTGTAATGAGCAGAGACAGATAAAAAGCAAGCACTGAATAATGATCTGGGTTTTGGTTTATGGATCTTTGCTATTCAAACATTCTTAAAATTAATCTCTATATAAACTCTCCCCTGAATTAAAGAAGATCGTTTCAGTCATGTGGCTATTTCAAATATACATTGTTTGTACATTTAGATTAAGTTGCACCTTACAGCTATCTTTGAGAATG